>CM055894.1:99899498-99920498 GCA_029582155.1 Panopea generosa | reverse complement strand
TCTATTCCTAAAAGACCAGGTCTGAGGTCTTCATACTCCACAGATAGGTGCTATGTTATTCCATTTAACAAAAGAAAGTGTTTTAGTGACAGAAGTTTTGGTACAGTAGGTCCTAGTCTGTGAAACAGTCTACCTTTGAGCATAAAGATGTCCGAATCTGTAGAAAGTTTTAAAAAGAATCTGAAAACATTTTATTTCCGAGATTTCTATGCATTGTTTTAAGGCACAACAGTCTGGTTTAATTTAATATTTATTTGAAATTTATGCAATGATTTCATGTAATTTGAACATTTTTTATACGTTGTAATTATTCAGATTTATACTTATGTTTTTATGTTTTATACTTTAATGTTCAACGCCATTGATTATGAACTTGTATAGAAACAGGCGTTTTATCAAATAAAGCAGTTTCAGTTTCAGTTAAAATAATAAAACAGCGATTAAAAAAAATCCGAATCCCCAACTGGCAGCTGGTTGGTAGTTGGCGATTCGCGGCGAATCCCCAACTGGACATTTCGAATCGCCGTCTGGTGAGTATACTCGTTATATTGAAGAACCAACCAGGCAAAAGTGTGTTATTTATTATTATAAACTCGCTTTTTAATTGAATTGATTTGTTAAAAAAAATAAAACAACGATTTAAAAAAATCCGAATCCAAAACTGGCAGCTGGTTGATAGTTGGCGATTCGCGGCGAATCCCCAACTGGACATTTTGAATCGCCGTCTGGTGAGTATACTCGTTATATTGAAGAACCAACCAGGCAAAAGTGTGTTATTTATTATTATAAACTTATTTTTTATTGAAATGATTTGTTAAAAAAATAAAACGGCGATTTAAAAAAAATCCGATTCCCCAACTGGCAGCTGGTTGGTAGTTGTCGATTCGCTGCGAATCCCCAACTGGAAATTTTGAATCGCCTCCTGGTGAATATATTCAAGGTATTGAAGGAACAGTCCATAACAATAAATAATCACCATTCCCGGGCTGTTCCTTCAATATAATGAGTATATTGACCAGGAAGCGATTCAAAATTTCCAGTTGGGGTTAGCGGCGAATCGTCAACTATCAACCAGTTGCCAGTTGGGGATTCGGATTTTTTTTTAAATCGCTGTTTTATTATTTTAACAAATCAATTCAATAAAGAAAACAGGTTTAGGATAATAATAACACCAATGGTGGTTTGGTTCTTCAATAAAACGAATATACTCACCAGACGTCGATTCAAAATGGCAAATTTGGGATTCGTTTTTTTTTTCAAATCGATATTTGTTTTCAAAAACAATTCAATCCTATAGAAAAACAGTCCATAACAATAAATAAACATCGTTCTCGTGCTGTTCCTTCAATGCCATGAGTATATTCACCAGGAGGCGATTCAAAATGGTTAGTTGGGGATTCGCGGCGAATCGCCAACTACCAACCAGCTGCTAGTTGGGGATTCGGATTTTTTTTAAATCGTTGTTTTATTTTTTTAACAAATCAATTCAATAAAAAATAAGGTTATAATAATAAAAAACACACTTTTGACGGGTTGGTTCTTCAATCTAACGAGCATACTCACCAGACGGCGATTCAAAATGTCCAGTTGAGGAATCGCCGCAAATCGCCAACTAACAACCAGCTGCCAGTTGGGGATTCAGATTTTATATTAATTAAAATACATTTATTATTGATTGTATTTTTAAACATATTAACACGAGTAAAATATGTAAATGAAATAGTAATTATAATAACGAATCCCAAACTACCAACTGCGAACTCCCTACTAACTTTACAGTCATTGGATATGTTTCTTAATCTAAACATCGGCTGTGCAGACCGCACCATTGCATTATCTAAAAATATGAAAATACAATTTAAACATCTATCCTTTTGTTACTTCTGTATATGTCTAATGTACTGGTTGGTTGTATTTTTTCTGTATGGTAGTTATGATTTTGTTGTTTTAGTGGAGTTAACATTACAGTGTTGTTTTTTTCCTGTCGGTCGTATTTTTTACATTATTTTTACCTGTTTTTGTTCTTTTGAAGACGGCGTTGGTGATGTTACATTGTTTATCCCTACACATGAACAGACACAATAACACCGAAGTTTAAGCTTTTTTTTTCTTGACTTGACTTCTGAAATTCTCAGGTATACTTTTATCAAACACCATTTTAAATCAACCTAAACTTTAACTTTAAACATATTTTATTGCATTTTCATAAAAGAGTTGGACCACAAGTTATCCAACATTAAAATCAGCCCTTCCCAACAAAATATTATTTACAAATAAGCAATCAAGATGGCAATAAAACATATTCATACAGAAAGAAGGGGTAAAATATGAAATAGCGTATATTGTTTGAATATACGTTTCCTATGTTGATCTTTAATGAAGGGCTCCACCATGAGGTAAATAATAAAATTTAATAGGATCTATTGTTTATCAAAACGTTTAGTGTCTTTAATGTAAGTTATCACGTTATAGGACACACTATATTTGCGAATATGATTAATTCAAAAATGAAACTGCCGATATTCTTTAGACTTTTTGACACTGCTATGAATATATAAATATGTCTTATCTTTATTGTGTGTTTTTTTTAAATATCCGCTGCTTTAGTTTTTTTAACAAATAATATTGAAAGAATTAATGTGTAAAATGATTAACGATTGGCATCGAAGATTTATGTTATTTGATCTATAATGAGGTTCTCATTTATGTTATTGAATTCAATTAAAATGTTTGCAATTTGCACGTTGAACGTATTCATAAATTAAATACCATACACTCAAGTTTAACACACACATAAACACACACGCACGCACGCACGCACGCACGCACACAAGCATGCATGCGTTTGTGTTTTATTTACAATTTCAGCGGTTTACACCTACTTCGTCTTGAATGTAACCACCATTTCCGACTCATTTCTGATTGTTGTGTGTTTTAATTCGACTCGCTGGTGTGAAAAGAGAAAGGTAGCGCTAACATTAGAGACGTATTTGAGTGTTATTATTACAATACAAAATGTATCCACATAATGACAAATAATGCATATAGGGGAGATCATATAAATGAGTATGCCACCATTATAACGTGTGTTGTTGGCCCCAGTAGATCTAGAACATGGTTTTGAAGTGACACAGTGTTCAATACTACCAATACAATATGACAGAGTCGTTAACCCACATATAACGGCCATTTGCATAATAGAACGACCATTTTCGTCTAGTTAGCTAACCTACATCTTTATATATTAATTATTTAAAGGGTTTTCTATTTAAAACAAAGTCGATGATAGAGACAAAAATAATATGTTTAAATATTAATTTTGGCTACAAAAACATGGATAAACCCCAGATAGTTATTCCTTTAACCAAAAGGTTTTAATTCCAGATTGATTCCGACCACGCGTTCTCAGTCTTAAATCTGAATTTTAATACGAAGTAGTACTCGATTAAGATAGTATTAATACTGTGGTAACGTCATATAAATGCCGTCATAAGGAAAATAATTGTGATACATCACATTTTAAATCTGTGTGGATATCCGAGTCACTTTTGTCGGCAAACACCGATCGTTATATGGACTTGCGTATGTGCTTTATCCAGGCACCTTTATCAGCAAACACCGATCGTTATATGGACCTGCGTATGTGCTTTATCCAGGCACCTTTATCGGCAAACACCGATCATTATATGGACCTGCGTATGTGCTTTATCCAGGCACCTTTATCGGCAAACACCGATCGTTATATGGACTATCGTGTGTGCTTTATCCAGGCACCTTTATCGGCAAACACCGATCATTATATGGACCTGCGTATGTGCTTTATCCAGGCACCTTTATCGGCAAACACCGATCGTTATATGGACTATCTTGTGTGCTTTATCCAGGCACCTTTATCGGCAAACACCGATCATTATATGGACCTGCGTATGTGCTTTATCCAGGCACCTTTATCGGCAAACACCGATCGTTATATGGATTTGCGTATGGGCTTTATCCAGGCACCTTTATCGGCAAACACCGATCGTTATATTGACTTGCGTATGTGCTTTATCTAGGCACCTTTATCGGCAAACACCGATCGTTATATGGACTTGCGTATGTGCTTTATCCAGGCACTTAATTCACATGCTCTTAATGGTTTAATCATGGCTCGGTTTCACTAACATCTCAAGTTGAGATATTCCTCAACTCAAAATTCGCAGTTTCTCTTAATCATAAATGGAATTCATTACACACTGAATGTCCACACACAAGCTGGAACACATCTTAACTGATAACATGCAAAATGGTCAATGTAAATGATGTTATTGTGTCATAATTCAAATCGTAACAGGGTATCTGCAATTGTTGTGGATTATGTAATTACAAATTTTAATAATTTTCCATGTATAAATAATATGAACGTTCTTTTACTTAATCGAGTTCTCAAACCTTTGTAAAATTTCTATTCATTAAATTTGGATAATTTTAAGATGTATAAAACTGATAATTTAGCATTGATATTAACTCATGTTTACAGCATTTTTTTATTTAGTATAAAACCTTTCTTTTAAGACGAACGAACGCATCTTGCCAATGGTTTAATGATGAACGTAAAAATCCTAAATCTTTATTTTTAAAAATAAGAGACTGTATAAAAGGGATCATACGGAAAATAATAGATTTCGTTTATTAACTAGTAGAAATGATTTTGCAAAAGCAAAGATAAAGCAAAATATGTTTATTTTTTCAAAAGAGAAAACATAAACAAATTTGTCCAAAATAAGTAAAAACAATAGAAGTAAATTTTGGAAATGTATTAAACAATATCAAACAGTAGAGTCTTATAAGTTGTTTTTATAGAGACATTGACCTTTTTCTTGTACGTGCAATAAATGATGGATTTGATAAAGAAGAACCTTCAGTTACACAAAAACAATGTGTAATCACTTGCATACCTAAAGGAAGTAAAGATAAAAAGCTTTTAAAAAAAACTGAACCCCTATACGTGTGTATAGCTTTAGCTTACCCTCACCAAATACGTGTGAATATTTATAATCAATCCTCACCAAATATGTATGCATAGCTATAATTAACCCTCACCTAATACTTGTGCATAGCTATAATCAACCCTCACCAAATATGTATGCATAGCTATAATCAACCCTCACCTAATACGTGTACATAGCTAAAATCAACCCTCAACAAATATGTATACATAGCTATAATCAGCCCTCACCAAATATGTATGCATATCTATAATCAACACTCACCAAATATGTATGCACAGCTATAATCAACCCTCACCAAATATGTATGCATAGCTATAATCAACCCTCTCCTAATACGTGTGCATAGCTATAATCAACACTCACCAAATATGTATGCACAGCTATAATCAACCCTCACCAAATATGTATGCGCAGCTATAATCAACCCTCACCAAATACGTGTGCATAGCTATAATCAACACTCACCAAATATGTATGCACAGCTATAATCAATCCTCACCAAATATGTATGCACAGCTATAATCAACCCTCGCCAAATATGTATGCATAGCTATAATCAACCCTCACCTAATACGTGTGCATAGCTATAATCAAACCTCACCTAATACTTGTACATAGCTATAATCAACCCTTACTAAACATGTATGCTTAGCTATAATCAAACCCCACCTAATACGTGTGCATAGCTATAATCAACCCTCACCTAATACGTGTGTACATCTATAATCAACCCTCACCTAAAACGTGTACATAGCTATAATCAACCCTCACCTAATACGTGTGCATAGCTATAATTAACTCTCATCTAATACGTGTACATAGCTATAATCAACCCTCACCTAATACGTCTGCATAGCTATAATCAACCCTCACCTAATACGTGTGTATAGCTATAATTAACCCTCACCTAATACGTGTGTATAGCTATAATCAACCCTCATCTAATACGTGTGCATAGCTATAATCAACCCTCATCTAATACGTGTGCATAGCTATAATCAACCCTAATCTAATACGTGTGCATAGCTATAATCAACCCTCATCTAATACGTGTGTATAGCTATAATCAACCCTCATCTAATACGTGTGCATAGCTATAATCAACCCTCACCTAATACGTGTGTATAGCTATAATTAACCCTCATCTAATACGTGTGTATAGCTATAATCAACCCTCATCTAATACGTGTACATAGCTATAATCAACCCTCACCTAATACGTGTGTATAGCTATAATCAACCCTCACCTAATACGTGTACATAGCTATAATTAACCCTCACCTAATACGTGTGTATAGCTATAATCAACCCTCACCTAATACGTGTACATAGCTATAATCAACCCTCATCTAATACGTGTACATAGCTATAATCAACCCTCATCTAATACATGTGCATAGCTATAATCAACCCTCACTAATACGTGTACATAGCTATAATCAACCGTCATCTAATACGTGTGTATAGCTATAATCAACCCTCACCTAATACGTGTGCATAGCTATAATCAACCCTCATCTAAAACGTGTACATAGCTATAATCAACCCTCGTCTAATACGTGTACATAGCTATAATCAACCCTCACCTAATACGTGTGCATAGCTATAATCAACCATCGTCTAATACGTGTGCATAGCTATAATCAACCCTCACCTAATACGTGTGCATAGCTATAATCAACCCTCACCTAATACGTGTGTATAGCTATAATGAACCCTCATCTAATACGTGTGCATAGCTATAATCAACCCTCACCTAATACGTGTGTAAAGCTATAATCAACCCTCACCTAATACGTGTGTATAGCTATAATCAACCCCCACCTAATACGTGTACATAGCTATAATCAACCCTCACCTAATACGTGTGCATAGCTATAATCAACCCTCATCTATAATACGTGTGCATATCTATAATCAACCCTCATCTAATACGTGTGCATAGCTATAATCAACCCTCATCTAATACGTGTGCATAGCTATAATCAACCCTCATCTAATACGTGTGCATAGCTATAATCAACCCTCACCAAATATGTATGCACAGCTATAATCAACCCTCACCAAATACGTGTGCACAGCCTTAATCAACTCTCATCAACGTTAATAATGAACTCTTACAGAATTTAATTAACTTTCACATTACTTCCAGATAAAAATAAGTAACACATTTCTAGTTCTTCCCATTCACTACGGTTCACTACAATTGTATTATGTGCCCGAGGAGCAATAACTAAACTGAAAAAGCTCGTGTTAATCTTGTCGTCGTTAAGACGCCATAGTCCGTTACTAAATACTTACAAATAAAACATACACTGAGATTCCTGCACGGCTTCTCTTAATAAATACAAATCTTATTAACAAACCACGGTTTGTCCATGTGCATTAAATACTATTAACGTTAGATATGTAATGGAAAATTAATTAGAGATTTATGAGTGAAATGCGGCGACATCCATAATTAGTTGTTTATGTGTATGTTTGTAGCGATCCTAATGATATTGCAAACTTGTGTATTACTAGTAGTTTACACTGCTTGTTTACAAACTGCTGATATTAGGTATATTGGAGCACCCTAGTCATATCCTTGATCCGAAAAAAATAATGTCCAAATCATGGCTGACCAACTAGTATCCGTGATGCTCGATGATAATTCTATGGATGCAGCTAGTGCCGGTGCGTATTCTCAACTAGTATCCATGATGCTCGATGATAATTCTATGGATACAGCTAGTGCCAGTGCTAATTCTCAACTAGTATCCGTGATGCTCGATGATAATTCTATGGATACAGCTAGTGCCAGTGCTAATTCTCAACTAGTATCCATGATGCTCGATGATAATTCTATGGATACAGCTAGTGTCGGTGCTAATTCTCAAATGCCTGATTCTCAGACGAATCGGGCGAGTGGCTCGTTGCGTCTTGCGCCAGGCTAGTGTGCGAATGCTGCAACTCAAGAACATTGTGTTTTCTAAAGATTACCAGTTTGCAGAAAAATGTCTTGGTATATATCCATATTGATCGCCGTCATCGAATGCCGGGGCGCCCTGTTCAGAGTAAAAAACGACCGGTTTTGGTCAAGTTTAAGGATACACAGTCGATAACAGCAATGAAAACTGCTTTGAAATCAGTTGTTCTGAAGCATACCCCGTTTGCACCATTTGACCAACTGTCACGCGAGGCCCAAGACCGAGGAAAGGAACTAATTCTCATCATGGACCGGGCCAACAAGCAAGCTCACAAAGCATATCTGGTACGAGACAAGCTCTGCATAAATAATATACTGTATTACCCCGATGCTGTGTAGGACGGGCGAGAAGGGTTTGGTTTGTTGGTAATTTCCTAGAATGTTGAAGGCCTGACGAATTGTTTAACGGACGCTGATTTGGTAAAGTTAAACTTCGATTTAGTGTTTCTATAGTGAAACATGGCAATGCAAAAATCATATTGAGTACATTTATACTTGTAGGCTACACCAGTGTGTGTGTACCTAGAAAAAGAGAGTGTTGCAAAAAACAGAAGATGTTTTAGAGGCCATGGTGGTATATATCTATTTATAAGGTAATATGTTACTCATGGTATAACTATTCTCGAGTGTGATAAAAATGATTTCATTTGAGTAAAATTTAGATGTATGTATATGTTTTACATATATCCCGCTGAGTGAGTCCGTTTATTTTAATTCTCATGAAATCGGTTTTTTTAGCAACTTAACTTAAGTATGAGAAAGTATTGTGATATTGGTAAAATATGTTTATTTGTATGGAACGGTAACCATGTCAAAATTCTATTCCGCTATTGTACATATCTTAATTTCAAATGTTACTACTTTCAAGCGATTGATGCTGATATTATTTTCGTGACTGTCTTTTTAATTGTGGTACTCTATATATGTCTTCCTGATTGTTGTCTTTTTAGACAATCATTTTTTAAATTTGTCGTGCTGACTTTACTATTCGATTGTGAAACTAAAAAGCTAGCTCTGTTTGTAAACGGTGTGACGGTACTTTTTTCAACACAGCTTAAATTTCCGCCGAAACAGGATGCAAAGCGACTTATGAGCTAAAATGGCCCATACGCTCGGATCGCATACGTCATTAATTGTTGCGTTCTGCTCAATCAGACTATCGTAACCGCTTTGGAAGTTCCTTATTCCAAGAGGTTCTTTAGGTGGAAATCGGAGATATGAAACATGAAATACCAAACATGATCTACAATTTAGTAACACAATTGTGTTTTATGAATGAATAATTAAGCGCATGGAATGCCTTTATTTGTATTTTTGCTTAAGAAATAGGTCTCGAAAAGATGACGTATCACAAATTCAGGGACGTAGCTATCCAAAAAAAATTATGTGCATGCCAACACTAGTGGGGTCCAGGGGAATACTTTCCTCGCATGATTTTTTTTGTGTGTTTAATGGCTCTGGTACGTTTTAACGTATATTTAATACCATTGATATATATATCTCTATTGCACCAGAAAATGGATCTAACAATGTAGATGGTACTGTATCTTTTTTTCTTAATCAGGTGGGTTCAATGGCGGATTGCACCAGTAAATTGATCTAACAATGCAGAAAGTAAACATCAGCCAGTGTACATCCGCATTATAAAGATATAGTATAACCTGCTTTAGAGATCAATTTACTGGTGCAACCCGCAATTGGACTTCACTTGATATAGAAATATACAGTATTTTCTGCATTGTAAGATCCATTTACTGGTGCAATCCGCCACTGGACCTCATCTGATATAGAAATATAAATTACTTTCTGCATTGTTAGATCCATTTACTGGTGCAATCCGCCATTGGACCTCACCTGATATAGAAAAATAAAGTACGTTCTGCAGTGTGAGATTCATTTACTGGTGCAATCCACCATTGAACCCTATCTGTTATAGAAATATACGGTACTTTCTGCATTGTGAGATCCATTAATTGGTGCAATCTGCCCTTGGACCTCACCTGATATTGAAATAAACAGTATTTTCTACATTGTTAGATTCATTTACTGGTGCAATCCGCCATTGGACCTCACCTGATATAGAAAAATAAAGTACGTTCTGCCTTGTGAGATCCATTTACTGGTGCAATCCACCATTGGACCACACCTGATATAGAAAAATAAAGTACGTTCTGCCTTGTGAGATCCATTTACTGGTGCAATCCGCCATTGGACCTCACCTGATATAGAAAAATAAAGTACGTTCTGCCTTGTGAGATCCATTTACTGGTGCAATCCACCATTGGACCCCATCTGTTATAGAAATATACGGTACTTTCTGCATTGTGAAATCCATTAATTGGTGCAATCTGCCCTTGGACCTCACCTGATATTGAAATAAACAGTATTTTCTGCATTGTTAGATTCATTTACTGGTGCAGTCCGCTATTGGACCTCACCTGATATAGAAATATAAGTACTTTCTGCATTGTTAGATCCATTTACTGATGCAATCCGCCATTGGACCTCACCTGATATAGGAAGATACAGTACGTTTTGCATTGTTAGATCCATTAACTGGTCTACTTCGCCATTGGTCCTCAGGTACAGTACTTTCTGCATTGTGAGATCCATTTACTGGTACAATCTCCATTGGACCTCAACTGACTGGTTCAATCAGCCATTGAACCTCACCTGATATAGAAATAGTGGTTAGGTTAACTGATCGTCTGTAAGCCATCGATTGCATAAAAATGACGCTAAATATTCAATCAATCAATCTATTTCAGAAAACTTTGCATTCCGTCATGTCAGCCCAAGTTATATAGTGTTACGATGGTTTCCAGCGAGTACCAACGTGGAGGTCTGACTGAACGACTTTTTACAAGCCATTTTTAAATAAATATAGGCCCTATATTCACGAGGGGTAAACATACATAATAAAAATACGTCCTCATATTAAGGAGAATTAACACATTCCCATCAAGTTTTTATATAGATCTATATCTATGTTTATTGTTGTTATACATGTATGGTAAGAAATATTCAGTCTCACATACGACATGTGCAAGAACCATAAAAAAGGGTACCAGTACTCACAGGCTAGGGTTTTCTCACTTTAGGAAAAATATATAGACAGAAAAAATAAATGGTGTAATATGTAAACTCGCAAAATATATATTTACTTACATGTAGCAGATAAGAGACGTAATGATAATAGTACTTAATAGACAATTTATTTATTATAATTTGATAGTTTGTTATAAAGGTGATCATCAAACAAATTTCTTTTATAGCCGTGTCTCGCTATTGTGTGATTACAATAAGTTGTCGCTGGCGATTATTGATCATCAATACACTTTCTGCGGCCAGAATATGAATACAAATGTAGAACGTCTCTTTGTTACGGAATCCGGTTAGTGCCACATTGAATATCGTGCGTCGCCCTTGTACCGCGACGCACGACATACAATGCGACACACGATACGACACACGATATTCCAACGCAACACTCGATACGACACACGACATGCGAAGCGACACACGATATATCATGCGACATGCGATACGACGCACGACAATTGAATATAGGAATGTCGCGTTATCGCACTGTCGTGGTACAAGGGTGACGCACGAAATGTCGCGGTAAATATCGTGTTTCGTTTCGCATGTCGTGTGTCGTATCGTGTGTCGCGTTGGAATGTCGCGTGTCGTATCGTGTGTCGCTTCGAATGTCGTGTGTCGTGGTACAAGGGCGACGCACGATATTTGACGATATTTGTCGTGGAATTGTCGTGTGTCGTGCTATAATTTTCCTGATCAAAAACGCGGTTTTTTTTTGCCTTAGGGTGTTTTGTAGTGATGACATAGTTTAGATCACTGCACAAAACTCTGTTTATAAAGCCTTTATATCAGAGTGATAATTTTGGAAAATATATGTATTATGAATGTGAAGTTATAGTGCACTGGACTATTTAAAAAAAAAGTGGAATATTTGAATACTTTACAAGATATTGGACTTTTTAGATTTTCTTCCTCTTCAAACAAAGGAATTATTTGCACCAGAACAAGTGGACATTATTTTATGCAAATCTTTGACACTTTCCCTGGATTATAAGAACAGTTATATATTTTATAAGCCTGAACAATAATCTTGACAAAGGAAAACATGAACAAAGGAGATCATATTAAATCTGCCAAAACACAGGCTAAACAATCCACAGCCTCGGGCAAAGCTCCTAGTGCAAAACGACCAAATAGTGATTTGTCTCTTAACACCACCTCAGAAGAAATATCTATAATGAGTGCACAAATGGATGTATTGACTGAAAACATACAATCAATCAGGGAAGATCTCAAAAGCATCATGAGAAAAGAGGAAATGGAAACTTTCATTCATCAAACTGTATCAAAAATAATATCAGAAGTGAATGAAAACATTGAAGTGACCATATCGTTAAAAATTGAGGAAAAAACAAAACATCTCCAAGATACGATCAAGACCTTAGCAGAAGAAAATAAAAGTTTGAGGCAAGACGTAAGCAAACTTGCAACAAAGATAGGTGAAAATGAAACAAAATCAAACAATGCTCTCGCTAAGAGTAATTATAACGAACAGTACTCGAGAAAAAACAATATCAAAATAATGGATATAAAAGAAAAACGTACTGAAAATGAGAAAGACCTTATTACTGAGGTGTCTCAGTTGCTAAGGAAAAAAGATGTAACAATTGACCCCAGTAAAATCCTTGCCATCCACAGAATCCCAGGTAAGGAGGGCCACCCCAAGCCGGTGCTGATAAAATTTACAAACAATACCGAGAAGAAGAATGTCATGATACACAGGACTGCATTTAAAAACATGGGCAACCGTATCGTGGACGACGTCACCAGGCTTAATGCTGGACTAATCAAACGACTATCAGACCACCCCGCCATTACCCAGTCCTGGTATTTCAATGGATTCATCTATGGAAAGACATCAAATGAAAGACGATACAGATTTGATCTATTCGACAAAGTGGAGGACATTATTGCAAAGTAAAACACAAAATGAACATAGTATGATTAATCAACATAATACTGTTGGGAATTTTTCATTATTTTGTGCTTTTTGTGTTCCGGTATATGAACTGATTTTCCATGACATATATCAAACTGTGGATTTACTTGAAATTAGCTTAAAATAAAAAAACAAAAAAAACTTTGCTATCTAGAACAGTGACCATTAAATCAATGGTATATAAATAATTGTGTGAAAGGTGTATTTTTTTTGTGTATGTGTGTTTTAGAATAGAAAGGGTGATCTTACTTATAATTACACAAATATACAGCTTTTAAACTAAATAAGTGTGCTTCAAACAGTTAATTGTGGAGTAATTTGATAAATCACTCAGCCTTGCTGATAATATCTGTGACTTACAGTAGCATGGATAAGAGACAATGCTGCTTATTATGGTGACATGTTTTTTGAACCATTGTATGAAAATATTGCTGGATACAATTATGGGATTATGAACTTTGGACTTTTATTTATTTATTCTTGGATATTCATAAGATTGGTGAGTGGGCAATTAACAGTAAACTTCATTAAATGTGTAATATGAAACATGGATAAGCCAATTTAAAAATATTGATTGCAGCATCTTTTTATTGTCTGTCTGTCTGTCTGTCTGTCTGTCTGTCTGTCTGTCTGTCTGTCTGTCTGTCTGTCTGTCTGTCTGTCTGTCTGTCTGTCTGTCTGTCTGTCTGTCTGTCTGTCTGTCTGTCTGTCTGTCTGTCTGTCTGTCTGTCTGTCTGTCTGTCTGTCTGTCTGTCTGTCTGTCTGTCTGTCTGTCTGTCTGTCTGTCTGTCTGTCTGTCTGTCTGTCTGTCTGTCTGTCTGTCTGTCTGTCTGTCTGTCTGTCTGTCTGTCTGTCTGTCTGTCTGTCTGTCTGTCTGTCTGTCTGTCTGTCTAGTATAAGATGCCGCTGTGAAGATGTGGATGATCTAAGCACTTAGAAGCTATGGTATACACAGATGACATCATGTAGGTGTTTGACTGTATGTCTAATATTTAGTACTCGATTGTGTAACAATTAATAGTTATAAGCTCAACACATAGAATATCATATATGTGTTATTATGTATTCTCAACATTAGATACAGTATATCAATAAAAGTAAACATTTATATCCATTTTTGCACATGTAAGCTATGATAAATAAATAATATGACAGCAAGTAGTATTTTGCAATTAAATTCTAAGTTTTATACATTATTAGGATCTATTTTTCCTTTATTACATATATTTTGTAATAGTAGAATATACTATTAAGAATTATTCTTTACAATTAGCTTCTTTATTCAAATGACTAAATTGTAATTCTAAAATACTGAATATGAACAACAATGGCATTTATAATTATCAGAGTTTTGTGCATTTCACATTTACGATGAGAGTGCACGCTTTAAGTGAATATTTTTTTCATATTTTTTTCATTATTTTCTATTTTTTTAATGACTCCTCTGTGTGCAACGGTAATTTACAATTAATCTGTATTGAATATGGAACTTAAAATATTATCGGTTAACTGTCAGGGTCTTGGTTCTGTGGAAAAACGGAGAGATGTTTTCAATTACTTAAAGTCGAAAAACTGTGATATATATTGTCTTCAAGATGTTCATTCAACTCATATATCTGAAAAGTTTATTGAATCACAGTGGGGAAGTAAATGCATTTTTTCTTCTTATTCTTCAAACTCAAGAGGAGTAGCAGTCCTATTTAATAAAAATGTTGATTTTAAAGTTCACAATCATATAAATGACCCCGGCGGTAATTATTTGATAATCGATTTAAATGTTGATAATAACAGATTTACACTTGTTTCAATATATGGCCCAAATAGTGATTGCCCTACCTTTTTTGAAAACCTCATTTCACAGGTTAATACCTTCAATAATACCTCAATTATTTTCTGCGGTGATTTCAATGTGGTACAAGATCCAAAACTAGATTGTTTTAATTATAGACATATTAACAATATTGCATCACATAATAAATTACTTGAAGTTAAAGATCAATACAATTTAGTTGACCCATTTAGAGAATTCAATCCGGATACAAGGCGATATACATGGAGAAGGAAAAACCCTTTAAAACAAGCTAGGCTGGATTTCTTCCTTGTAACAGAATCACTATTATCATCAGTTAGTAATTGCTCAATTACATCAAGTTACAGATCAGATCATTCTATGATTACTTTGAATATCATGTTTACGCCTTTTAAAAAAGGTAAGCCATTATTGGAAACATAACAATAGCTTGTTGCAAGATATAAATTACTTAAATACTATAAATGAAAAGATAAATGACATAAAAACTCAGTATGCATTACCAATATATAATAAAGATAACATAAAAAATATACCGAATGATGAAATTCAATTTACTATAAATGACCAACTGTTTTTAGAAACTCTATTAATGGAAGTTAGGGGGAAATCAATTTCGTATTCATGTTTTAAATAGAAAGAAAATGAAAGAATTGAAAAGGAATTAATAGGTGAAATTGAAAAAATTGAACAAGATCTATCACATAATAATATTGAACGATTAGAAACATTAAAAGATTCCTTAAGAAATATAAGAAAGCTAAAAATGCAAGGTATATTAATTAGAACACATGCTCAAATAATAGAAGATGATGAAAAACCATCCAAATATTTCTGCAACTTAGAGTCTCATAGTTATTCAAGTAAAATAATTCCAAAAATAGAAAAAGAAAATGGTACATTTATTACAAATCAAGATGAAATTTTAGACGAAGCAAAATCATTTTACCAAACGTTGTACAAAAATAAAGACCCTGAACTTTTAGATACAAATTTAGAAATTGAACTGGAAAATTGCACAGTGCCCAAACTAAGCAACCAGGAATCCTCTGCCATTGAAGGGCTTCTAACATATGAACAGGCCACTTGCTCGCTTAGATTTATGGCGAATAATCGCAGTCCCGGTACTGACGGATTTAGTGCAGACTTCTTTAAAGTTTTTTGGAGACAAATTGGTTACTTTGTCATAAGATCAATAAATTATGGTTTTAAAAATAAAGAATTATCAATTACTCAAAAACAGGGAATAATAACATGCATCCCAAAAGAAAACAAACCTAGATATCAAATGAAAAACTATAGACCAATTTCTTTACTAAATTCCATATATAAAATAGCATCAGGAGCAATAGCTAATAGAATAAAAACAACATTAAATAAACTAATTCATAAAGATCAAACAGGTTTCATGGCAGGCAGATATGTAGGGGAAAATACAAGGATTTTATATGATGTAATGCATTATGCAGAGGAAAACAATCTGCCAGGCTTACTTTTATTAATTGACTTTGAAAAAGCCTTTGACTCACTCTCTTGGATATTTATAAACAAAGTTATGAAACTTTTCGGTTATGGTTATTCTATTATATCATGGGTTGAAGTCCTATATAAAAATGCTACGTTAGCAGTTACTCAGGGAGGCAATATTTCATCTTTTTTTAACATAGGAAGAGGTTGTCGTCAAGGCGACCCTTTATCTCCCTATATTTTTATTCTATGCTCTGAAATACTAGCTATTAAAATAAGAAAAAATAAAAACATTATAGGAATTAAAATTAACAATACCGAATTTAAGATTTCTCAATATGCAGATGACACATCCACAATTCTTGATGGATCCGAATCATCTCTAAACGAAACACTGAATGAGCTCACACATTTTGCAAATATCTCGGGGTTATGCGTTAATTTTGATAAAACACAGGTTGTATGGATTGGAGTTAAGAAATACAGTAGTCAGACAATCAAAACAAAATGGAAACTAAATTGGGGAAAAAACGAGTTTAAACTATTAGGAATAAATTTTCATGTTGATCTAGACAAAATGAGTAATATTAATTATAAAGAAAAAATAAATATTATAAAATCTAAAATTAAACAATGGTCAAGAAGATATCTGACTCCATTAGGAAAAATCACTGTTATAAAAAGTTTGCTATTGCCTATTTTGAATCATATATTTGTAGCATTACCAAATCCTAATGAAAATGTAATCAAAGAAATAAATTCAATTTTTTACGATTTCATATGGGGTGGGACAGCCAAAATAAAACAAAAAGTTATCACCAAACAATACATTGAAGGGGGATTAAAAATGATCAACATTGAAGCATTTATTTTAGCACTTAAGGCAACATGGATTAGGAGACTACTACGTATGGGGGGAACCTGGAGTGGAATAATAGAACAAGAAATTAGTTTATCAAATCTTAGCAATTTTGGAAATGCTTACACAGCAAAAAAGATAAATAAAATTAGCAATACATTCTGGCGAGATGTTCTTAAATCACACAATAGCATAATTCAATTAAACAAAATTACAACCTTAGAACATCTACTTCAGACACCAATATTTCAAAATAATAATTTGCTAGTAGGTGGAAAACCCATAATAAATAAGCTATGGAATGAAAAGGGTATATATTTTATTAATGATATCGTGTCAGAAAAAGGGGAGCTTTTGACAGAAAATGAATTTAAAACAATATACAACATAAAAAACAACTATCTACAGTTCCATGGAATAATACAAGCAATAAAAAAATTAGCAAAGAAATATGGCATAACCATCAACAATAAAAAGATGCCAAATCCACTTTTACCCACCAATATAAATGTATACTTTAAATCTATAAAAGGATGCCAACATTTTTACAATATTTTAAATACTAATGATGAAGTACCCACTTCAAAATTTAAATGGGAGCAAATCTATAATATCCCTGAGGAAACGTGGAAAGACATATTCTTATCACCTTTCAAATATAACTATAGCTCAATTTTACAATGGTTTCAAGTCAGGATCAACCATAGAATTTTACCAACAAAGAAATATTTAAAAATAATTAAAGCTGTCCCAGGCTCACTATGTTCTTATTGTAATCAAGAGGAAAGCATTATTCATTTACTCTCTTCAACAAGATCATTTCTTCAAAAAATACAAACATGGTTTATAAGGAACAGTATAACTTTACCATTTATAGAAGAATTATTTATATTTAATATAGGAGAACATTATATAATGGCTGATATGAATATCATATTAGAGATTAAATACTATATATTCTCAGCCAAAAAATTGACTTCTCCATTATCTATAACTGCACTTCACAACAGACTTAAACATTCCTTTAGGGCAAACAAATATGTAGCAGTTAAAAATAATACCATAAAAACTTTTGAAAAAAAATGGAATAAATTCAAAACTTTACTTCAAGATTAATTTGATAAATACTGGTTTTAATTTCCTTCCATACAACTTGTGTTTTATCCAGGTTCTGGTAAAAAAATGTTTAAAATGTTAATATAGACACAATTAATAAGTAAGAAATGTTTTATTAAAACAAATGAAGCAAGTAAGTAGACCCTGAAAATAACATCAACCTTAATGTAACATATTATTTTTATTATTATTTCTGTATCGTAAGTAACCGTGCACACAGAGTTGTTCTTTTTTATTCTCTATTGTGAGGTCCATTATTTAAAATAAATGCAAAAAACATAAGATTGACAGCTGAAAAATGAGTGAAAGAGGATGATCGAGAAAGTGTTTTTATGGAAATACGGAATACTTGTATTGATATTGCTCAGATTTGTTTATTCTCGCTCAAACATATATTTATCCATGTTGTTAATTGGAAAATAAATGGGCCACTACAGTGTAGAATGGCTGAAAAAAAAAAAAAAAAAAAAAAACGCGACACACGACATACGAAGCGACACTCCATACGACACACGACATGCGAAGCGACGCACGACATTATATCGTGCAAATGTCGTGGATTTGTCGTTTGTCTACCGGTGTGTTAGTTAATAAATCACACGGTGAAGTTAAATAATTTGGAACCTGGACAATCCGGCCCCGCTTCAAAACGGCCATGGAGAATCCGGCCCCATTTAGCATGGTCAATCCGGCCCCACTTTTTATTTCTGTTTTATATAGCAGTATCAGTGTTATTTATTATATTATTACATGCATAACAATTATCATATACATATAAAATATATGATGCAGTTATAAATCATAAAAATATTCATGAAATAAACATGGTAGCGTTAAACTTGATAATTTGTGTCGCACATTGTAATAACAAGTATACGGGTTTTTTAATGTTTAAACAATTAAGTTAACGTTTTTTTAAAAATTAAAGGTAAACTTGATTACTCGGGTCGTGCATTGTGCAAACAATTACAACAATTATTTGAACAAGGAAAACAATTTGCGTTTGATTAGAAGCGTATCGCTTAAACGATTAAACCAAAGACGTAACAATGAAAATCAATTTGTGTTTGATTACAAATATCTAAACGCCAATACAGACGTCGCACATATATCCCAGTTATTAGAATAATGAAATCAATTTGCGTTTGATTTAAAACTAATCTTAATTATTTACGTCGGGCAATATGCAAACAAATAAATAGACACAATGTTGACACAATGTAAATCAATTTGTATTTAGTAAAACATCTCTTTTGATATTTAAAAACTGTTAATTAAAAACGTACCGCTTTTCGTAATTAAAGGTAGACCTAATACTTTGGTCCGCGCATCATGCAAACAAATTAACATGTCTTTTCATACATTACAAATATTGAAACAATGGAAATGTAGCAAGTACTAATAGAGTACCATCCGCGTGTGTATAAAAGTACAGATGTTCAATATCAATTTTATATACATGATTTGATGTGATACTTAAACGGACTGCTATTTGTTGTTATACTTGATTTTAGTGTTTTATATTGTTAACTTTGATAACTTTAAAATGGATGATTGGTGTATAACCTGTCGGAACACTGTGCGGCCGAGGCAACATGCTGTTTCGTGCGACAAATGTCAAAGGTGGCAACACCGGCTTTGCGGAACTGGTAAATTATTGTGTTTTCTTTTAAATAATTTGATATATATATCTTTTTGTGTTGATCTACTCAAGTATATATTTGACAAAGTATTTAAATGTTTACGATATACTTGTCCAACCTCAGAAACTATTAAAAATATATGTATTTAATTCTGAGGATTTAAACACCTACCTGTTGTGTTTATCACCCTCTATTTTAATCGAAAAAGTAGATGATAGTTTTTGTGTTTTATCTTTTTCTTGTAAATATCTTTGATTTTAATGAGAGAGAGAGAGAGAGAGAGAGAGAGAGAGAGAGAGAGAAAGAGAGAGAGAGAGCGACGTATATAATTATATTCATTTCATTTTCTATAGCCATTCTTATTAAATTGAATTATAAATCATAAGTGTGTTTTGCCCCGCAGTAATTATTATGTGCATTTCAAATTATATAATAACTATTCAGTATATTACTTTTTTAATTAGAAATACCAAAAAATAAATGCTATAATTTATAAAATAAAAGTGGTGGCGGATTGACCATGCTAAATGGGGCCGGATTGACCAAGGACGTTTTGTCTAGGGGCCGGATTGGTAGCGGGGCCGGATTTGCGTGGCGCCGGATTGTCCATAACTCAATAATTATACAATGGTACACCTTGAAGAGACATGGCTGATGAAGATATTAGAAGATTATTTAATGCCGGGTATACGTACCTGGAAATACAAGTTTTAATGGCATTGGATTTTGGAATAAACATCAGGTACACGTATACAATTAAATATTATTTTACTTTATTGGACAGTAAAATAATATTTAATTGTATACATGTACCTGATGTTTACTCCAAAATCCAATGCCATTAAAACATGTATTTCCAGGTACGTAAACCCGGCATTAAACAATTTTCTAATATCTTCATCAGCCATGTCTCTTCAAGGTGTACCATTGTATAATTATTTAACTTCACCATGTGATTTATTAACTAGCACACCGGTAGACACACGACAAATCCACGACATTTGCACGATATAATGTCGTGCGTCGCTTCGCATGTCGTGTGTCGTATGGAGTGTTGCTTCGTATGTCGTGTGTCGCGTTTTTGATAAGGGACATTATAGCACGA
>CM055894.1:98758107-99253107 GCA_029582155.1 Panopea generosa | reverse complement strand
TGTTTGTTTTTCGCTATTCGATATTTAGATTGAACCTTGAATAACAAATACATTGATATTCGACATTCATTTAAATGTTTGAATATCGAATATCAAATACCACGAGATCCATTATTTATCAGATCTCATCATATGCATGTCAAATCTAAAAAAAATGACATTCACTGAAAAATGTTTGAATGTCGAATATCAAATATTTCGAGATTCGTTATTCATCTAAAATCATCATAATTATGAATGTCGGATCTCCAAAAAAATTGACATTCGACATTCACTTAAAATGGTTTGAATGTCGAAAATCAAATACCTGAAAGATTCGTTATTCATCAGAAATCATCATATGAATATCGAATAGCGAAAAACGAATATCAAACTAACTTCTAGTTGCTACATTTATATCAAACTTCTTATATTATCAGTCAGGACCTACACGGCCATTTTAGTATGCAGCCCTGCCCACTAAGCGACAGTTTAGCAACGGTGAAAATAGTCTGCTTTCAGCATCCCAAGCTACGATGAATCTATTTTGGTCGCCATTTTTTTTGTGGGGGTGGGGTGGGGGAGAGGGGGAGAGAAAAGTTATGGTCTCAATACCACGATTTCAGCTTGACGTTCGATTCGGAAATATGTATATGAATAAAAGAAATGATGGAATATAGTGTACTTGCTTTGTTTATTCAAAATATCGATTTGAACCCGCGAAAATGTCATTATTTGTGCTGTTTCGTCGTTCGAGCAAAGCAGTCATTTCCTATTCACGTTTACGCTATCATACGAATGTATTTCATTTTATTTTTTTATACATGTGCTATAAAATCAGAGTTTTTACTAAGCCTGTCACATTTAAACTATTATTTGCAACGACGAAAAGCATACAAAATATTAGATTTTAAAAACCACTTGCTTGATTTTTGAGGTGGTGAAAAAGGCAAGTTCTGTATTGGGGGTGGGGGTCGTCATAAAAGTCTATCAAAGCTATCAATCAGAGACACTTGATTGTACGAGAATTTATAAAATAAATTGCACCCGTCTAATATTTTGTTATATGTTATTTTATAACCGTTTTTTATTCATTTTAAGTAGGGTTAAAAGTAGTTCAGTCCAAGTCAAAAATGTATAATTACACATAATGACGTCATGTGCCTGATAAACTTGCATTGGCGTAATAAACTTATGTTTATCAGGCAGGTAGTTTATCAACAGAAATGAATTCATTGACATGATATATAGAGAATACCATGTTAGTGTCTGATATTATCAACTTTATCAGGTGAGGCTTAGAAAAAAAACAAGGACGAGGCTCAACAGATATTTTCGTTAAATAAGTATCAAAACTGTTTGCTTCTGTAAATAAATGGAATAATTATATTGTTTTATAGACAACAGTTAGATTTGAATGCAATTTGAATCTTAAATTTTTGATAATTTTAGTCTAAGTCTAAATCTTTACATGGCGTTTTCAAAAATAAACACCATGGTAATGTTGAACTTGTAGCATTGCAGAAGCGCAATAGTAGCATCAGCTGCACCTTCAGGTATTATCATCTAAAAAAATGTCCTAGTTACTCTGAAACTTCTGAGGTTTCTCTGAGTTGATTCACTGTGGAGACAATAGTGTATGCACGTGTATTCTCACAGAAGCGGTATCACGTACTGTGTGACAGACATTTTAAATCAGTGTTTTTTTTATTATTTCTGTTTCACTGGAAACGTGGATCTGATCCAGTATCGCTCGAACATCGAATACCACTAAAGTCGATACAGGGTGTGGGTGGGTGGGGGGAGGGGGTGAGGGGGTGTTGTTGAATATGTTGTTATATTTTGTGAACAGGCTCAATAAAATAATAAGTCATTCTTCCATTATTCCGTTATTTCTAATTTTTAAAATCTGTCAACTGGACTTCGAAAAAAAGGTAAATAAAAACCAGTACATATTCCATGATGCTAAAACAGTTTATTTTTAAATGTTGTTTATGCATCTATATAGTTTGTGAGATGTGGCTGACCACGAATCAACATGTAATTCTACTGTATACATTTGTATAGTTTGTGAGATGTGGCTGACCACGAATCGACATGTAATTCTACTGTATACATTTGTATAGTTTGTGAGATGTGGCTGACCACGAATCGACATGTAAATCTACTGTATACATTTGTATAGTTTGTGAGATGTGGCTGACCACGAATCGACATGTCAATCTACTGTATACATTTGTATAGTTTGTGAGATGTGGCTGACCACGAATCAACATGTAATTCTACTGTATACATTTGTATAGTTTGTGAGATGTGGCTGACCACGAATCGACATGTAAATCTACTGTATACATTTGTATAGTTTGTGAGATGTGGCTGACCACGAATCAACATGTAATTCTACTGTATACATTTGTATAGTTTGTGAGATGTGGCTGACCACGAATCGACATGTAAATCCATTGTATACATTTGTATAGTTTGTGATATGTGGCTGACCACGAATCGACATGTAAATCTACTGTATACATTTGTATAGTTTGTGAGATGTGGCTGACCACGAATCGACATGTAAATCTACTGTATACATTTGTATAGTTTGTGAGATGTGGCTGACCACGAATCGACATGTAAATCTACTGTATACATTTGTATAGTTTGTGAGATGTGGCTGACCACGAATCGACATGTAAATCTACTGTATACATTTGTATAGTTTGTGAGATGTGGCTGACCACGAATCGACATGTAAATCTACTGTATACATTTGTATAGTTTGTGAGATGAATCGACATTTAAATCTACTGTATACATGTGTAGTCGGTTAAGGTGTATGACAAACGCATTTATCACGGAATCGTGGTTGGTGTTTGGAGTACTTCTCCCATTAATGAAAAGCTCTTGCTTCCCTCCTTTTGTTCTAGACTGTCTTAAGTTTTTAGTCAGTCTTTTAAGGATTAAAATCTAGAGAATCAGTCAAGATATATGCGAGTACTGATGCGCATTATCAAACAACAGTTTTGTATATCTGAGGAAAACCATCTCATTATCGCTAGTTTTTTTTTGTAATGTCTTCAATATATATAAAACTCAGGAATTATATAGAGAGGGAAAAGCAAATTATTGAGATTTTGTGAATGCTCGCGTATTCACGCAATATCTCGCAATATGCCGTTTTCAATTATCTCGACTGCCATTCATCTCACAAACACAAATCAAAATTCTTACATTTCAGAATGATAGTGCAGCTAAAATTACGACAAATTGCGATAAGTATTCCTTCAAACATCAATATCTCTAAATTAAGATCATTTTGCGTGATCTAAAATTCTTTAAACAGCTAAGATTATATACAACTTACAGTTTATGTACAAGAAAACAGTTGCCTGTGAATTATAAATTATTGTGATTAATTTGCAAATTATGAATCCTTCGTGTGCTATTTCATCAACATTTAGTCAGGAGATGCAAATTTCCTATCCTTCTATACGAGTCCTTACGAAACAAATGTAGTTGTTTAATAAACACGGTAAATTCATTGTACTCAAATGATTAGTAGTGAAAATTTGTATTTGGCCCCTAGCTTGTTAAATGTCAACAGCCACTATAAGAATAAAACACTATGCACGTTTTATACAAATGATAATCAGGCATTAAGAATCAGGCTTTTGGCAAACGAGATTTTGAAATCATCATTAAGAATTAGAAACAGCAATAAAGAATTAACCATTACGCATATTTAAATGAACATATGTAATTTAAAATTAAGCATTTAACATGAAGAATTTTGTTCACTCTGACTTTCCATATATTTAGCACTATTTGATATGGGAGAAATAAATACATTTTAATATCGGAGTCAATCAGACATACCAATCAGATTGCGTGAAACCTGTGTTATTTTTCTGACCTTTCTTTTGCATTTTTTTAAAGTAAAAATCAACGAAATAGCATTATAATTAACATAAAAAATGAAAATAAACACACGCTTTTGAATCAATAAACATTTTTAGGAATGTTGAGAGTAAAATAAAACCACACTATATTTCAAAGTGACTAATCAATGACAATGTTCCAATTCGTTATCTTACAATAAGACTTTTACTTGAGGATATTAATTTGAACAAATCCATATTTTGTCTGTCGCGACATCAAGGTAGTGGCGTAACACGATACAAAAATGACATTTTCTTTCACTTTCACTTTTGTTTGCAAGGCATTCACAACAAACGTACATCCGCTATGAACCCAGACTATTTTACTTTTTTGACCGGCCGTATCATAAAAACAAAGTATTCAAAAAAATCACTAGAAGTGTGTCTCATCACTACAATCTTGACACTTGTCAACTACTTCAAACTATTTATACTACAAACGGTAGAGACCATTTATTTTATTATTATTTTGAATTGTGTTTATGCTATTATCAACACATTATACTAGGTTCTAAGTGACATTCAGTTTTATATAGATGGTGGGCGACCCCGAGACCATTTACATGAGTGTTTCAGTTCTTTTGCATATAACTGGCATTTATTAGCATAAAGGTTTTTACCAAGCGAGACTCGAACCACGGTCTAAACGGTGAGATATAAATGATTTTGAGGCATCGTATTAGGCTATTCTTACAATCAGTTGACCGACTGTCATCCATCCATCCATCCATCCATCCATCCATCCATCCATCCATCCATCCATCCATCCATCCATCCATCCATCCATCCATCCATCCATAAATCCCGGAAATGCCAGGTGTGTGTAAGCTCGGCATCCTGGCCACATTTTCGTTACAGCTACCATGTACATTGGTTTAAAATTACCTTGGTATAATATGTGCGCATATTCACGACATATACCAGAAATACCCGAAATGTCTCGGAAATACCCGATATGCCTCATGACATATACCGGAAATACCAGACATGTCAACATTATAAAAATACTCAAAAATGACAATTTACGAGAATATAGAGTGTATATTCGTTTTGATACTTACATGATAACTTTCAAAGGTACTCTCAGTTTGATGTCAGAAATGAATTATAATGTTAATTTTAACATAAAGATAGAGTAATATTGAATACGACATTTATTTAAAAAACAATTTCATTAGCCAAATAATATAGAGTTAACAAACATAGTTATATTTGTTTATTAACATCAGAAAATTGTTTTCACATCAAAGTTGCGGGAAACCAAAACGCCAAAATTGCAGCAAGCAACAAACGTGGGTGTGAAGTAATACATTTATCATGCGTGCGTAAGCATGACATCCACGGCTACACAAAACGTGTGTGTGTAGCGATGGTGTAAGAGAATACATACACCATGCGTGCGTAAGCATGACGTCCAGGGCTACGTAAAACGTGGGTGTGTAGCGATGGTGTCAGAGAATACAGGGATACGGTCAACGTGGGTGGGTAGCGATGGTGTCAGAGAATACATATAGCATGCGTACATAAACATGACGTCCAGGGCTACGTTAAACGTGGGGATGTAGCTGTGGTGTCAGAGAATGCATATACCATGCGTGCGTAAGCATGACGTCAAGGGCTACGTTAAACGTGGGTGTGTAAATATGGTGTCAGAGAAAACATATATCATGCGTACGTGAACATGACGTTAAGGGCTACGTTAAACGTTGGTGTGTAGCTATGGTGTCAGAGAATACATATATCATGCGTGCGTAAACATGACGTCCAGGGCTACATTTAACGTGTGTGTAGCTATTGTATCAGAGAATGCATATATTATGCGTGCGTAGACATGACGTTCAGGGCTACATTAAACGTGGGTGTGTGGCTATGGTGTCAGAGAACATATATATCATGCGTGCGTTAACATGACGTTCAGGGCTACTTTTATCGTTGGTGTGTAGATTTGGTGTCAGGGAATACATATATCAAGGTGCGTAAATATGATGTTCAGGGCTACAATAAGTTTGGGTGTGTAGCGATGGTGTCAGATATTACAAATATAACGCGTACGTAAACATGACGTCCAGTGCAACGTTAAACGTGGGTGTGTAGCGATGGTGTTAGAGAATGTATATATCATGCGTACGTAAACATGACGTCCAGGGCTACGTTAAACGTGGGTGAGTAACGATGGTGTCAGAGAATACATATAGCATGCGTACGTAAACATGACATCCAGGGCTACATTAAACGCGGGTGTGTAGCGATGATGTCAGAGAATACATATATCATGCGTACGTTAACATGACGTCCAGGGCTACGTTAAACGTGGGTGTGTAGCTATGGTGTCAGAGAATACATATTGCATGCGTACGTTAACATGACGTCCAGGGCTACGTTAAACGTGGGTGTGTAGCTATGGTGTCAGAGAATACATATTGCATGCGTACGTAAACATGACATCCACGGCTACGTTAAACGTGTGTGTGTAGCTATGGTGTCAGAGAATACATATACACTGCGTGCGTAAGCATGACATCCACGGCTACGTTAAACGTGGGTGTGTAGCTATGGTGTCAGAGAATACATATAGCATGCGTATGTAAACATGACGTTTAGTGCTACGTTAAACGTGGGTGTGCAACTATGGTGTCAGAGAATACATATAGCATGCGTACGTAAGCATGACGTCCATGGCTACGTTAAACGTAGGTGCGTAGCGATGGTGTTAGAGAATACAGGGATACGTTGAACGTGGGTGTGTAGCGATGGTGTCATAGAATACAGGGCTTCATTACACGTGGGTGTGTAGCTATGGTGTCAGAGAATACATATAGCATGCGTACGTAAACATGACGTCCAGGGCTAGGTTAAATGTGTATGTGTAGCGATGGTGTTAGATAATACAGGGATACGTTGAACGTGGGTGTGTAGCGATGGTGTCATAGAATACAGGGTTCATTAAACGTGGGTGTGTAGCTTTGGTGCCAGAGAATACATATAGCATGCGTACGTAAACATGTCGTCCATGGCTATGTTAAACGTGGGTGTGTAGCAATGGTGTCAGAGAATACATATAGCATGCGAACGTAAGCATGACGTCCATGGCTACGTTGAACATGGATGTGTAGCTATGGTGTCAGAGAATACATATAGCATGCAAACGTAAGGATGACGTCCATGGCTTCGTTAAACGTGCGTGTGTAGCGATGGTGTCAGAGAATACAGGGCTACGTTCAACGTTGGTGTGTAGCAATGGTGTCATAGAATACAGGGCTTCATTAAACATGGGTGTATAGCTATGGTGTCAGAGAATACTTATAGCATGCGTACGTAAGCATGAATTACAGGGCTACGTTAAACGTGGGTGTGTAGCGATGGTCTTAGAGAATACAGGGCTACGTTGAACGTGGGTGTGTAGCGATGGTGTCAGAGAATACATATAGCATGCGTTCGTGAGCATGAAGTCAAGCGCTACGTTAAACGTGGGTGTGTAGCTATGGTGTCAGAGAATACATATAGCATGCATACCTAAACATGACGTCCAGGGTTACGTTAAACGTAGGTGTGTAGCTATGGTGTCAGAGAATGCGTATATCATGCGTGCGTAAGCATGATGTCAAGAGCTACATTAAACTTGGGTGTAGATATGGTATCAGAGAATACATATATCATGCGTACGTAAACATGACGTTCAGGGCTACTTTAATCGTATGTGTGTAGCTATGGTGTCAGGGAATATATATATTATGGTGCGTAAACATGACGTTCAGGGCTACATTAAACGTTGGTGTGTAGCTATGGTGTCAGAGAATACATATATCATGCGTGCGTAAACATGACGTCAAGGGCCCAGTTGTTCAAAGCTTGGTTAGCTTAACCTTGGGTTAAGTGAAATTTTGTATCTTCAACATTTTGTATACTTAATGATTTAATGGCAGTTTAAATGCATTTTTAGAAACATAATGGCAAACTTTCATAATATTTAATAAAATAATAACCTAAAAAGTTGAAAATCTAAAAATATTGTGATTTGAAATTTTATCTTAACCCAGGGTTAATCTAACCAAGCTTTGAACAACTTGGCCCAGGGCTACTTTAATCGTAGGTGTATAGCTGTGGTGTCAGGGAATACATATATCATGGTGCGTAAACATGACGTTCAGGGCTACATTAAACGTGGGTGTGTAGCGATGGTGTCAGAGAATACATATATTTTGAGTACGTAAACATGACGTTCAGGGCTACATTAAATGTGGGTGTATGGCTATGGTGTCAGAGAATATATATACCATGTGTGCGTAAACATGACGTTCAGGGCTACTTTAATCGTAGGTGTGTAGCTATGGTGTCAGGGAATACATATGTCATGGTGCGTAAACATGACGTTCAGGGCTACATTAAACGTGGGTGTGTAGCTTTGGTGTCAGAGAATACAAACAACATGCGTACGTAAACATGACGTGCTACGTTAAACGTGGGTGTGTAGCTATGGTGTCAGAGAATGCATATACTATGCGTGCGTAAGCATGACGCAAAGGGCTACGTTCAACGTGGGTACGTAGCTATGGTGTCAGAGAATTTATATCATGCGTGCGTTAACATGACGTTCAGGGTTACATTAAACGTGGGTGTGTGGCTATGGTGTCAGAGAATACATATATCATGAGTGTGTAAGCATGACGTTCATGACTTCATTAAACGTCGACATGTAGCTATGGTGACAGAGAATACAAATATTATGAGTGCGTAAGCATAGGGTTCATGACTACATTAAACATGGGTGTGTAGCTATGGTGTCAGAGAATGCATATATTATGAGTGCGTAAGCATGACGTACATGGCTACTTTAAACGTTGATATGTAGCTCTGGTGTCAGAGAATAAATATATCTTGCGTGTGTAAGCATGACGTCCAGGGCTACATTAAACGTGTGTTTGCAGTTATGGTGTCAGAGAATACATATATCATGCGTGTGTAAGCATGACGTCCAGGGCTACATTATACATGTGTTTGCAGTTATGGTGTCAGAGAATACATATATCACGAGTGCGTAAGCATGACGTTCATGGCTACATTAAATGTATGTGTAGCTTTGGTATCAGAGAATACATATATCATGCGTACGTAAACATGACGTTCAGGGCTGCATTAAACGTGGGTGTGTATCTATGGTGTCAGGGAATACATATACCATGTAGGTAAACATGACGTTCATGGCTACATTAAACGTGGGTGTGTATCTATGGTGTCAGAAAATACATATATCATACGTGCGTAAGCATGACGTCAAAGGTTACGTTTAACGTAGGTGTGTAGCTATGGTGTCAGAGAATACATATATCATGCGAGTGTAAACATGGCGTTAAATATGGGTGTGTACCGATGGTGTCAGAAATACAAATATCATGCGTACGTAAACATGACGTCCAGTGCTACGTTTAACGTGGATGTATAGTTATTGTGTCACAGAATAAATATATCATTCTTGCGTAAGCGTGACGTCCAGGGCTACATTAAACGTGTGTTTGCAGTTATGGTGACAGAAAATACATATATCATGAGTGCGTAAGCATGACGCCCAGAGCTATATTAACCGTGGGTGTATAGCTATGGTGTCAAAGACTATATATATATCATGTTTGCGTAGACATGACGTCCGGGGCTACTTTAAACGTGTGTGTGTGTAGCTTTGGTGTCAGAGAATACATATATTTTGAATGCGTAAGCATGACGTCCAGGGCTACATTAAACGTTGATATGTAGCTATGGTGTCAGAGAATACATATATCATGCGTGCGTATGCATGACGTCCACGACTACATTAAACGTGGGTGTGTAGCTGTGGTGTCAGAGAATACATATATCATGCGTGCGTAAGCATGACGCCCAGAGCTATATTAACCGTGGGTGTATAGCTATGGTGTCAAAGACTATATATATATCATGTTTGCGTAGACATGACGTCCGAGGCTACTTTAAACGTGTGTGTGTGTAGCTTTGGTGTCAGAGAATACATATATTTTGAATGCGTAAGCATGACGTCCAGGGCTACATTAAACGTTGATATGTAGCTATGGTGTCAGAGAATACATATATCATGCGTGCGTATGCATGACGTCCACGACTACATTAAACGTGGGTGTGTAGCTGTGGTGTCAGAGAATACATATATCATGCGTGCGTAAGCATGATCTTCACGGCTACATTCAATATGGGTGTTTAGTTATGGTGTCAGAGAATACATATATCATGCGTGTGTAAGCATGACTGACGTTCACGGATACATTAAATATGGGTGTGTAGCTATGGTGTCAGAGAATACATATATCATGTGTGTGTAAGCATGACGTTCACGGCTACATTAGATATGGGTGTGTAGCTATGGTGTCAAAGAATACATATATCATGCGTGCGTAAGCATTACGTTCACGGCTACATTAAATATAGGTGTGTAGCTATGGTCTCAGAGAATACATATATCATGCTTGTGTAAGCTTGACGTTCAAGGCTACATTGAATACGGGTCTTTAGCTATGGTGTCGGAGAATACAAATATCATGTGTTTGTAAGCATGGCGTTCACGGCAAATTAAATATGGATGTGTAGCTATGGTGTCAGAGAATACATATATCATGCGTGCGTAAGCATGACGTTCACGGCTACATTAAATATAGGTGTGTAGCTTTGGTCTCAGAGAATACATATATCATGCTTGTGTAAGCTTGACGTTCATGGCTACATTGAATACGGGTATTTAGCTATGGTGTCAGAGAATACAAATATCATGCGTGCGTAAGCATGACGTTCACGGCTACATTAAATATGGATGTGTAGCTATGGTGTCAGAGAATACATATATCATGCATGTGTTAGCATGACGTTCACGGCTACATTAAAAATGGGTGTGTAGCTATGGTCTCAGAGAATACATATATCATGCGTGTGTAAGCTTGGCGTACACGTCTACATTTAATATGGGTGTATAGCTATGGTGTCAGAGAATACATATATCATGCGTGCGTCAGCGTGTCGTCCAGGGTTAAATTAAACGTGGGTAAGAAGCTATTGTGTCAGAGAGTACATATATCATGCGAGCGCAAACATCGCGTCCAGGGCTACATTAAACGTGGGTGTGTGGCTATGTAGTCAGAGAATACATATTTCATGCGTGCGTAAGCATGGCGTCCAGGGCTACATTAAACGTGTGTGTGTGCAGTTATGATGTCAGAGAATACATATATCATGAGTGCGTAATCATGACGTTCACGGCTACATTAAACGTTGATATGTAGCTATGGTGTCAGAGAATACATATATCATCGTGCGTAAGTCTGACGTCCAGGCTACATTAAACGTGTGTTTGCAGTTATGGTGTCAGAGAATACATATATCATGAATGCGTAATCATGACGTTCACGGCTACATTAAATATGGATGTATAGCTATGGTGTCAGAGAATACAAATATCATGCGTGTGTAAGCATGACGTTCATGGCTACATTAAATATAGATGTGAAGCTATGGTGTCAGAGAATACAAATATCATGCGTGTGTAAGCATGACGTTCATGGCTACATTAAATATGGATGTGTAGCTATGGTGTTAGAGAATACATATATCATGCGTCTGTAAGCATGACGTCTAGGGCTACATTAAACGTGAGTGTTTAGCAATGGTGTCAGAGAATACATATATCATGCGTGCGTAATCATGACGTTCACGGCTACATTAAATATGGCTGTGTAGCTATGGTGTCAGAGAATACAAATATCATGCGTGTGTAAGCATGACGTTCACGGCTACATTAAATATGGATGTGTAGCTATGGTGTCAGAGAATACATATATCATGCGTGCGTAATCATGACGTTCACGGCTACATTAAATATGGATGTGTAGCTATGGTGTCAGAGAATACAAAAACCATGCGTGTGTAAGCATGACGTTCACGGCTACATTAGATATGGATGTGTAGCTATGGTGTTAGAGAATACATATATCATGCGTGTGGAAGCATGACGTCTAGGGCTACATTAAACGTGCATGTTTAGCAATGGTGTCAGAGAATACATATATCATGCGTGCGTAAGCACGACGTTCACGGCTACATTAAGTATGGATTTGTAACTATGGTGTCAGAGAATACAAATATCATGCGTGTGTAAGCATGACTTTCACGGCTACAATAAATATTGATGTGTAGCTATGGTGTAAGAGAATACATATATCATGCGTGCGTAATCATGACGTTCACGGCTACATTAAATATGGACGTGTAGCTATGGTGTCAGAGAATACAAATATCATGCGTGTGTAAGCATGACGCTCACGGCTACATTAGATATGGATGTGTAGCTATGGTGTTAGAGAATACATATATTATGCGTGTGTAAGCATGACGTCTAGGGCTACATTAAACGTGCGTGTTTAGCTATGGTGTCAGAGAATACATATATAATGTGTGCGTAAGCATGACGTTCACGGCTACATTAAATATGGATGTGTAACTATGGTGTCAGAGAATACAAATATCATGCATCTGTAAGCATGACGTTCACGGCTACATTAAATATGGACGTGTAGCTTTTGTGTTAGAGAATACATATATCATGCATGTGTAAGCATGACATCTAGGGCTACATTAAACGTGAGTGTTTAGCTATGGTGTCAGAGAATACAAATATCATGCGTGTATAAGCATGACGTTCACGGCTACATTAAATATGGATGTGTAGCTATGGTGTCAGAGAATACATTTATCATGCATGCGTAAGCATGACGTTCACGGCTACATTAAATATGGGTGTGTAGCTATGGTGTCAGAGAATACATATATCATGCGTGCGTAAGAATGACGTTCACGGCTACATTTAATATGAATGTATAGCTATGGTGTCAGAGAATACATATATCATGCGTGCGTAAGCATGACGTTCACGGCTACATTAAACGTGAGTGTTTAGCTATTGTGTTAGAGAATACATATATCATGCGTGCGTAAGCATGACGTTCACGGCTACATTAAATATGAGTGTGTAGCTATGGTGTCAGAGAATACAAATATCATGCTTGTGTAAGCATGACGTTCAGGGCTACATTAAAAATGGGTGTGTAGCTATGGTGTCAGAGAATACATATATCATGCTTGTGTAAGCTTGACGTCCACGGCTACATTAAATATGGATGTGTAGCTATGGTGTCAGAGAATACATATATCATGCGTGCGTCAGCTTGGCGTTCAGAGCTTCATAAAATGTAGGTATGTAGCTATCGTGTCAGAGAGTACATATATCATGCATGCGTAAGCGTGACGTCCAGGGTTACATTAAACGTGGGTGTGAAGCTATGGTGTCAGAGAATACATATATCATGCGTGCGTTAGCATGACGTCTAGGGCTACATTAACCGTGGGTATGAAGCTATGGTGTCAGAGAATACATGTACCATGCTTGTAAAAGCATGACGTTCAGGGCTACATCAAACGTTGATTTGTAGCTATGGTGTCTGATGATACATGTATCATGCGGCGTAAACATGACGTCCAGGGCTACATTAAACGTGGTTGTGTAGCTAAGGTGTCGTATAATACATATATCATGCGTTCGTAAGCATGACGTTCACTGCTACATCAAACATTTAACGTGGGTGTGTAGCTATGCTTTCAGATAATTCATATATCATGCCTGACTATGCATGACGTCCAGGGCTACATTAGACGTGGTTGTGAAACTAAGGTGTTGGATAACACATATATCATGCGTACGTAAGCATGACGTCCACGGCTATTTCAAACATGTAACGTGGGTGTGTAGCTATGCTTTCAGATAATACATCTATCACGCCTGACTAAGCATGACGTCCAGGGTTACATTAAACGTGGTTGTGAAACTAAGGTATCGGATAATACATATATCATGCGTACGTAAGCATGACGTCCACGGCTACATCAAACATTTAACGTGGGTGTGTAGCTATGCTTTCAGATAATACATATATCATGCCTGACTGAGCATGACGTCCAGGGCTACATTAACGTGGTTGTGAAACTAAAGTGTCGGATAACACATATATCATGCCTGACTAAGCATGACGTCCAGGGCTACATTAAACGTGGTTGTGAAACTAAGGTGTCGGATAATACATATATCATGCGTAAGCATGACGTCCACGGCTACATCAAACATTTAACGTGAATGTGTAGCTATGCTTTCAGATAATACATATATCATGCCTGACTGAGCATGACGTCCAGGGCTACATTAAACGTGGTTGTGAAACTAAAGTGTCGGAGAACACATATATCATGCCTGACTAAGCAAGACGTCCAGGGCTACATTAAACGTGGTTGTGAAACTAAGGTGTCGGATAATACATATATCATGCGTACGTAAGCATGACGTCCACGGCTACATCAAACATTTAACGTGGGTGTGTATCTATGCTTTCAGATAATACATATATCATGCCTGACTAAGCATGACGTCCAGGGCTACATTAAACGTGGGTGTGTAGCATGGTGTCAAAAATACAAATATCATGAGTGTGTAAGCATAACTTTCAGGGCTACATTAAACGTAAGTGTGTAGCTATGGTGTCAGAGAATACATATACCATGCTTACGTAAACATGACGTCCGGGGCTACATTAAATGTGTGTTTGTAGCTAAGATGTCAGAGAATACATATATTTTGAGTGCGTAAGCATGACGTTCAGGGCTACGTTAAACGTTGATATGTAGCTATGGTGTCAGAGAATACATATATCATGTGTGCGTAAGCTTGACGTCAAGAGCTACATTAACCGTGGGTGTGTAGCTATGGTGTCAGAGAATATATATATATCATGTTTACGTAAACATGACGTCCGGGGCTACTTTAAACGTGTGTGTGTGTGTAGCTTTGGTGTCAGAGAATACATATATTTTGAGTGCGTAAGCATGACGTCAAGGGCTACATTAAATGTTGATATGTAGCTATGGTGTCAGAGAATACATATATCATGTGTGCGTAAGCTTGACGTCCAGAGCTACATTAACCTAGGGTGTGTAGCTATGGTGTCAGAGACTATATATATATATATCATGTTTGCGTAATCATGACGTCCAGGGCTACTTTAAACGTGTGTGTGTGTAGCTTTGGTGTCAGAGAATACATATATTTTGAGTGCTTAAGCATGACGTCCAGTGCTACATTAAACGTTGATATGTAGCTATGGTGTCAGAGAATACATATATTATGTGTGCCTAAGCTTGACGTCCAGAGCTACATTAACCGTGGGTGTGTAGCTATGGTGTCAGAGACTATATATATATCATGTTTGCGTAAACATGACGTCCGGGGCTACTTTAAACGTGTGTGTGTGTAGCTTTGGTGTCAGATAATACATATATTTTGTGTGCGTAAGCATGACGTCCAGGGCTACATTAAATGTTATATGTAGCTATGATGTCAGAGAATACATATATCATGTGTGCGTAAGCTTGACGTCAAGAGTTACATTAACATTGAGTGTGTAGCTTTGGTGTCAGAGACTATATACATATCATGTTTGCGTAAACATGACGTCCGGGGCTACTTTAAACGTGTGTGTGTGTAGCTTTGGTGTCAGAGAATACATATATTTTGAGTGATTAAGCATGACGTCCAGGGCTACATTTAACGTTGATATGTAGCTATGGTGTCAGAGAATACATATATCATGTGTGCGTAAGCTTGACGTCCAGAGCTACATTAACCGTGGGTTTGTAGCTATGGTGTCAGAGACTATATATATATATCATGTTTGCGTAAGCTTGACGTCCAGAGCTACATTAACCTAGGGTGTGTAGCTATGGTGTCAGAGACTATATATATATATATATATATCATGTTTGCGTAAACATGACGTCCGGGGCTACTTTAAACGTGTGTGTGTGTAGCTTTTGGTGTCAGAGAAGACATATATTTTGAGTGCGTAAGCATGACGTCCAGGGCTACATTAAACATTGATATGTAGCTATGGTGTCAGAGAATACATATATCATGAGTGCGTAAGCTTGACGTCCAGAGCTACATTAACCGTGGTTGTGTAGCTATGGTGTCAGAGAATACATATACCATGCGTGCGTAAGCATAACGTCCAGGGCTACATTTAATTTGGGTGTGTAACTATGGTGTCAGAGAATACATATATCATGCGTGCGTAAGCATCACTTCGAGGGCTACATTTAACGTGGGTTTGTAGCCTAGAAGTCAGATAATTCATATAGCATGTGTGCGTAAGCATGACGCCCAGGGCTACATTAAACATGTGTGTGATGTTGGATAATACATTTATCATGTCTTCGCAAGAATGGCGCCCACGGATATGCATAATCTGTGTGCGTCGTCAGTATCACAATGAAAGATAGGTACATAATTTGTAAAGTATTGATTGATTGATTGATTGATTGATTGACTGATTGATTGATTGATTGATTGATTGATTGATTGATTGATTGATTGATTGATTGATTGATTGATTGATTGATTGATTGATTGATTGATTCGTTATTTCCTTCACAGTACAATGCACAGGAGATTATAAACATATAAACAGCAACATGGGAATACAATACATATACAAAATCACAATACGCATATAGACATTTAAATGTCAATCAAATATGTACAACACAAACAATCATATACAAAACATAACATATAACTTCGATAGTTCTTTCAATTAACATACATATACAAACGAAATAATAAATAAATAAATGATATGCCCATTCAAATTGCAAAACATATTGACACTTTTAGAAGAATGTTGCCACATGTAGCTGAAAGTTGTATTAGTTCCAAATATCATCTTTCAAAAACAAAATTTACATTAAAAGTTAAATGTAAAGGATCGTATTATTTGAAGATCTATTTTTTTTTATAAATATCGTGCTAAGTTAATTCAATAGCAAAAAATGATGCTTTACAATTTGTTTAAGATTACAATAGCTTCATTACGGAAACGTATATTGACCCCCTTATATATACCAAAATAATACATAAATGAAGGTTTTATCGTGAGTTATATATTAAAATTACAAAAATGCATGTTTTACGTGATAATATATATGTATCATATATAAATAACCTTATTTCTTTTTTATATATATTTACAACTAAAAAAGTTATCCATGCAGTCCATGCTTATTATTTATCTTCACCAATTGATCGGTTATTATATACGACCGATAATTATATTAAACGTTGTTTCCTTTATGCAATTGAACATTTAGTTGTAATATATGTTAAATGTTTTGTAAAAAAATTCATAAGGTTTTATTGTGAGTTATATATTAATATAGTAAAAACTGTCTTAAATGTAGATTACTTCAAGTATAAAGATATGATATGTTCTAAAAGTATTTATATCCGACAGAAAATTGCCAAGTTATGAATTTAAAATATAAAAAAGCTATTTGTTTTCAACAACTATAATCGCAATATTTTTATCGTCTTAATTTACCAATTCATTATGTGCCACCATGTTGATAAAGTTACGATATATAGATCTAGATTATATTAAAAAGTTAATAGATAACGCATTGAAAACGACATATTTATTTATTTTAAATATAAGGGGGGTCAATATACGTTTCCGTACTATATAGAAGACAAAAACACGTTGAATACACACACTTAATATAAAATAAAGTATTTAAAAAACGAAAGATTATTGTGTATTATTCCTTTCCCTGCCAATACGAAATAACGACGAGTTCAGCAACAAAGTGACAAAACACAAAAGACGGAGCATTGTGTCTTATCTACATCATCATATATCTTAATGCTTAAGTCATATCCTGTAATGTCTAAATGTAATTTTTGATCAAGCAACCGTTTGTCTGTCTGTCGTATTTAAAAAAGAATAACCGGAAACTAATTCTATAATTTGATCAGAAGCGTTTATGTTACAAAACTTATCGTATATGTCTGATCCCCATATGACGCTCCCTGAGATATCATATTTTTAATCCTTGTTTCTGGATAGAGAAATGTACACGAAATAGAGGATATTTGTTTGTTTTGGTGTAACATCGAATTATATTTCATCAAGTGATCACCAAGTCATATTCTCACGAGCGGCTTGCCACGAGTGAGAATATCAAATTGATGATCACGAGATAAAATATCATTTGATCTTACACCAAAAAAAGCAAATTTTCTTTTTATTGTATGCATTTACATAATTTTGGTTATTTTTACCTCAATTCACCAATAGATATTATTAGATTAATAAAAATATAAAAGTTCTTTTTTTTTAAATGATATTTTCTTATTTAATATGTAAGGACAAAAACGTAAAACAATCAAAAACATATAATAATTTCACTGTTTGAAACAATGGATTACCATAAATAATCCACTGAGAATCTCTATAATTCATCTAAAAGCATAAAAATGAAGATACTAAGAAAATAACAAGGTACAACGATGTACAACGTCATTTGATGTAATACACGTGAAATCATAGTAAATTGATAATTTATCAACAGGTGTTTTATCACTTTAGGGTAAAAAGGCGTCTCCCGATTCCAAGCGGTCCAAGGCTACATGATCTTACCTCCATATCTGCAATATTTCTTAAAGGTCTGAATTCCATGAGGATTAGTCACATATACATGAATACAAATATGGCGATATAATCGATATACGATGTCATAAAGCACTTGATTCTATTCCAGTAGAACTTCGATAGCTCGAACCCAACGGGACTTGACAAAATAGTTCGACTTAAGGGTTGTTCGAGCCAAGTATTGTTAAACAAATATACCATGCGTGTACATAAATAAGTAGGAATTCTGTCGGAAACCGATAAGTGGTTCGATCTATATGTGGTGTTCGAACCACACGTGTTCGAAACAAGGAAGTTCTACTGTATATTATAAGCAAATTGCAGATTGGAGTTTCAGGCTATGTTCGACTATATATACATATACGTTTATAAAGATAATAAAACTGTGACAAAAAAAAGATATTATAAGAATAATGGAAATAAACTATAAAAGCCACAATATGGCTCGGAGATGATTCAAATCAGAGAGCCATTTATTTTAATTTCACGTTCACCACTTCATTGTTTTTGTTATAATTTGGCATTATACCGAATTATTGTTGATCCATTCAATCGGCAAACCAACAGTTATCATAAAGTATTTCTCATATGTAATTGTTGTTTTTTTATATATCTCCATCTACCGAAAAGTTAAACTTCTATGGAGGAGCATGTCATGTCATACATTTTAATTGTAAACAGATACTCGTGGATTTATGCATATACGAGTACATGTGTATAACTTCAGCAGGACCAAAGCAACCGATTAATTGTGTATTTGTAGCACATTGAAGCCTAATCGTCAGGTGTTGTGCGACAACCACTCCTACAATTTCTTCCTGTTGGTGCAGTGTGAGTTGTGGCTTTAGGACTACAAACTATCGCCCGCGCGGTCATTGGTTCGAATCCAGCTTGGATCATTGATATGTAAAATGAGCATAAATGCCAGTTACCTGAAGATGAATGGTGTATTTTCTCAGATTCAACCGATGTTTTAACTGAATGCCTTTTAATGGGACACACAGGGCAATTTACTCATGTAATGCGTTCAATCAATTTTATAACTATGTGCGTAAAACCATTTGGAAATATTAATCTAAAAGTGTAACTAGTTGATACTTTATATTTAAGAAGCATAAAACTAGTGACGTCACACTGGGTCTCGAAAATATTGATAAAATTGATAAAAATGTATTTCGTTCGTTTTCCACAAATGCTCCGTGACAGATCGGCTAAAAAGATGCATTTCGGGCATTTACTAATATAGAAGTAGACTTAATGGTCTCTTTATATGTACATACTGGAGTATATCAATTTCATGAGTGTTTTATGTGGATATTAATATTATGTGTTGAGGTAAATATTATCAAAATGGCAGGGTGTCCCTTTAATACTTGTAATGTGTTGTGTTCATCTTCTACTTTTTTTCTTTTTTTCTTCTTCTTCTTCTTCTTCTTCTTCTTCTTCTGTTTCTTCTTTCCCTTCTTCTTCTTCTTCTTCTTATTATTATTATTAATAATGCTATTATTAGCATCATTTTATTATCATTATTATTTCAGCAGCGGTGATCTAGTGGTAGAGTGTCCGCTTCGCAGCGGAAGATCGTGGGTTCGATCCCCGGTCGGGTCATACTAAAGACTTGAAAAATGGTACTAAAAGTTTGTTCGCTCTGCGCTTGATGTCAGTATAATGTGACTGGGTGGGGGTTTCACACCATGCGTCTGCGGCATGTTACTTAAGCGTGACAGCGCTCAGAATATAAGTAGATACCGTCGCGATATAACTGAAAAAAAATGTTGAAATCAACGCAAAAATACACACACAACAACAACAACAACGATGTGGGCGTTATGATTATGATTATGATTATTATTATTATTATTATTATTATTATTATTATTATTATTATTATTATCATTATTATAACACAAAGTCATTGCATGACATTTGATTAGAATTGTATTATCTAAAAGGAGTATACAAAAAAAAAGTGTTTAATCTTAGAAAATAAGAATAGACAAGAAAAGTCACAACGGCTATTCTCTGCATTTAGTTTAATACTTGTAAAACATGACATCAGCAAAAATGCCGTGTCCAAATTCCATAAGTTTTACCCGGAGCAAGTCAATGTGGCGAATAAACCGCGGCGTACGAGACGAGAAATCTACATAATGACTTAATTAAAATAATTGGGAACGGAAGAACATTAACTTCAGCGTGGAACAGCAAACGTCGCGCGTTCCATTACGATGAAATCCTAAGAGGTAATTTTGTACAATTATATTTTTTTCCGAAAGTGCTCACGAAGATTTAGGACCGACACATTAGACGCGCGGTTCGCGTTAAAAGTCGCATCGTTTCAAACTAGAGTCCAAAACACGGTTGCCTTTGCGGAATTCGTTTTACTGGTATGTCAATGCCCATCCGACTGCGTAAAGAGTTATGGCTTGTTCAACAGAGATGTCTCAAATAAATTCGTGTTGGGAAAATATAAATTGAGCTTTCTAACTATAATACTTTTGCAATTAGTGAAAGATGTTGTGTTTTGAAATTTATCTTCGTTTCGTTCAATTACTTCAATTAATGAAAAAAGTAATTGAACGTCAGCTTTTGCAGGATCGTCCTAACCATAGAAATAGAAATAGAATATAGCCATTGTGTTAATAAAAAAGATAAGCTGACATGAAATGTTTATATTCATCTTTAAATTTATTTTAAGATTTTTTTTTTTAATATAATTTGTGTCATATAATTTATTGATTATCTCTTACGCTTGAACAAATGTAAACTTCTCCGTAAATCCACCCCACCGATGGCATTATTGCAGTGTGCATTAGTGAAATATTTTACTCTCTCTCTCTCTCTCTCTCTCTCTCTCTCTCTCTCTCTCTCTCTCTCTCTCTCTCTCTCGCTCTCTCTCTCTCTCTCTCTCTCTCTGTTATAAATTCACAATTCAAACATGTCAATGTTTTCAAAATGTTCAAAATATACCAATTTTGCCATTGAAATAAATAGAAATGAACATTGAAATAAGGAAAGTGCATTTTTAAATTAGAAGAAACAAGGATTTTTTCTAACCGCCACGCTATCCCACGGAAGCATGTCCTGTTTCCAATGGTAGTACTACGCTTATCTTAGAAACATTCGGAACTCCTCAGTCAATACTTGACCACTTGAATGTGCGCTTCGATTCGTAGTATTAGACGAAGTGATCCGAATGAATGTGAAAATCACCTTTCCAGACATTGAAAATGAAATTTTTAATGAACATCAAACAACAACAAAACTGTATTTCTTTACTTGGTTCAGCAGTTGCATTAAAATTGATTATACAATATTTCTATTGTAGACTTTTCTGTACTCTTTTTGGACCATTATAAAATATGATTATAATTTTATTAATAATGATAGTAATAATAAAAATAACTCATGAAAGCAATACAAATATGATAACAATAATCACTGCAACAATAACGGTAGCAGAGTAACCATCAGAAGCAGTATCAGTAGCAGCGGCTAAACAAGTAACAACAGAAATAACTATAACAATTATAACAATATCAACAATAGCAGTTATAATTACAATTTAAAAACAATAGCAATTATAGATACGGTAGTGATAATATAAAACTAGTTATTGCTATGATGATATTGAAATGATTATAACATTGATAACGATATACGTTGATCTATAATAATAATAATAACAAGAAGAAGAAGAAGAAGAAGAAGAAGAAGAAGAAGAAGAAGAAGAAGAAAAATAAGAAGAAGAAGAAGAAGAAGAAGAAGAAGGTGAATTTGTTGTTGTATGGTGTTAAGCGTCGCTTTCAATAATTTTTCAGTTATATCGCCACGGTGTCTATTTGGGACATCATTCTGAACGCTGCCATACTGGAGTATCATGCCGCAGAATCATGGTATTATATCCCACCCAGTCATATAATACTGACACTGGCTCGGCTAGATCTTGAACAATCCTCTAAATGCTGAGCGCCAAGCGAGACAGCTTCTATTAACATTTTCAAGTATTTAGTATGACCCGACAGGGGATTGAACCCGAGACTTTCTGCATGCGATACCGGCACTCTACTACTAGACCACAGCAGCGATAAGAAGTATTCTTTTAAATGATAATATACATAAAGTAATAAAAATCAATCTTTCCCAAAGTCCCCAAACACACAGAAAATACATTAAGGCGTTAAAACAATGCTAAATAATACAAGATGTGTACACTACCGGGTTCCATATTTTGTTTCGTGAGCTATTAAAGTATAACAGAAAGAATTGTAGTTTTTAATGAAGATGACACTTTTTATTTTACCTTCTTTAACTTTGAGGGTAAAGAAATGTTTGAAAATGTGTTTTGCCAGTCAGTACATACCGTCACTATAATATCGAAAATAATTTATATAACTATGGATTACCCGTCTGTATCCGACGATGAAATATACGCTGTATTATATGTTTGCCTTCATAGAAAAAAATAAATTATTAGTTTACTTAACTTTTCATATTAATTCATAGAGGAAATCTTAAATCAAAATTTTGCACTTAAATGCATGAAAATTCACTCATTATTTTCATTAAGTATTTGAAATTTATTTACACTGTAAACTATAATTAATCCTAGATTGTTTGTAAAATATGCTTATAATGCGCGTGCGCATGCGCACTTGTGAGCAGTAATGCGAATAATCGTTGAATATTTAAAATCAAGTTTGTTTTTTATTCAGTATAGACAAAGTACAATATTTAATGGAAAATGGTCTAATATTTGTATTTTGAAATAAACATTTTAAAAATCAGATGAATATCAGTCACTATCAGACATGTTTTGTAAGCCTTTCTCAAATGCAACTAATCCGTAGATTCCGCAGAATACATACATTCAAACAGTATGTGAATAGCGATGAATGGTCGTCTTGATTTATTCTCGAATCCTTAAATTGTCACTATTGTTTCAGTTTATCATTTAATTGGTTTATCCAAGTTTTAAAACACACCAAGGTTATGTTTATATAATGTCCACATACAACTGTATCCATTTATGTTTGCGCTCAGTCAGTACTTATATATACCGTGACATTCTGGTATGTTAACCCGAGCCACAAACTATATGCACGTGGTGAGTTTTTGTTGTGTTTTTGTCACCGCAGCCTCACTTTTATATTTACTCCAAAACTCGAAGCTTAACACTGAATAAAAAATTGACATCTTTCACTTACATAACTTGACTAGTTTGTGCGTTTCCTAAAACATTCCCTAGCTTTTATAACAGTCTTTCAAATTATGGAAAATTGCAAAATTGCTCTAATGACCAGAACCTTCTTTCTGTGCAATAAAAAGTTAATAAAAGTGTCTTTTCCTTCTATAAACAAAACTCAGAAAATCTATAATATTTGATTGCAGGTTAATCGTACAATTTTCTAACCAGAGATTGGCGATAGCCGAGTCCTTGAGCGGCTTAATCAACTTTAACTAGGCAAAATAAAAGCCACAATTAAGTCAATATTGACGAAATAAGCTGCTAATTTGAACAAATTTAGAAAAAAAGTGCGAAGCTTAATACATTGACTTAAAGAGCGATCTGGTGAAAGACGATCTATAAGCAGTTAATTTTTGGATGCCAGTAGTTTAACGAAATATGTTGGTGAGGAGTAGAGAACGAATTTTACGCAGTTTTATTTCGTGAGGAGAAGACATCAGGCCCATAAACATGCATCTGTGTAGAAACACTTTCATTTCATTTAGTAACTGGCAAAATATCGCATATATAAAGTATTTTTGGACTGAGCTGGGCTAAGCGTTGAGAGACAGATAGTCTTCAGACAGGACCTTAATTAGACCATTCCACCACGCAGGAATAGAAAATCATACGATAATAACGTATGTAATATATACACACATATAAATGAAATGGTTTCAAACTAGTTTAAAATGATTTATAAAACGATAATTAGTTGAATACGTACTTGTTGTTGCTGATGCTGTAGCTGTTAGTGTTGCTGGTATTGTTGTTGTTGGTTATGGTGTTGTGGTTGGTGTTGTTATTGCTTTTGATGTTGTTCATGTTGGAATTGTTATCTTTGTTGCATTGTCTGGTATTGTTGCTATTGTTGTTGATGTTGGTGAATATGTTGCTGTTGTTGTCGTTGATGTTTTTGTAATTGTTGCCGTTGTTCCTTTTACACTTTTCATTGTTGTTGTTCACCGTTGTTGTTGTTATTATTATTGGTATTACTGTTGCTTTTGCTGTTGATGTTGGTATTGTTGATGATGATGATGCTGTTGCTAGTGGTGGTAGTGATAGTAATAGGGGAGGTGTTATTGTTGAAGTTTTTGTTGTTGATGGTGTTGGTGTTGGTGTTGCCCTTGTCATTGTTCTTGTTGTTGATGTTGTTTTTACTATTGCTATTTTTATTTATTATTTAGCAATTATAAGTTATTTTTATAGTAGTATGCAGGTTATATATTATCTTAAGAGAGGTAAAGGATAATAAAGACATACTAGTATTTTCATAGTTGGAAAACTAATTTCTATGGTTTTTTTCACGTCCTATTCTCATTTCGTATAGATTTTCTTTTTAAATACCACGATTGCGAAGTTTAATTCAACTGACATTGGTCCGTTTAAACGTTTCGGCAAATATTATACCTGGCATTCGATGTAAGATTGGCACGGAGCTGGAAACCAGTTATTCATTTACTCCGTAAGCAAAAAACAAAATGGTAGTCAAATGTAGGAGCGTTCACTTTCTCCGAACCGGAAGTAGAGTGAACCAGTCCGTGGATTTTGGGAGCATGTCTGAAAAATGTCTATGCTTGTCCCACAATTCCTTACTAACTATGACGTCATTCGAGCTCTCCCTAAAGCAGCTGGCCAATGAACTTGCTCAAATGTGCTGCTATTGGTTCTTTCTACACACTAGGAGAATGGCGTATTTGAAAAGGTTACAAAGGGACACACGACAATATATTGTTATAGAATGCTCTACCTGCTGCAACTGTTACAGCAGAAACAACCGAGTTATTCCGAACACGGTTAACCATACCCGTGCCTGATGTGCCAGTGTGGAACAAGGCCCGAAATGTATAAAATATTAACACTATTTCTTTGTTTAACCATCTATAAAAATCTTTCAAATTCTGCATGCGCAAACAGAACATAAATGGTCAAGAATGACCGGGTTCTGACACTCACAGAAGCAGAATATTGAATTCAAGTTTACTATTTTTCACGCATTGAATCAATATATACTCCTAGGAAATTATAAGCAAATGGAAATATTTACATAAAATAATATTTATCGCAAACATATTTAAGCGATATTAGGAATGGGGCCGTTGTACTAAGCAAGACTTCGAGGAACGAGATTTGGTGTGCAAGAACTTGTTTTACAATCGATGTAAAATAATCTGAATATACTTGTTAATATAAAAGTTGTCAATATTCACCCCTCACACTAACCATGTTCCATTATGTTTCGGACAACGTGTTGCTAAATACATGTATGTATGTATGTATGTATGTATGTATGTATGTATGTATGTATGTATGTATGTATGTATGTATGTATGTATGTATGTATGTATGTATGTATGTATGTATGTATGTATGTATGTATGTATGTATGTATGTATGTATGTATGTATGTATGTATGTATGTATGTATGTATGTATGTATGTATGTATGTATGTATGTATGTATGTATGTATGTATGTATGTATGTATGTATGTATGTATGTATGTATGCGTATGATGAGAAATAAAATATTTAAAGAAAAACAAATAACACCTTTAAACTGAATAAAAAAATATTGCTGTATGTCCTTGCTCTGCTAACCCTACCATCCTAGACATGCGTGCTGACAGCGTGACATAAACGAAACGGAGGAAACACAGTGCTTTTTCCCCAGTCATAATGTGATATATATTCAATCTAATGCGTAGATTAGATTATATGAACGTTAATTAAATAAAATAACTTTGTAATATGTTTGTTTTTTGCTTCTGAATACCCTGAGAGAAATAATTTAGTATAACACGCACAAGCAACATTGTTTTTGTGCTCTACAACAACCTGCCAATTGAAATACAGAAAGCGAAACTTGTCGAGTATCTGTTTTTTTTGTTGCTGTGTAATGTATTCCTTTTCTCTGACCTGATTTTTTCCTAAAAACTGTTTGAATTTTTTGGCATCACATTTGTTTTTATTTTTAATAAAATAGTTATACATAATAGTCATGTTAGAATTGCTAATGTTGTAGCAACTGTGTCATTTGAGAATTACCAACACCATGTAATCAAAGAATTGAAAACAAATATGAAAAAAAAACAATGTCATCTAAGAATGCAAAATAATGTCATTAAAGAATTGTCAAAATCTGTTGTAAAAACATTTAAGATTGCCAAAAAAAATGTAACAATTAACAATGTCATTTAAGAATTGCAAATAATTAAAAATGTTATTAAAGAAATGCCTGTATGGCATTTAAAATATGTAGTAACAATGTAATTTAAGAATTGCCAACAACATCCCATTCAAGAAATGCCAAAAATGCCAGTTGAGCGTTGTAAAAAATTGTAGTGAAATGCCATTTAAGAATTGCAAAGAACGTGTCATTTAAGAATTGCAAACAAATGTATTAGCACTGTCATTTAAGAATAGCCAAATTGTTATTTAAGAATTGCAAAAAAAAATATTAACAATGTTATTTAAGAAGAGTCAAAATGTTATTGAAGAATTGCCCAAAAAGTAGTGAAAAATGCATTTTAAGAATTGCCAAGAACATGTCATTTAATAATAACAAACATATATATCAACAATGCCATTTAAAGATAGACAAAATGTCATTTAAGAATTACAGAAAAAAATGCAGTAACAATGTCATTTAAGAATTTGGTCAATTTAATACCCAGTTCGACATAGTAGTTTTCAAAAAAAATGAATTAATTTGTAAAAAGAAGCCAAAAATGGACATAGTGACTTTAAGTCTCGTTCCACTATTATATTAGTCATTGGGCTTCAGAGTAGCATAGCTGTCCACAACATAGCGAACAATTCTAATTGGTTCAAGATCTGCAATTATAAACAAACAAAATCAAACAGAATCATTATTTTCTTTTTGTGATACCTACCAATTTACAGACCAATAATCCATCCATGGTGCAATTCGACCCAACCAGTCTTAAATGACACAGAATTGGACAGAAATATAGTATCAACATAAACTTTTCTGTGGTGATTCCATTTAGACATTTATTTTACTTCGATTGTTAAACAATTTATTACAACTAAGACAAAGCTCGCCCGAGGTCTCCCTGGGTAGAGCCGGTACTCATATATGCGAATAAAATATCTTCCTCAACGGCACCACACTTAACCATGGCGGAGGCTCGAACCTCCGATCCTGGGTTCGATCCTCTACCAACGAACCACGAGCTCCACATTCGGTGATTTTCAAAATACTGACCATTTAACATATGACAGCTATATTGACTGGAGTACTCAAGGGAGATAAAAGTGTAATGAAAAAAAAGTAATGTCACTAGCGGCGACACGTCCAACATGGCAGTGTCAAGTATGTACCTTATCATTATCACTATGCTATCAGTTATTCTGCGTATGCTTCAATACCACTTTCTTAACACAAAACGTGAAGTCATATATAAACTCTATATCCTAATCAGGAAAAATGAAAAGGAATTTAAGCAATATTTATTTAACTAACCATGGAAGAGTGCGTTTATTTCTGGTTAAGATGCACATTGCTTATATGTATATAGGTTTCATGAGGTTGTAGACAAATGTTGCTTTAAAGAGTTTTCCAGCATGTGGGGAATCCGTATCTTTATTGAGCAGCAATGTGAGAAAACGCTCTCTCTCTCTCTCCCTCCATCCATCCATCCATCCATCCATCCATCCCTCCCTCTCTCTCTCTCTCTCTCTCTCTCTCTCTCTCTCTCTCTCTCTCTCTCTCTCTCTCTCATATGAACATTTTTTTTCTTAAAGTGTATTGAATACCAATAATATTTTCTTTAGTGTCCGCAATCAGAGAAATGATATGGATTTCTTGGTATTTCATGGTTTTAATTTTTGTATTACACCTGAAATTCATTTTATTCCTTTTTCTTAAGGTAGTAATCTAATGGGGTACACGAGCGTTGATACAAAAAAATCGTTAATTGCTGATACAAGGCCGCCGATTGATCGAGGCGGCTCACGGAGAGTTGCCTTTGTTGCTTAATTACCTCCAACATGTCATTGCCAGCCATTAGATGGCAAATCTTAACCATTCTGTCGACACAGATTCAATAGAAATTATTTTGAAAAATGAAAATTACCCCTAATCAATGTAGAATGTTAATTTGGCGAATATTCTTTAAGGATTTTGAATGACGTGATATTACGCCGTTCGTATTTTTGTCAGTATTTTAGTATAAAAGATGTATAGATAAAGTCAGTACGCGTTTTGCCAGCCTGGAAAACAATTGTTTGATATGATGATTCGAGTTATGTATAGTTATATGACCCAATGAAGTGGAAGTTTGATAAAATCGACAAAGGCGACCGTCGATTTAGTCCAGGCATGTTACTGTAAAGTAGGTACCGATGTCGTTATGGGTTATGTTTTAAATCATATTTTTTTACGATGAACAATTTTCTTAGTTCGTTCTTTCGCATTTTCGTCTCAAAAGAAAAAAAAGAAAAAAAGGAGGGAAAACACATCTAGATAATTTGCCCTTTAAACTGTGACTGGACGTGTAACATTCAACACACATATATACCCATACCCAAGACGATAGCATCCTACAGTACATGCGGTATTTCATTATATTGTCTGAAGGTGTTTATTTGTAGTGTCAGTGAATGATTTTATTGTTGTTGTGGTTGTTGTTGCTTTAATTGCTTTTTTCATTTTTATAATTATTATTATTATTATTATTATTTATTTATTATTATTATTTATTATGATGATTATTAATATTATTATTATTATTAATTATTATTATTGTTATTATTATTATTATTATTATTATTATTGTTGTTGTTGTTGTTGTTGTTGTTGTTGTTGTTGTTGTTGTTGTTGTTGATATTATTATTATCATCATTATTATCTATTTTATTATTATTATAATTATTAGCATCATCATCATCATCAGCAATCATCATCATCATCACGATCCCCATCATCATCATCATCAGCAGCAGCAGTAGCAGTAGCAGCAGCAGCAGCAGCATCATCATCATCATTATCATGATTATTATTAAGACTGTTTTCATTGTCATAAGTAGTTATCATTGTTCCTTTTTATAATATTAATAGTAGAAGTAGAAGTAGAAGTAGTGGCAGTAGTAGTGGCAGTGGCAGTGGCCCTGTAGTCATACAATAACGTGAATATAAGAAATGTATTGCCCATTTCCATAATAGAAATATATATTTTTAATTGCCTCATATAGATAAAATAATATACTTTTCAGAAATAGAGTAATGTGGAATTTTATCAAAACTGCCGTTGGATCCTTGTAATACTGTGATATACAAACTGCACATTTCTTTTGTTGAACATGTTTATCTTCATTTGTTTCCGTATCTGTTTCTTTCTCTGTATATCGATCTTTCTGTCTTTGTTTATTGGTTGCCAAGGTGATTATAACCAAATGACATTAAATGGTAATTTCTTATGTTTTTGTCTCGTTATTTTGCTCCATAAGTACAAAGGGATACAAAGTTAGTTCATTATTCGTTTTTTTTTGTATTTCGATATTAAGCTTAACACTAAGTCTAACTTTAATTACGTCCAATATTAAAGAGCTACATTCATAATTATCGAAAGTCGAAAAGCGAAGTCAAACTAACGTTTGTCTTCCTATTGTATATACACTTGGCAGTGTATGTTTTAACTTCCTGACGTATGTCAACGAGTACATGCATCTGAAAGGTCTTAAGAAATGAATGTATGCGATCCATTGTTTCTACAAAAATGTCAATAACTTATAATTCATAATAGAAAACGACGTATAAAATAAGTTCAATGTATCCTTAAACGTATTATAGTACTTTTTCCTGTAAGTATCCAGTTATGATATGTTTCATTATAACTAACTGTCGCGTACACATAAATTGCATTTTTAAACACATACGCACACACCAGTAATCCAAAAAATATTTAAAATACAAATTTCACAAAATAAAAGTAAACATTGTTTAATCAAACATTGCATAAAATGAATGAATGCAATAGTTTGGTCGCAGGGTTTATATGAGAAAAACGTCCTGAAGCAAATTGCTTAAAACTCGCCATACTTATGTAATTATACTATTTAACTCCATGAAACGGTAATTAATTTCAATTTTCCAACCTTGTCATTAGGAATGTAAAAATACCTTGTTTATCAAATTGTTCGCAGATTTTTCCTTTTAATATCTGCTAATTTAAGGCAAATTATAAGTTGGCATTTCAATGGTTAATGACCATAAATAGGTTTCACTTTTCTCGACGTAAAAATAAATATTAAATAAATGCATTAAGGAAATGCGTGCGTATCGCTGGTTGTAATTGATGAAAAATAAAACTATCTAATATTGAATGTAAAGAGCAATGCCTAGAGATAAGATTGTATCGTACATAACTGTGCATTTTTATATGGAATGTATATAATTTGTTATCAATTTTCGGTTCGTGCCTTGATGTTAAACTGTTAAACCAAACCTGAGATTTGTGGCAGATAAACACAAACGGTATAACAAAACCAAGCAAAGATTTATCAGTAGATGTTCCCGGATTTGTTTTAAATACAACTTTTAGTACAGCTCGGTTGTAATAAGTATTAATTAATTGCTCTCCGGTTTATTTCCTGTGTAGAACCAGTATTGAGTGTTGTGTTTGAGAGGCTATCGTGCCGAGTCTGTGGTCGAACTCGTGACTTCTGGCGTGAGCGGCGAACACTCTATCCACCGCACTACCGCACCGTATATAACTTTATATTGTGTATTTACAAACCAATTTTATGGAAATTGGAAATGCCAGTTTATCATATATTTTCTAACTTTACGTATTACTTGATAGAGGAGTGTAATCGTTTATTTCATACATTCATGCCATAAGTCATGCAAAAAATCTTTATCGTCAAATAAAGAATTCTTGAAGAAGAAATTGCATTATTTTATTCTAACCTTTTATCTGTTGAATATTGTAATTGTTTATTTGTAAATACTAGAAATAAAACATGTTTAAACCAAATACATACTCGTATATGCATCTGCATGTCTCATTTACAAGCTGTACGGACAGATATGATGCGATGCCTTTTATTGTGAGTGTCACAAATACATTGATATATTTAAAAAAAAAAAAGAATAAAAAACATAATGGCGTGGTTGGCCTTTTTTAACCCCGCTTGAACGCTGCCATTGGCTGGCTGGCATCGAAATAAGTGACAGCGAAAATTTACTAAATAACTTTCGAAATATTGACATTTGTCGTAAAGCATAAATCATTACAGTCTGAACGGAAGAAAATTACAGGCTTTCACATAATTATACCGATAAATTCCTTGGGTTCATGCTGTCATTATGGAAAGGTCATGGGTCAGATAAATTTCATATTCGGGAATTCATTTTTTTCTTTCGTACTCATAATTTCTAGAATTCTCATACTAGTTGTGGGAGAGTTTGTAAAATAAAAGTATTTATATACTTGATATTTCTTGAGAATCTGCTGGTTTGAATTAATGTGAGGTTGTTTTTTTATTGTTTATATGGTATTTCGAATATGCATGTTGTTGTTGTTTATAAAATATTTTTAAATGTACCATTTGTTTGGGGTATAAGAACTTGATTTACAATCGATACAAAAATGGTAAAAACATCACAAAAAACACCTTAAATGTCTCAACCATTGATATTAGTATCACTATATTCATACTAACCTCAATTCCCGTTTAGATATATGTTTCAAATGCAACAAAAATACTAAACACTAATTGTACATAAAAAAGAAACAAAAGTACATTTTATATCTAGTGCAAAATTTATGGTTACTAAATAGAAAGCTCGTAAAATTTCTGCGATGGTACTACAGCGTATTTTGGTTTTATTTTCGTTTTATTTATTGGTATAAACTATGGCATACAGCTCTGAGAACTTTTATTAAACTTATAAAGTAATAAAAGTTGAATTTCCACGAAACAACAATGTAAATATTGCATGATAAACAAGAGTTATAAGACTTTGAGAAATTTTATGTTTCTATTATAATGCAAATTTTGGATTTCTCATCCAAATATGTTTCAACTTCTGACATGCGCATTGTAATCGGCCATTGACTTTGTTGTTAGAAATAATTCTTTTTATTCGTGATAAGATATAATTAAAACTGAGCTTTATATTTCAGTATTATCGAGATTACATCTATATAGACAATATGCAACTATTAAATGAATTACAAATTTGCAGGGTTCGAAAATGTAGACAATATAGACTGATATTTCAGTTACTAAGTTATTGGATAAATATTCCAAGCAGATGTAAATTTCTTGCTTTTGTAATTTTATTTTTGTTTGTCAAATATAACCATAATTTACACGGGTATACATACATACATATGTACACATAACGTTTAATGCATGTAGCATATTTAGAGTGATATCGTTATGGACTTATCTATAAATTTCGCGCCGGTATGGGATTTTGTTCTCAATTATCATTCATTCATTCATTATTCTATTCGTTCATTCATTCGTTCTCCATCCATCCCGGCATTCATCCGTCTGTTGTTCGTTCGTTCGTTCGTTCTTTCGTCCATTCATTCAGTCATTCATTTCGGCATTCATTTATCTATATCTTATTACACTATTTTTATATCTAATGTTTGCGAAGAAGAAAGTACAGTGATACAAGCACATGTACATTCTCCTCCGCTTATGGCTGTGTTTAGTTATTACTTCGTAATTCCTCTATTCGCCGCTTATGTACATTGCATTTAAACATTTCTCTTTGTCTTTTTATTATATACATGCATTTTTATTGTATTGTTTTTTTTCTACCATAAGTTACTGTAATGTTTATTTGTCATTTCATTGTACTATGTGTATCAATTGCTTTCGTCTATCCCTTTAAACTAATCATGTGATATGGACTGTTCTGATATAGGTGACAGACATCTTTAAAATGATAATAATTAGGGACCGAATGTAATTTGAAACATAAAAATAATCCTGAATAAAGCTACCTGACAGTGAGGATGTGTGTATTTATTTCTGTGTGGCCATTATAAAGCCTCTCTAATTACTAATCTGCCTCGTGTATATATATGTTTATTTTTGAACAAAATACGTCCAGATCCCAGACTGCCACCGTCAGTGAAACACGAACATGTCATTTTTATTTTTCTTTATCACCAGGACAGGAGCACTCATTTTGTGACGAAAATTCACAAATCAAACGTGGTTATTTTTAAGCGCGTGCTTGCTATTATGTTTGTCAAAATTCCCAGCTTGGAAGAAAAGAAATATGGGAATTCGGAAAAGAAAAACCCTGTAACAGATTAATTATAAGAAACAAAAGAGCTGATATTTCTTTTAATCACGAACATTGCACATAACAACAATCGAGTTCCTAGTAAGATATTAAGGAGAATCCTCAAAGAGCGAGGCGGCGGAAAAATAACCGGAAATGGTGATTACCAGCGTGACGGTGCAGACTCGTTGAGCAGAGCAATAACCGGCGGAGAGCGGAATGTCGTAGCAATGATCGGATATGTTGATATAGAGGCTATGGACACGTTATTTAAGCATTATGTTATGGAACAAAATGGTTTCCAAAATAACTTGAAATATTCGCGTGCCAGTAAGCATCTTTGCACTGGACAACTTTCACAAGCAGCGTGCAAGTGGATGAATAATTAATTGTAACCTTGTCATACATTTGCATGTTACGTCACTAGTTTTTCATTTCTTTTATATTAATTTATTTTAGCTCGATTGCGAAGTGGTTTTACAATTTTTTTATGAATCATTCTCCAGCCTATGTTTCCTGGGAAACAGTACTGGTGTTTTTTTTTTATATGACCTTGGGTAGAGCCTGAGGGCTAATCCGCTAATGGTTTCTACATCCATGCGGTACTGATTGGGTGTAGATCTATCCGGCATTTTACTCTTCTGTAAATTTATGTGTCTAAATGGGAATTAATAGAAATAGACACGTCAGATTTGTATTTCTTTTTCAAATAAAGGTTACCGCGTTAGCTGTAGGTAGATATGATTCTGTTTATCATTTAGAGTATTCGATTATACCAGTAAATATCAAAATCAAGTCCAATTTTAAAAATAAGTTCCATGTAGAAAGACAGGATACATAGGCGGATCAACCAATATTCGTTGGAGGGATGGGGTGGGTGTGATTGGGGCGGTCACTTTGGGCACAAAGAAAGCCATGGAACTCCTAAGTTGAAATTCAGTTTGGTTATTTGAAAAAAAACACACACACTTATGTTAGAGGAGTGCCCTCCAAATCTGCCCTTGGGAAGACTTGGTAACTTAGTCGATGGAACGCCTTGTTTGTCTGTTGGTAGTCCCCGCCCCGTCTGGTGTCCATGATTAAGTCTCTTTGTCTGCATGTTCTTGGTACTTGTTCTACCATGGAAGACACCGACCATGCTTTATCTAAATTGTACATAGTTCACCTGGTCATTGTAAAATAAAAAAGTTAAAACTGCACTTTAGCAGGTATTTCAATAATTTAGAAACGCTATGGTGACACTCTCGTAAATCAAGCAGTGACTATTTTATCGTCGCCAGGCCTCCACTGGGTAGGTCTTCAGCCGTCTAATATCTTCCTGCAAATTCATCACTGACTTTTTCTATATACAGACCACGATCAATCAATGTAATATACGACCTTTCGATGTCAAGCCCCGCTCTCTTAATTACTTAATCCATTGTCGGCCTATGTCACCTTTATAAAAACACAAAAAGTTTACAAATGACCCCCGTAATTAAAAATAATTCGCTTTTCTGAGATGTATTGTAAATAATGGGAAAACAAACGTAGATAGAGCAGCAAGGCGCAAATCCACAGCGGATTGTATATCGATAAGGGACGATAAGCGACCGAGGTACATATCGGATAACTCTAATTAACCGATAATGACGGTAATTGGTCGCCTGTCACCATATTATTTTTTAAGACAAATTTTGGGCCAGTTGTGATTTATCAATATCGTATGAGGCGACCACACTACGATGACAAGATAAGCAATTATTATGATGAGGTTATTTTTACGATCCCTGACTTCATAATTTATTATGGAATGTACATGTAACTGAGCCCACAATGATTCTGCCGGGATGTCTGTGCGTCTGTACACTGTATCACGAAGTTATATGTTTTGTATATTTGTGGCATTCAAATAAAAACCAATGTAGCTCAGATTTTATGTAAAGTATTAATGAAAGTCTCGCCAGTGGGCTTAAAATCCTGAGATTTTTTTTGGAAGTTAAAAATTCCGGTAAGGTAGTCTTATATAGCATATAGCATACCGGAAATATACTGGTCAACTACAGGTACATTCGGCCAATCACGGCGTATGTAAGTCTTTTTACGCATATACATGTATTTTTATAATGTAATTAAAATGCAAGTGACTCTTAAAGGGAATATATCAGGATTTTTCAAATGTTGAAATTGTCTATAAACTTATTTTCCCAATAAATCATGCCTATACATACTCACTGACCACGCTTTTGCCAAAACGATATACATTTAAACATGACAGAATACTATAATGGTAAGAGGCTTCCAAACTTGGGCTACGCACCTAAGTTAGACAAAAATAGATTTCCCACTTAAAATTTCAACCTAGGCCAATTTAAATATCGATTTTGTCACGTTTTGTCAGATTTGACATACCAGCCGGGCCCGATTACCTCAGACGGTTACGCGTCTGACTATCAATCCAGGGGTCGTGAGTATGAATCCCCACCCGGCAACAGGCTCCATGATGATTGACATATGACATTGTGTCTCACCACTGATTCAAGTGGGAAAGTTATCAGTCATTTGCGGAGATGGGGTGTGCTTGAGTACTGGTTAGTCCCAGGAAACAGTGGGTAGGTTAACTGATCGTCTGTTAGCCCTCGATGGCATAAAAATGACGGTAAATATTCAATCAATCAATCAATTGACATACCGAACCATTCGGATTTTATTTATAAATGATAACGAGATGCTTTTTTATCTATTTTTATAACTAATATTTATTAAGATATTTTTAGCGTTTTTTTTTCATGATATAATTCCTTTAAATCGTCGCTTTCTGGGAGTCTTCCTTCTTGTTGTCTTCTAATTGGTCTGACTTTTTTCTTCAGCTCGATTTCCTAAAATGTTGCGTGTTTTAACTCTAACGTAATAGCATGAAAATGAAGAAAAAACACCTGTCAATTCAAAATGTATGTATATATCCTTGTAATATGGATATCATATATCAAACGAAATATTTTTAAAAAATCCGAAATTAATAATACTTTTTATATAGTGTAATATGCGGGTTAACTACCTCATGCTTAACACCGGTTTGAAGTTAGATGCTTCAACGGTCAAAGTTTAACAAAAGAAGGGCCTCGGTAATAGACCAGCAGAAATTCCGTTATAGGTTATTCGTTTTTCCAACAAAAAGATGATCGTGACCCGCCGACCCTCCGAAATTACCCATAATTATATTTCATAATACACCGCAATCAAACATATGAAAAGTAAAAACGTAGAATCTCTCCCAGAGGATAAAACCACAAAGACATGCAAAGACGAAATACAAAAAACAACAGTAAGACAATTACATTACATTGCGTTTATGGCTTAAGAACGAATGAAACGGAAATATGGACATAAAATAGATAAAATTGGTAGAACTAAAGACATATAAAACGTGGGAACATTTAGATGTAATTGCAGTTATTTTCGATTTAAAGTCTCATTAAAGAACTGGAGCGGAAGTTTATATAAAAAAAATAAAATTTGGGTTTATATTGTCAATGGTGAAAATTGGGAGTAATTAGGGAAAACGTGATACCGTCGTTTTTGTACGAATGGTGGATGTAAATAATACGCAAAAAAAAAGGCTTAAGGCCGCGTCACCTGATACAAGATATCCATTCAAAGCATCGACTGTTAAAAAATTACAAATTGGACGCAGCCTTGGTGGATATTTCTCACATTGCACCGTGGCAAGCATTTAATGTTGAACTGTGTCGTGTTTATATACCATTGAAGGTTTACAAAGCGTGCATTTTATACCGCGTTGTTGTTTCTATCAAGGACTTATAGAGAGGATGAAAGGAAGCTCGCATCCCCTGACTAAATGTTGCTAACTATTAATATTTTGGCAAATAAATCATTCAAAATTCACAGGCAACTATTTTGTTTGTTGTTTGTTGTACATGACATGTAAGTTAACGAGGATATTTGTTTTGGTGTAAGATCGAATTATATTTCGTCAAGTGATCACCAAAAGTCATATTCTCACGAGCAGCTTACCACGAGTGAGAATATCATTTTTGGTGATCACGAGATGAAATTTCATTTCGAGGGCTCAGCGCAAAACTATTGTAACTCCGTTTTTTTTTTGCATAAATTACTCTAGATTTACAATGTGCATCTTGTGTTAAAATTTGGTCCTAATATAAATTAAATAATTTTGAAGATAGTCACTTTTGGTGAAAATATTGTATCTCAAATACACTAATTCTTTAGTGCAAAACTATTGTAACTTGAGTTAGTGTAGTTTGTATTCAGGGTGTGTAGGGTACATCTGGTAGTGTAGTTGTTAATGTGAGTATAAAGGGTACAGCATCTAGTGAAGCTGATATTGTGAGTATGGAGGGTACAGCTGGTAGTGCAGTTGGTAATGTGAGTATAAAGGGTACAGCTGGTAGTGTAGTTGGTATGGTGGGTATTGATATTAAAGCTAGTAGTGTAGTTGGTATGGAGGTTGTAAAGGGTACATCTGGTAGTATAGTTGGTATTATGGGTGTAAAGGGAACAATGAGTGATTATGATGGTTGATATGGCATTGTGGATGTAGTAAGTACAGTGAGTAGTTATATTGGTATGGTGGATGCAGAGTGGACATTGAGTAGTGGTGTTGGTATAATGAATGTAATGGTTGCAATGGGTAGTGATGTTGATATTAAAGGGATAGTGAGTAGTGGAATTAGTAAAGAATTATAGAGAATGTAGAAGGAACAGTGAAGAGTTGAAATGGTATGGTGGATGTAGAGTCCATGAAACACTGTCGGAAAAGTGGGTAGTGATGGTGATATAATGTGGATTGTGAGTAATGAAGTTGGTATGGTGGATGTTTAGGGCACAGTGGGTAGTGCTGTTGGTATTGTTGATGTAGAAGGTACAGTATGCAGTTGAGTCTGAATGGTAGGTGTAGAGGGTACAGTAAGTAATGGGGTTCTGGTTGGTACTATAGATAATGGTTGGTAGAGAGAATACAGTACCTATATAATGGAGTAATGTAGAAGGAGCATTGGAGTTCATATAGTGATTGTAGATGTTACAGTAGATAATGGTACTGGATTGGCGGGTGTAAGTATACTAGATGTAGAGTTGGTGCATGTATGAAGACTAAAAGGTGTATAGTTTATTTGGTATGACGGATTTTGAAGGTGCAGTTTGAATTGGAGTTAGTATGACGAATGTAGATGGTACAGTTGTTAGTGATGTTGGTAAAGTGGGCCCGTTGGGCACAGTACCCACTTACCACTTGTTTAAATTAAAACGGTAACTTTTCAAAATTTTAACTCAATAAAACACAGTTATCTTTTAGTCTATTTGTCTAAAAATGAGGTTTTAAGCAAAACAATCATGTAGTATGCAATTTGATCTCAACTGCCTATTGCACCCCAGGTAAAAATTTGTCAAGAAATTTATAAGACTGAAAACAACAGTTTGCATACTATATAAATTTACACAATATCAATTTCTAATTACGAATTTTGAAATATAATTATATATATTAACTTATACTAACATAATTTAATACTTTCGTAACTGAAATATTATGCCTTACAATGTTAATGACATAAGTTATATGATTGTTAATATGAGAACTATCAAAATTATTGTATTTATAGGCTAAAACATAAATAAAACAGCTTAATATACTTTTGTATATGTTTTTCTTTATTTCCAATACTTCTTATATGTTTGTGTTAATCTTTAATAGAATTAAAATTGGTTTTGGATTAATAACAACATAATTTTAAACAGTATTATATTGAGGTACAATATTTTCAAACTTCAAAATTAATTATTTATCTCATAAAACTTGGTGCAAAACTATTGCAACTCGAGTTACAATAGTTTTGCACCAAATATAAATTCAGTTTTATTGAATTTTCAACGCAACACTATTGTAACTAACTTTTACAAATAAATTAAGTTATATTAAAGCTTTAATTGATAACACTTGTTAATAGTGCAAGTAATGCAGTTTTCATTTGAATTTTGAAAAATATTAGCAAAAATATTGAAAGAAGAAAATAAAAAACAGTTTTTTCCTCCTCCTGAACAATTTGCATAAACCAAGCTACAATAGTTTTAATTAATATGCAAGGACAATTTTTTTTCATAATTTCACTGTTTGGAGTAGTGAATTACCATAAATAATCCACTGAGAAATAGCTATAATTCATCAAAAAACATAAAATAAGTAAGTAGTCTAACATTCAACGTTTGGGATAATTTTTTTCATGCAAAATGATCTAAGATATATGACAGTTTTATAGTAAACTCATTTCAAGCAATTTTGCTGTTTTTAATGGCAGTATACAAAAGTTCTTCAACAATTTTAAACACAAATTCCTTGGAATTTTCTCATTTCGTTTCAGAATTTCATTCTGTTAAGTAAGAATTTTAATTTTTATTCCTGAGATGAATGGAAGTTAAGATGATTGAAAACGAGATATTGCCCAAGATTTAGCGTGAATAAAAATCTCAATAAGTTACGTTTTACATCTCTACAAAGCCCTTGATTTAATCGATTGCGCAAAAGGATCTTACATTTGTTCTCACTTATTATTGAATTTATTAGGAGTTTAGCAAACATATATTATGTCTGGCTTTTGCCGAGCATAATCTCACTTTGAGACAAGAAAAGTCACTCCTATACTTCTCTTTTTTCTCAGCTTATATAATGTTCTCTCTCTCTCTCTCTCCCCTATATATTTACAATACAGTTTTTTGACATAAAATATGTAATTTGTTCTTTTACACACTGTAAATGTTACTTGTAGGGCCGAATCAAAGTTGGAAGAAATTGTGACCCATTTCAAAATATTTGAAATTTATTAAAGTATGTTTAAATTATATCATTTTAAACTACGAGTTAACTAAATTTAATCATAAATTAGTTCAAATGTTTTTCAGATTTCCCATATGCAAAGGTTTTTTTTAAGGTCGCTATTGTATGAAAGTTGATCGGTCTTTCCTTCTGGAAATATTGACAGTTTTCCTGTTCTTAGCTTGAACCACTTGGTATACACCTTGGAGTGTTCCTGTCCCTGTTCTATGCCGGAACCACTCGGTATACACCTTGGAGTGTTCCTGTCCCTGTTCTATGGCGGAACCACTCGGTATACACCTTGGGAGTGTTCCTGTCCCTGTTCTATGCCGGAACCACTCGGTATACACCTTGGAGTGTTCCTGTCCCTGTTCTATGCCGGAACCACTGGGTATACACCTTGGAGTGTTCCTGTCCCTGTTCTTTGCCGGAACCACTCAGTATACACCTTGGAGTGTTCCTATCCCTGTTCTTTGCCGGAACCACTCGGTATACACCTTGGAGTGTTCCTGTCCCTGTTCTTTGCCAGAACCACATGGGATACACCTTGGAGTGTTCCTGTCCCTGTTCTTTGCCAGAACCACATGGGATACACCTTGGAGTGTTCCTGTCCCTGTTCTTTGCCAGAACCACATGGGATACACCTTGGAGTGTTTCTGTCCCTGTTCTATGCCGGAACCACATGGGATACATCTTGGAGTGTTCCTGTCCCCATTCTTTACCGGAACCACTCAGTATACACCTTAGAGTGTTCCTGTCCCTGTTCTTTGCCAGAACCACACGGGATACACCTTGGAGTGTTTCTGTCCCTGTTCTTTACCGGAACCACTTGGTATACACCTTGGAGTGTTCCTGTCCCTGTTCTTTGCCCGAACCACTCGGTATACACCTTGGAGTGTTCCTGTCCCTGTTCTTTGCCAGAACCACACGGGATACACCTTGGAGTGTTTCTGTCCCTGTTCTTTACCGGAACTACTTGGTATACACCTTGGAGTGTTCCTGTCCCTGTTCTTTGCCCGAACCACATGGGATACACCTTGGAGTGTTCCTGTCCCTGTTCTTTGCTGGAACCACTCAGTATACACCTTAGAATGTTCCTGTCCCTATTCTTTGCTGGAACCACAGGGGATACACCTTGGAGTGTTTCTGTCCCTGTTCTTTGCCGGAACCACATGGGATACACCTTGAAGTGTTCCTGTCCCTGTTCTTTGTCGGAACCACTCAGTATACACCTTAGAGTGTTCCTGTCCCTGTTCTTTGCCGGGACCACATGGGATACACCTTGGAGTGTTCCTGTTCATGTTCTTTGCCGGAACCACATGGGATACACCTTGGAGTGTTTCTGTCCCTGTTCTTTGCCGGAACCACATGGGATACACCTTGAAGTGTTCCTGTCCCTGTTCTTTGTCGGAACCACTCAGTATACACCTTAGAGTGTTCCTGTCCCTGTTCTTTGCAGGGACCACATGGGATACACCTTGGAGTGTTCCTGTTCATGTTCTTTGCCGGAACCACATGGGATACACCTTGGAGTGTTCCTGTCCCTGTTCTTTGCCCGAACCACATGGGATACACCTTGGAGTGTTCCTGTCCCTGTTCTTTGCCGGAACCACACGGGATACACCTCGAAGTGTTCCTATCCCTGTTCTTTGCCGGAACCACTCAGTATACACCTTGGAGTGTTCCTGTCCCTGTTCTTTGCCAGAACCACATGGGATACACCTTTGAGTGTTCCTGTCCCTGTTCATTGCTGGAACCACTCAGTATACACCTTGGAGTGTTCCTGTCCCTGTTCTTTGCCGGAACCACTCGGTATACACTTTGGAGTGTTACTGTCCCTGTTCTATGCCGGAACCACTTGGTATACACCTTGGAGTGTTTCTGTCCCTGTTCTATGCCGGAACCACATGGGATACATCTTGGAGTGTTCCTGTCCCCATTCTTTACCGGAACCACTCAGTATACACCTTAGAGTGTTCCTGTCCCTGTTCTTTGCCAGAACCACACGGGATACACCTTGGAGTGTTTCTGTCCCTGTTCTTTACCGGAACCACTTGGTATACACCTTGGAGTGTTCCTGTCCCTGTTCTTTGCCCGAACCACTCGGTATACACCTTGGAGTGTTCCTGTCCCTGTTCTTTGCCAGAACCACACGGGATACACCTTGGAGTGTTTCTGTCCCTGTTCTTTACCGGAACTACTTGGTATACACCTTGGAGTGTTCCTGTCCCTGTTCTTTGCCCGAACCACATGGGATACACCTTGGAGTGTTCCTGTCCCTGTTCTTTGCTGGAACCACTCAGTATACACCTTAGAATGTTCCTGTCCCTATTCTTTGCTGGAACCACAGGGGATACACCTTGGAGTGTTTCTGTCCCTGTTCTTTGCCGGAACCACATGGGATACACCTTGAAGTGTTCCTGTCCCTGTTCTTTGTCGGAACCACTCAGTATACACCTTAGAGTGTTCCTGTCCCTGTTCTTTGCCGGGACCACATGGGATACACCTTGGAGTGTTCCTGTTCATGTTCTTTGCCGGAACCACATGGGATACACCTTGGAGTGTTTCTGTCCCTGTTCTTTGCCGGAACCACATGGGATACACCTTGAAGTGTTCCTGTCCCTGTTCTTTGTCGGAACCACTCAGTATACACCTTAGAGTGTTCCTGTCCCTGTTCTTTGCAGGGACCACATGGGATACACCTTGGAGTGTTCCTGTTCATGTTCTTTGCCGGAACCACATGGGATACACCTTGGAGTGTTCCTGTCCCTGTTCTTTGCCCGAACCACATGGGATACACCTTGGAGTGTTCCTGTCCCTGTTCTTTGCCGGAACCACACGGGATACACCTCGAAGTGTTCCTATCCCTGTTCTTTGCCGGAACCACTCAGTATACACCTTGGAGTGTTCCTGTCCCTGTTCTTTGCCAGAACCACATGGGATACACCTTTGAGTGTTCCTGTCCCTGTTCATTGCTGGAACCACTCAGTATACACCTTGGAGTGTTCCTGTCCCTGTTCTTTGCCGGAACCACTCGGTATACACTTTGGAGTGTTACTGTCCCTGTTCTATGCCGGAACCACTTGGTATACACCTTGGAGTGTTCCTGTCCCTATTCTTTGCCAGAACCACTCAGTATACACTTTGGAGAGTTCCTGTCCCTGTTCTATGCCGGAACCACTCGGTATACACCTTGGAGTGTTCCTGTCCCTGTTCTTTGCCGGAACCACTTGTTATACACTTTGGAGTGTTCCTGTCCCTGTTCTATGCCGGAACCACCTGGTATACACCTTGGAGTGTTCCTGTCCCTGTTCTATGCCAGAACCACTCGGTATACACCTTGGAGTGTTCCTGTCCCTGTTCTATGCCGGAAACACACATTATACACCTTGGAGTGTTCCTGTCCCTGTTCTTTGCCGAAACCACATGGTATACACCTTGGAGTGTTCCTGTCCCTGTTCTTTGTCGGAACCACTCAGTATACCCCTTGAAGAGTTCCTGTCCCTGTTCTTTGCCGGAACCACATGGTATACACCTTGGAGTGTTCCTGTCCCTGTTCTTTGTCGGAACCACTCAGTATACACCTTGGAGTGTTCCTGTCCCTGTTCTTTGCCGGAACCACATGGGATACATCTTGGAGTGTTTCTGTCCCTGTTCTTTGCCGGAACCACACGGGATACACCTTGGAGTGTTCCTGTCCCTGTTCTTTGCCGGAACCACACGGGATACACTTTGAAGTGTTCCTGTCCCTATTCTTTGCCGGAACCACATGGGATACATCTTGGAGTGTTCCTGTCCCTGTTCTTTGCCGGAACCACTCGGTATACACATTGAGAGTGTTCCTGTCCCTGTTCTTTGCCGGAACCTCTCGGTATACATCTTGGAGTGTTCCTGTCCCTGTTCTTAGCCGAAACCACACGGTATACACATTGGAGTGTTCCTGTCCCTGTTCTATGCCAGAACCACTCGGTATACACCTTGGAGTGTTCCTGTCCCTGTTCTTTGCCGGAACCACATGGGATACACCTTGGAGTGTTCCTGTCCCTGTTCTTTGTCGGAACCACTCAGTATACACCTTGGAGTGTTCCTGTCCCTGTTCTTTGCCAGAACCACATGGGATACATCTTGGAGTGTTCCTGTCCCTGTTCTTTGCCGGAACCACACGGGATACACCTTGAAGTGTTCCTGTCCCTGTTCTTTGCTGGAACCACATGGGATACATCTTGGAGTGTTCCCGTCCCTGTTCTTTGCCGGAACCACTCGGTACACACCTTGGAGTGTTCCTGTCCCTGTTCTTTGCCGGAACCACTCAGTATACACCTTGGAGATTCTTCCTCACTCGAAAGATTTGACAGTGGCTCTGTCCTTAATTGGAACCACATGGTTTACACCCTGACCGTGTTTAAATGCCAAGTTCAGCCAGATTCATATAAACATGTCACTAAGTCACTGGTTTAGTCTACAGTTAACATGGAGATTAGGATAAAATCTTGGATAAACCTTGTTTGGTAAATGTTTTATTTACATATTTTGTACATGAAAATTAAATTTCGTATCTAGTAAAATTCAAAACGTAGTACATGTATTTATAAGTTTTCATTTAACAGCAATATTTCTGACAATATTTCAATACAAAAACAAACAAATAAATAAATAAAGTAGTTTATCTCAAATAGTTAAAAAAAATACATTTTTCCTATCCACAATCAAGCTGCCAATACGCTCATTTGACTTTCAACAAGGAAAAATACTTAAAACCTAACCTAATTCTAACATTCTTTCTATTCGAACAAATTAAAGAAGGTAGATAATTCTATTAAATGCGTAATAAACGACGTTTAACAACTGGTGATTAAAAAAATTATTATATTTTTTCCCCAAATTGATTTAATTTAAATATGGAGCAATTCATACAAAACTTATTTATTTTACATAGATTGTGAAACAAGTTCATTCAACTTTGACAAATCATGTTTGATGCCTTCCTTGGAAGAACCAATACTAAGCATAAATGAACAGTGTCCATTAATGTAAACATTAATTTAAACCCAGACTACTTGTAAAGTGAGTTCAGATGCATGTTATTGAAGCTGAAAAAATATTGAAACTCTGCAACAACGCATACAAATTGTTCTTCTACTCTTCGTCAATCAACATCAAAAGCTGGAAACAGCTCTACTGGACAGGAGAATATCGCTGGACAAGAGGTGATGAACAGCTGACCTGCTCTATGAATTAACATGAAAATTACAAGATTTAATTTCAATATAAAAAAAAAGATTGGAGAAAAAATAATCATAATAATTTATTATATAATTGTCTATGTTATACAAAAATAAATACCCTGGCATAATTTCTGAACTAATTTCCTTTTATAAACCATGGATACAAAATCAATCACCTGTGTATTTAATTTCAATATAAAAAAGAGTTGAGAAAAAAATGTTAACATAATATATAATTTTAGTTATACAAAATTAAATAACTGGAATAATTTATGAAAAAAAGAGAATTTAATTTGCTATCAGAAACATAAGCTGTTTTATTAACATCAGTGGGGTTGTTGCCTTTTTGCCACAAAGCCTGGGCTTGCAAATATTCCTGTGAATACATCGTTATATCACCTGGACATGCCCCCAGAATGCAGGAACTGTATCCTAAAAATGTTTATTTTTCTGATCGGGCATGCCTCCATTATCAGGACCTGGTGCACTTGATCATCATTTAAAGGTCAGCTACACCACCGAACATGTCACTTAGAAGTCATGGATACAAAATAAATCACCTGTGTCTGAATTCAATTGATTCAAAATGTTACTTCTGTGTAAAATTTATCATAATTATGGTTCCTGCTAATGTACATGTATATATCTAAAATCAATGCATGTACATAATATTTCAATCACAAAAAAAAAACACATTTTGGAATGTAAGGAAAAAATCATACTAGCAATATGTTCAAAGGACACAGATGCCTCCACTATATGTAAGTAAATTTTACCAAAGCTTGATTAAAAAGGGGTCATAACTCCTGTAACCTTTCAATGATATTTACATCTATCGAATTTAACGTAGATTTTACAATTAAACAGCTACACACCAAATACTAATTAAATTCACACACCCCTTCAGAACTTATTGACAAAAACCCACTTTGTCAGACGCATGCAAGCCTAGACGCATGAACAACATTGGACAGATAGGAGCAACACTTAAGTTCCCTTCCGCATTCTTCGAATGGCAGGGCATAAAAATCAGATCATTTCGACATTGCCACAAATTGGGTTGTCAAGTAGATGACAAGACCTCAAAATTATGACAACTTCACAAACAATTTACAAAAATGAACAGAATGAAAAACAAACTGATATTAAACATCAATTTTAAAGTTTCTACCATTTTTTAAAAAATTAATTCATTTTAAAGCAAATCCACGTTGGTTTTTCACAGTCAGATGAACTATGTGGATATGATCTTTATATAAAGATACTGTTATTGAATCATTTGAACACAAATAGTTTCCCATAATGCTCATGAAGATAAATAAAACTTTCTGACAATCATTTATATCACAACCACTGGACGGATAAACACATAGCACTAAATCAATCATTCATTATGTGAAATATATGGATAGCATTCAGACCCATCAATCAATATAGAAGTTGTTCATTGTGTACTAGTTTCAAGATTGACCAATCAATGCACATATAAGTTTCTAGATTGACTTATTAATGCATATGTAAGATTCTAGATTGACCAATCAATGCACATATAAGTTTCTAGATTGACTAATCAATGCATATGTAGGATTCTAGATTGACTAATCAATCCATATGTAGGATTCTAGATTGACCAATCAGTGCACATTTAAGTTTTTAGATTGGCCAAACAATAGACGTGCAAGCTTCTAGATTAACCAATCAATGCACATATAAATTTATAGATTGGCCAAACAATGTATGCAGATTGGCCAATAAATGCACGTGTAAGCTTTAAGACTGACCAACCAATGCACACATCAGTTTTCTACGATGACAAACTGATTCAAAAACTCAAAGTACTTGAGCATTTGACTCAGGTGAGCTATAAATATCAATGGCTACATTTTACATTTACTATTTTGTTTCTACAGAAGTTGACTCAGAGTCGACTTTGACTTTTCGTCATATTACAAGTAACAAAGTTACTGAATACTAATGTAAAAAAAAAAAAATCTGTCAATTTCTTAAAAAATCACAGTAGGACAAAAACATAAACTAAGCCCACAAGGCCTGGAGCGCCGAAGGTCTAGCAGTCATAATGAACCTTCAATACCAGGGCTATGATTATGAAAAGCATATTATATATAGATAAACAACATTTATTACCTTTCACATGTTGAGTAGTCAAATCTCCATAAAAAGTGTGGTTTCAATATTCAAAATGGGATGCAATTGCATAAAATTAATATTTCTTGAAATCATATGCATGTTATTACCCATTAATTAAGAAAACAGAAGTTTAGCAAAACAATATCTAAAAATAATTTCAAAATATCTTATCATCTGCGTTCTCGAATCCCTTCCCTCTTACTACCATCTCATCTTTCCATTCCATATGTAATTAAGTTGGCAAAAACATGTTTCAAAACTGTAATGTTATATGTGTAATGACAGTACGTGGTATTTAAGTTGGAAGTAAATAATACATGTCCTATTTGGATATTAACATTGGCAGCTACATTTCTTTTGGTTAGTGTCTGAGAAATCACACGAACGAGTGTTGTTTTTTTTTTAAATCCTTCCTAAATTCCAAAATAGCAATGTGAGGGGTATTGAACAAGTACAGTAAAAGATTGATTAATTGATTATTTAGCATGATTATTATGCCATTGAGATGATCAGTTAACATAACCAGTCTTTTCTGGGATTCTAGAAGGTAAACCAGTACTTGAGCAAACCCCATCTCCACAAGTAACTGACAACTTTCCAACTTGAATCAGCAGTGAGACAAATGATGAGACGCAATGTCATATATCAACCCTCATGGAGATTGTGGTCAGTTGGGGATTCAAACTCATGACCCCTGGTTTGATAGTCAGACGTATTACTGATTAAGGTAATTGGGCCTATTCTAAAGTAATAGTAATAAAGATCATGTATAAATAAGATCAATAATATTATTTTAACTAAACTTTAAAATCCAGAATTTAAGTTATTCCAACAAAGGTTTCACTGCTTTCATTTTGAATCTGTGATGGTTAGAGCAAAACAGGGAGTACAAGAGTTGTTTTCTCCTAATTGTAAACAAATTAATGGTTTTCATGTTAAGCTGCAAAGATTATTTATTGGGTAAAAACATATCCTAGCTAATTGATTTACCAACATTTGAAATTAATGTCACACAGGTGTACTAACATGTGAACAGCATGCATTTGTTAGTATAATGACCCCATCAGAGCCTCAACTATGGAGAATAACGACCCACATCAGGGTCTCAACTCTATAGAATAATGGCCCCCATCAAGACCTCAATTCTGTAAAAAAAAAAAATGACCCCCATCAGAGTCTCAATATGAAAAAAAATGACCCACATCAGAAATCAAATTCCCAGAAAATTTTTAATAATAGATGACCAAATAGAAAGACAAAACTATAAATGGCATTTTCTATAGCCATATCAATCCAAAACAATAAATGGTGTTTTCTAAAGACATATCAATACTTGCTCAACATTTTTTAACAGTCTTTATTTCACAGGCATTCTGCACTTGGTCTATACTTTTTCTTTGGACAAGTCATTTTTTATATTTCTGGTACACTGCAGCATGGGCATGTTTTATCAAAACATACAAAAACAAGATATTGTTGGAATTGACGGATACTCCCCCAAATAAGTGCTTGATTGAGTAGTAGCTACATAGTTTGTAATGGGAAAGAGGATGTGATGGAAAGATAATTCTGAGAATATACGTTTTTGTTTTTGCACTCTGCATTCATGTTCCAAGTGTCATCGGATTTCTTTCTGTACTTTTGAAGATACATTCTGTACAAGCAAATATAATCAAAAATAGAACATCAAATGGGAGGTAATTCTGTCATTACTCAAGATGAGTTCTCTCCCTGTTATCACACATTGCTCTCCATCCAAGTTCCGAGTCATGTTGGATTTCCTTAAGGCTATTCCAGTAAAATCTATATGGGGTGGGTGGAAGGTACTATTTTTCATGGGTAACCTCTGGTTCAAAAATATTGTGTAAACATACAACCTATCGTCATTTTTTTCAGGTTCGGCTTCCTTGTTGTAACTGACACAACTAAAAGTCGGGGCCTTCGGCTGGTACTATTTACAATTCTGGCATCTACTTTAGACATTTTTGCGTTTGAAATATTTTTTCATTAATCCTCAAATCAAACTAAAAAAACAGGAAATTGTTTTTACTTGGTTGTATATTAGACAACATACAACATAAATCTATTTTAATGCAACAAAACCTGCAAGAAATTAAAATAAGTCAATGACCTACCCTACCACAATTTTTTCTTCTTCAAGCACCAACCTGTGGCCTATTAAAAATAGACGTGCCTTCTGCCCACTCCATATAGATTTACCTGGAATAGCCCTTACATATTTTTGATTATATGCTCAGTACAAGAAAGAAAGCCAATTAAACAGTAAATGGGAGATAATTCTGTCATTATATTCAGGATAGACTTATGCCCTCTATCCATGTTGCAAGTTACATTTGTTTCTCTAGCGTCCTTTTGATGATATGCTCCAGACAAACAAACAAACAAGGATTTGGTAATGGACAAAATCAAAGGGCCATAACTCTGTGAAAAATGATAGAATCGAAAGACAAAGACAATATGTGCATCTCTTGGTAGTGATTCATCCTAGCAAGTTTCATTAAACTGTAGCAAAATAGCACGGACAAGGATTTTGAGATGCATGGATGGACACACGCATGCACAGACGAAGTGGCGACTTTACGCTTCCCTGAAGAATTTTTCATGAAGCATAAAAAAAAGACATCGTCTCGATCAATGTTAACAATCACGTCCTCGGTATGTCATGTACTGTTAAGGCATGTATTATATGTCGCATGAAACATTGACCTTTAATTCACTTTCCTAGCCAAGATATCTACCAGACGCATAATGAAAGACCATCTCACTGAACAAAAAGACACGAAATTGGAGAAAAATAATGAGTAAATGAGGGACAACTATAAACGCACACACACTCTCATGACTTTGCTATGGTGCGTAACATCTTCTCCATCTTCTGATCATTCCGAATGATATTTGACTTTACTGCACCAATAAGATCCAACTGATCCTTGATGGCCTGATCAACCTCCGACAGCTGAGCCTTCAGGGGTTCCACTGCACGCTCTGTTATACTGAAAGTAGAGTAAAACATGTAGTGTAACGAACACGTCAGTGATAAATTACGTGCATGATTTTTATTTTTTTTAAATTTTACATAGAAATTAACATCGTTTTCAAACATAACCACATGTTGTGTATTAAGGCTCACAAACAATGTTATAAATAATTTTATAATTATAACTAGCCCATTAATTAGGTAATTAACATTATTTTTTTATCATTGTGGACAGATATTTGTACGACTAATACAGCTGCTTAGTGGTATCCAATAAAATTCACACATATACGTGGTATCTAGGAAAATCCACAAATCTTAGTTGTGTCCAAGAAAATAAACAATTCTTAGTGGTACCAAGGAAGAAAATACATAAATCTTAGTGGTGTCCAAGAAAATACATAAATCTAACAGTGGTATCCAAGAAAATACATAATTCTTAGTGGTATCCAAGAAAATAAACAATTCTTAGTGGTACCAAGGAAGAAAATACATATATCTTAATAGAATCCAGGAAGAATATACATAATTCTTAGTGATATCCAAGAAAAAAAATACATAAAACATAAACCTTCTACACCATATGTCAAATTGCAAACATTATGTCAACAGTGATTAAACCCCTAAATGTATTGGTTATAACAATTCATCTGGCGGGCTGAATTTACAAGAAATATGGCAAGTTTCTTACGCTTTTTCCCTCTTCAATTCAAGTGTATGCTGTTTGTTTTCAGCTTTCCATTTTTCAAGTTCCTTCTGCATAGAGTCGAGATCCTCCTGGACATAATCCATAATCTTGCCTAGCGGATTCGCACTACGAGTTAATGTCTGTATACTAGTCCGTAGTTTGTCTATTTCACGTTGTACGGCCTCTCGTTGTTTACGTCTCTGAGCATCAGATATAGTTGGTCTTTCCTGCGTGGTAAACATTTATTTTTTTTATATTTTACTTCTTATTATACATAACAATGTAAAAAGAATACCTAGTTCCTGACTAAAGCACCCAAAACATCTATATAAAAAGTTATTTATTTCTAGTTTACCAGGTCATTGTTTCCTATTCTTGCTACAAGAAGTAGAAGTATTTCAAATAAGCATTATGTTTTTGTTGATATCCATAATCTGTTATTGTTCACCAATGTTTTGTTAACACATACATACATATACTCAGAAAAAAAATACAGTAGAACTTCGTTGACCGGAACACCACATACAGCTTGAACCTATCATTCTTATTTTGATATATATTCATGTACATGTATGGTATGATGTTTAATATACATGACTCGAACAAACCTTATATCAAGCTATTTTGTCCAGTCCAGTCGGATTTGAGACATGGAAGTTCTACTGTATGTTCAAACTAAACTAAATAAATTATCTTCACAGATGTTTCGCAGTGTTTTTATGTTGTTAGGCACAATTCACTAAAATAACTTTTTAAACAACAAAAATATCAGCAATTTTTCACTAAAAAAAAAACAACATGCTAATACTGTCTACGATAGTCGGGAGCACTCTAATACGCATGGGTGAGGCACGATCTCATTTAAAATCGAAATAAACTTTTCGACAAACTAAAATGTTTACAGTCACATCACAATGGTGTCTGTTTAAGACAGTATGTATTATATAAATGCAGCCACATTGACTCATCATATCATATATCGTATGGTGACGTGATAGATTGATAGCACACCATCACATTTAATTAATACTGGAATGGCCTAAGGAGCATTTCGAAAGCTTAGAACCAAGCAAGGAAGTCTCTAGTACAAGTATAATGTAATAAGTGCCCAGTATATTGGCCTTGAATAGGGTATTTCAAAATCAATATGACTAAGAATAAAAACAGAGTGGAAGTTACACGTATAATTACACTATTACATTTAAAACAACGATCAGTGTTTTTTTCAGCCATTTTTATAGCTGTTATTGAGTCATATTCCCAATGGCAAATAGTCTTTTTTTCCCAATTGAGTGGTGAAAAAATCCCAATTGAAAGCTTCAATAATTGTAAATTGAAACTTGCCATAATTCCTTGATAAAATAAACAAAGTTTCCCACAATGACATTGATTCTTTAATTAAATGGCCAGAGAAGCAAGTGTACATGACTTTTGTTTATATGAAGTTGAACAAAAAAATTGAATGCAAAAGTTTTTCCAATGTTAATGAATGAATGAATAGAGTTTTATGGTGTATTAACACATTATAGGTTATTCAACGCCAACAGGAAGGAAGATTCCAGGTTCACATGTACAAAAACAACAAATTAATAACAGATTTTAAAAAAATACACCAACAAATGAATTTGCAGAATGAACCTAGAACCTTGATACCTGCAGAGTTACAGCAAATTCTATCATATAACTCAAATTGTCACTTATGACATGCATGAGCCACAGTGGTCCTATTCTTGCCATCACTCATAAGGCTCCCTGAAACCACACAGGGGTTGACAATTTAACCATAATAATGAAAGTGACAAAAAATGATAAAATGAACATGACACCCATTCGGAGGATTCCTCCCCCTCTGCAGAGATCAGCAGTGATTTTATTCTTAGCCAGAACCATGCGAGCTCCAATTCTAATGAAAACACCGCTAAATTCCCAATTCCAAGGGTATGGGTCATCTTCCCAATATGGTGGAAAAAACACTGATTTTTTTTATACAAGTACTAAGTAGACATAAAACAATGAATCTTACTATATCGGTTTTCCGAGGCTGTTCATATTCTTTCTTTGTTTCCATAATTTTCTTCACAAGACCGCCATGATCCTCATCATCATCATCATCATTATGGTTGGTTATTCTCTGTTGACAGAAGATCATGAAACAGTTATTTGTTTGTGTGAATATTTAGCTTCATTTTTATGCCATTGAGGACTAACAGATGATCAGTTAACCAAACCACTCTTTGCTGGGACCCAGGAAGGTTAAACATGAGCAATATCCATCTCTGCAAAGTACTTCCTACTTGAATCAGTAGTGAGAGACACATGGCAATGAGACGAAATGTATATCAACCATCCTAAAGACTGCAATTGGACAAGGATTCAAACTTCATTAACATTGATCATTTTGCATGTTGTTCTTTACAAATGAGTAAATATATAATCCGACTTCAATTTTACATGTGGCTGAGTGGTCTAAGGCTCCGTCTCAACATCACTTACCTCTCACTGCTAAGGTCATAGTTTCTAGTTTCCAAAAACTTAATGTGTGAAAGTTTGCCAGTTACAAAGTACGGTGGTTCTACTCAGTCTGAGGTCTTCCTCCACCAGTAAAACTGGATATGCCATATATAACCCGACTCAGTCTGAGGTCTTCCTCCACCAGTAAAACTGGATATGCCATATATAATCTAACTCAGTCTGAGATCTCCCTCCACCAGTAAAACTGGATATACCATATATAACCTGACTCAGTCTGAGGTCTTCCTCCACCAGTAAAACTGGATATACCATATATAACCTGACTCAGTCTGAGATCTCCCTCCACCAGTAAAACTGGATATGCCATATATAACCTGACCCAGTCAGGTCTTCCTCCACCAGTAAAACTGGATATGCCATATATAACCTGACTCAGTCTGAGATCTCCCTCCACCAGTAAAACTGGATATGCCATATATAACCTGACCCAGTCTGAGGTCTTCCTCCACCAGTAAAACTGGATATACCATATATAACCGGACTCAGTCTGAGATCTCCCTCCACCAGTAAAACTGGATATACCATATATAACCTGACTCAGTCTGAGGTCTTCCTCCACCAGTAAAACTGGATATGCCATATATAACCTGACTCAGTCTGAGATCTCCCTCCACCAGTAAAACTGGATATACCATATATAACCTGAAATGTTCTGAAAATGGTGTTAAACCTCTTTCAAAACAAAAAATTCAATTCTGCATGGTCATTTAAAGGAAGTTAATCAGGATTTTTAAAAAATTCAAATTGGCAAAAAACATATTTATCTATCAAGCTTATAATTATATACTCACATATCCCATATTGCCATGAGAATATATATTACAGCTGCCAAAATGATATACTGAAATGGTTTTGTTAACTTTGCCTATTTGCCCATGACAGACTAGTAGATTTCCTGTTTAAAATTGCAAAGTATTTTGTGACTTATTATATGTCAGAGTCACTTAGTTTCATTCTTATCTAAATTTGATCTGTCATACTGGTTAAATATTGTTCAATATGTTTCATCTTAGAAAAAATCTGAATGATGAAGTGAAGGTCGTAAATCAGATATTTATTTTAGAATGGAGATTACGATTCAATTTCACCTTCTTTACTGTAATATCGTTTTCATTGTGTTTTGACAGATTTAAAATACTATCATTCATTTTTAATTGATTAATTATAATGATTAATGACATATACTGCCTTTTAATGTGTAATGTGGTCAACTAATCATTTAGAGAAATAAGGGATTTGTGTTGGGCTCAGCTTCTGATATAAGTGAAGTTGGCCCCCAATAGTTGTTGTATCTAGATATATTTTGAGCATTTTTGTTTTTTGTTTTTAAAATTCTTTCATTAATATAATTATGTAGTTGAAATGGTTTATGGAAATATATATTTGTATTTTAATTTGACAATATTTGATATAAATTTGTAAAACAGTTCTACAACCTTAGTTTATACTAATGTATTTCAATAACATGACAAAATATTCTTGACCAATAAAAACTTTAAAATGTCAATTAACAATCTGAAACATTAATTTCATTATCTAAAACATTGATTTCATTATTGCATGTTATTGATTTTCATTGAGGTTACTTGTTATATGTTGTATTCCATTTTTGTTATAAATCTGTTGAGTAGAAGTACATTTTTAACATTTTTACATATGAAATCAACTTTTAAGACGCACTTCTTTGTGTGCAATGAATGCGCAAATTTTATTGAAAATAGGTCTAAGGGAAATAACTCTTTTTATTTAAATGAACTTGTATTATTCTTATATGTTTGTAAAATAAACCTCATGTAGAACTTTTTCATTATTGTTTCAATTTTTTTGCTACAAAAAATGTATTGTAATAAAAAACTCAAATTCAAAAATGCTATAAATCAAAGACAGGTCATGTAGCAAAAAAATTAAAGCTTAATTTCTATTTTTTTACAAATGATGCTCTCATTTGGCCATTTTGGGGGCTGATATTTGGCCAATTTCCCCCTGCCCTGGAATAGTGTATCCCAGAACCTAATACCTCCTGAATCAGGCCTATTAACCCCAATGAAAAAGCAGGGAATTCTATGCCTGTCCCACAATTCATAGCAATTGAACATTTACTAAACTGTGACAGCATTCAAACTTTCATTTGAAGCAAATGACCAATCAACATGCACAAATGTGGCTTTCCCAACATGGCTATTTAACAATCCCAATCAGAAGAGCTGTGTCCATACTACAGACTAGCCCTGGAATATACTATTTTATCCTAATTTTATTAAAAAATCACCCCTGAATTTCTTTTCTTTTTGTAATTACTCTTTTGGAAGGGGTTTCTGGCAACTTGTTAGGCCCTTCTTTTAAACCTGTTATACATGAAATATGTGTATTACAAGATTTTCTGTATAACCACAGATACCATGGGACACTAAGATGACATGACAATTCCCCCCTCTGACGGTCCTGGCCCCTATTCCCTCAAAGTAAAGAGAGGGCCCTGATGCTCACTATTTTCTAGATGGGATATTTTGGCTTTTATATATACAATATTAGTGGCATATGTATTATTCCTGTAAGATTATTTTCCAGTTGTTAATACAGCAATTGTATTAAGTGCAAGGGCAATAACTGTGCATGGAAGTCAGCATCATAAAATTTGTATCAAGCACATCTTCACTTGTGATCATGAATGCAAAGTTTCAAATGAAAGCTGTTGAAATGGTTCATGTTTCGCTCCACAAGTTGTTGACCAACCGACCGACTGACCATACAGTGGACAAACACACCAGGAGGTCAGTATAGGTCACCTTGAGCTATATACTCAGGTGTGCTTGAAAGTGGAATGGTTACAAATCCGCATGTACATGTACCTGTTCTGGTTCTACTGGGGCCGGGGCCGATTCTTCGACAACAAATGTTTCATCTTCGTCGGAGTCCTTGCCATCGTCAATAATGAGATTCTGGGGTTTACCACTTCCTAGTCTAATTACACCAAAAATAATGAAACATGAGTAGAGCTGTTAAACTGTGGACAACCCATGTATACACATGCTTTCCTTGCAGGTGAGATACAGTGAGTTGATTGAATTCATTTACATTAAAAATATTAAACAATTCACTAAAAATGTTATAAACTTTATCTTCATCTTGAACCGAAGTATACAACTTCAATCAATTAAACATATAACACCTTGAAGCGAAAATTCTTGAACTGCATTTACGATGCTCAGATCAATGTGTTTTAACAGCATATATATAATATACAATGCCTTGAAACAAAACATACACAACTGCATACCATATTGTACATAGACAGTTATAGATTTAAAATAACTTATAGATATATCATGTCTACTTGTTTATGTGTTGACAGAAACGGTTTTTTTACAGTATATACAGTAATTACTAAGTTCTGATCCTTCATAGCCTGGTAGTGTAAGGCACCATTCGAAGATCACTTACCTTTGACTGCTGAGGTCATTGGTTTAAGCCCAGCTTGATGCAAACAATTGATGTGTGTAACATTTGGCAAGTTACTTGCAGATGGAAAGGATGTTACTCAAGATTATCCTTAATAAACTGAATGCCGTATGGAACAGGTAATGTGTTGAAAATAGCATTAACAGTAATCCCCATTGAAATAATAATATTACTTAAGTCAAGCCTGGGTTAGAAACTCTTTACTGACCTCATGGCAGGTTCCTGCTGTGTCATGTCTTCTTTCCGTTTTGGTGGTGCTGGTCTGGCACTGCTTGGTCTCGCCAAACGTCTGAAACATATCGGTAATATCCATCATAGAACCATACAGTCAAACCTGTCTTAAGAAGCCAGTCAAGGGTAGGAGAAAAAGTGTTTTTTAGACAGGCAGTTATTTAATTTGTTCTGAGGCCACAGAAATGAGAAATAGCAAATGTGGCTGCTTAAAAAAAGTGGCTGCTTAATAGAGGTGAGAGCTTGCACAGGTTTTACTGTATTAAGACAGAGTATCCGAATTTCACTAAATCAGACTAATGTTTCTTTGTTTGAATATTTAGCGTCATTTTTATGCCATCAAGGGCTAACAACATAACTATGGCCGGGGGGCAACTAAAAACCGCTGGATTGATAGTCAGACACGCTACCGGCTGAGCTAACTTGATCTGGCTAAATCAGACTTAATCAATTCCAAACATCACATTGTGCATTATCGTAACAGAAATATATTCAGTTACTTATAAGAGATGTTTTAGAGAATCTATAAAAGGATGAGCAACAATTAAATCTAGGTAATAATTTGTATATAATTACGTCGTCAAAAATTAAATTGAGCAAACATTATGTGAAATTAAGAATTTTAGAACGGCTCTAGAATAATTCTAAATATCACAGACATTCAAGGCCAGTATTTGTAAATGTTGTCTCAAATTTTTTTTGTCATGACAGACGGATGATCATTAGTGTTCAGGTAATATCTATAACTGACTGACCTTGGGCCAGTTTCTCAGTGTAACAATTGAAGTTACGATAAAAAAAAAAGGGAAATTTCATTAAATGTTTCGCTTACCTCATTTTCAGAATTTTTTCAAGCCTTGCAAATAATATTCTTTTTAAAATATGAAAAAATACTGCGCCTATGACATGTTCCTAGATGTCACAGTTTATTCATACGAAAATCTCAAAACTTACAAAGGTCAGTGGAACGGGTACCAGGTTTCCTGCATTTATATAAGCACTGGTACAAATATTGTAGGTTGCATTGTCTATAGTTAGCAGTTCAGTTAATACAAAAAAAAGCTTATATCCCTATACTAATGCCTGAGTCACTTAGGGCAAATCAAGTCTATTTTCAAACACTTAAAATACTTGATACATGTATTTTCCTTTACTTACGCCTGGGTCACTTGTGGAGGTAGATCATCTTCCCCTAGGGTGGGACCTTTACTTTGAGCTGGAACATCTGTAAAACACATTTATGAATCACGGGTTATACAACGACAACAAATAAAATATTTGATATCTAAAGCATGTTTAAGTACAGAACTCACAGTAATAATGGAACAATCTCAAAATGTTCTACTTCATTAGGATTCATTGTTATAGCTTCTGGGTATTTGAATCTTTTTTAGGTTAGACCTACTTCATTATATATATATATATATATATATATAGAGAGAGATTTAAAACTGTTTAATATCTTTAAGATTATATTATAAACCTATATCATTATTGCTACAAATAAACACATTAAAGAAATATCATGTAAAAAAAACATGGCAGTATAATTACTGTGACAATTAAGTTTTATTTATTTACTCTTTAAACAATAATCATCATTTAGAATGAAATAAAAGCTGACCTAGGAATTAAATGTAAAACAAGACTAAGTGAATAATATTCAAATAAGATTAAAATCTAAGGAAATATAATAAATTATGTTCAACAAAGAGTCCAGGTAGCGAGAAAAGGTACTTAAATTACAAAGCCAGGATTAGGATTTATATGTCAAATATGTTACATAATGTAGATTGTCTCTCTGAGACTTAGTCTAAGGTATACAAATGTTTTTCTTGCAAATCTTTAATAACAAATCCGTGACCTACGTGACCTTTGTGAGGTCAAGTAGAAATACCGAGCAGGACCAAAGAAGAAACAATTAACCTGATGCGAGAGTGACCATCGCTCCACCCACTGGCTGGCCACGTAGCGTTGTTTAAAATACAAAATAGTGTTTACTTAGAGACAGTAAACTTGTCTAAGGAAAATGGCATACCCTGGAAACAATCACTGATTGTATTGTCAACTTGTTTTGATTGACAGCCAGTCTGAGGTTAATTGTAGACATTGGTAATGAATATGATTCAATTCATAAAGCAATCTGTGTAATGATAATACTGGAAGTATATCCAAGGCTTGAAAGCAATTGTCAGGAGAACAAGAAGATACATTAAGCTACCCCATACGTGGAGGATGATTAGCCAGGAGTTTTTCATGCTATACATAAAATCATAATTATGCATTTATTTGTAACAGTCTCCAATTTTTCATTTTCTGTATACTTTTTTATGTACATTCATTAATTGATAAAACAGTGTAAACACTCATAATTACATTTTTACCCAGACATTTAAGTGTATACACATTAAGTTCTAATTCAAGCTAAGCACTTTGGGGATTATGATTTTCAAACTCACTCCAGACTTCAGTACACCAAACCGCATACAGTCATCCTACAGGTCTGTGTAAAGCAACCAATTAAGGGAAAAGCAAATATGTTCACTTAGGCAGTTGGCTTGTTTTATATTTAAAACATAAAATTATGAAATTGACCAGAAATGTGTCTGTCAACAAAGAATGCCCCTGCTATTGATGTGATTTGTTTTTAAGTCGAAAAGAGGCTATAACTCAGATAAAATTATACCGCAGATGACAAATATCAGGCTTGACCAGAAGTTTTTAATTAGACAGGTACACATGAAATACTATTTAAATACACAGACCCCTTCAGAGTTATTGATCAGAAACATTTTTTTAAATCAGATTCACAGATACACGGTCAGACGGACGGACTGGGGTAACACTTCTTCGAATGATGGGGACTTTTTTTTGAATGAAGTTTAACAACATTTCCACATATTTCAGGCTGTATATGGTATATCCAGTTTTACTGGTGGAGGAAGACCTCAGACTGAGTCAGTCTGAGTAGAACCACCGTCCTTCCGCAAGTAACTGGCAATTGCTTTCTCACTCAAACCTACAACCTTAGTGGTGAGAGGTAAGCGATCTCGAGACAGTGCCTTAGAACACAAGGCCACGGAGGACTTAAAAACATGGCTGCTTGTACAAGGACAAGTGACTGTTATATGCAGGTGCCTGGTAATTCAGGTGTGATTACAGATGTTTAATATTGCTGTAACTGATGTCTGCTGATGAAATGGTCAGTAAATATACACGGACAGAAATAGAACTTGAAAGCATGTAGAAATATGGAAAATATACTAATCTATACAGTCAAACCTGTCTTAAGCAGCCAGTCATAGGATGGAGCAAAAGTGGCCTTTTAAGACAGGTTGCTGCTTCATACATGTTAATTTGCTCTGAAAACATGGAAATTAGACAACTTATACAGGTTAGACTGTATATGATATTTTTCTCTAAAATTCAACATCTTAGTTATGTCTATTTCTTTAACAAAACATTTGACCTACTTTCACCATATATTATAATAGAAAACTCATAATTATGATTTATTAGATTAAACAATTAAAATCATGAAAAAGTGATTAAATTCTACAAATCTATTTAGCACACAAAAAAAGTTAAAAATACTCCCATTCCCAAAATACGACGTTGAAACCATAAAAAAACATAAACATGTAAAACAGCTGATTAAACACTTACACTGTACATGAAATTAGAAAAAAATTCATAATTATTTTTGTATTATTTGTTTTAATAAATTCAAAGGTACTAAGCAATGTGTGTATGGTACATTGTATATCTTACACACCTTGTATTAGGTTAATGTCAAATTATAAGAGTCAAGATTTTCTTTTTAGACAGTCATTTCTCGAAGTGTGGTAAATTGAAAATAAATACACATAAAATTGTGTTATACTCCTTCAATGGCAATAACTGTTTATCCCCAAATAAAGGCTTCCCCCTAACCCCGACATTATGAAAAACTAAACGACTTAACATTTGGAAATTGGTCTTTAATACTAATAAATTACATATACGAGGGTTGTTCAGAAAGTTTTCGGACACTGCCTTTTTTTCACAATATTTTGTACAAGAATAAAGAAATATCTCAAAAGTCATAACAATAAAATAATAATAATAAAGCAGAGTAGTCAGGGGTAGGGATACACCCAGAGCAGTACCCTGTGAGAATAAATAGTTACAAATATAACCTCTATGAAACACAGAAATATTTGACCAATGTTATTATAATTAACGTCATCTAGATGCTATGATTCTGACATCAAACTGTGAAAATTTCATGTTCGCATGAAAACTGAAAACAGATATTTTGCATTTAACAGAAGTCATTAAAAAGCAAATCACAGTGAAATGGATATGTGCTCAGCGAAGACAATTGGAAGAAGATTCAGCAACACAGGTATTTCCACTGACACCAACATGATGTTGTTTTCACGATGTCATAGAGCTCCGTGTCTGATAGATTGGTGCACTTCTGATAGACCTTGACATTGATTTAGTGGTGCAAACAATTATTTTGACATAGAGAGCAATAAAGTGCAAATATTCCGTGATATAAATAAAGTTTGTATCCTTGCCCTTGTAATTTACAATGTCTCAAAACATTCAGAACAGCCCTCATACATGTCAAGTCTGGTTTAACCCTTTACTCCATAGATATGCATTTTCCCGCACCAATAACAGAAGGCCTTTGAAAACAGTGCAGTTCAGATTGCTCGTAACAAGCAATCTGAACATGTCCTGCACTGTTTTCCACTGTCAGTTAATATAAACATAATTCACCCATTGCTGATACGTGGTGAATTAATGCTTTCAATTTGGAAGAGTCCAAGAAAATGCTTATGGAGCAAAGGGTTAAACATTTCATTAACGTTTCATTACTGACAGTGTTTTTTTTACCGCCAAACAAACCTTAAATTTTATTTTTAGGGGGACCCCTCTTTAGCAAAATGCATTGTCTCTGGGGAAATTTATTTGGGGTGTAGACGACAGTACTTTAGTTTTGCCTTTAGAATTTCTTTTCTCTTATATATATAAACATGTACAGTTTTATCAGGCCTTTAACACATATTTTTGTTGTTATCTTTATCTATAATAATATCGAGATTCAAAAAGCTATAAAAGTAATAAAATGTGTAAACTGTAAGATTTGTAGACATGTATGGGTATGTGAAATATTGCAGAATAAGTCACATTATAACCGTTTGTAAAAATGTTTTTTGAACTGTATATAAAGCAGATAATTTTTTTCAAGCTACTGTGCAAGGTCATATCAAAGGAAGATATACATGTATATAGTAAAAAGAAATGCAAGAATATGAACTTCAAAGCACTGTAGTACACATACACTGTATATGACTTTTATTAAAATTGCAGAACAGTTCCATTTAAAAAGCTACAATAATTAGAAACTTTTTTTTTCTCCATAAAATAAAACAATTTCAATAAATTGTGTATGTGTGATTTTTAACATAAAGATTTGTTTGTTTTTATATTTCTATAAACTCACTTTTATCCAAGTGCATGTAATATACAGAATGGTGAGTATTAGTAACACCATGATTTTATGTTTAACATATGTACTTTAATTGTACTATGACTTGCATGAAACGTTACAGAATCTCTGCATAACTGTATTAGATCAAAAGGAAATAGTACATGGTGCATATGACGGACAAGAGTAGAGTTGCCCGATTTAACTTATTCTCAATTTAGATTACCTTGAAATAGTTACTTGTAATATATGCCATAGACAATGAAAACTGTTTCAATGTCTAACCGACGTAAAAGTCAGTTGTTACCCAATCTCTTTACTTAAAAATATAGGAAGGTGCCTGGCCTCACTAGCACAGTAGGTAACACATGAACTTTATTTATGGCCACGGACCTCCCTCCTCTGAATATGTGGGGAAGTAGTTAGTGACCTGCAGTGGTAAGTTTTGTATAGTACTTGTTGTCTGCCTAGCAGATACGAGAAAAAAATTATTAGGTGCACTAATTGTCGTTAGAAAACTTAGAACTGAAAAAAGTCCCAACTGAAAATCATAACCAATCACGATTATCAAAACAAAATGGCTAAAAACAAAACTGTTTTTGTTTATAATTGACTGTTTATGAAACGACGCAATAATTGGAAATTCAAATTCTTATTTTGATATGCAAGGCGTAGTATCATACTGCATGGGTTAACCCTTTACTTCATATAGACGTCTTTGGACAGCTCGAATATAGAAGGCTTTGGACACTTCTAATATAGATGCCTTTGGACCTCTCTAATATAGACGCCTTTAGACACCTTATATAGAAGGCTTTTGAATTATTGGGTGAATTATGTTTATATTAACTGACAGAGTGGAAAACAGCGCAGGAAGATGGAGCAATCTGAACTCTTCTTGCACTGTTTTCAAAGGCCTTCTGTGATTGGTGTGGGAAAATGGGTATCTATGGAGTAAAGGGATAGTTAAAGTTGCCCTGAGTCCATAATCAATGCTCGTAATATAAAACAGAGAGTACTTTTGTGAGTGTACTAATTCATTGCGAGAATGCCAACATGAATATAATGTTTCACCATGAAACCTTAACAGAAAAATATCTAAAGTAAAAGACTTAATTAACATTTCCACAACACAAATTATGACCATTAAGTTCTAAAATGTCCATAAATTTTGCTAAAAAAAAAGTTTAATTATATTTTCACTTCTTTTTGTGTAAATTAATAACAAACCAAGAGCTGTCGATAAGACAGCGAACTCAACTATTCGAAAATATTTGTCACAAAAGTACAAATTTGATTGAGACTGATGAACAATCTCAGCAAGAGTTATCTATCTAATTTAATTGTGCAGGTGTTATATCTGCAATACCGTGTATGACGTTTCAATCCATTATACATGCAGTGGCTGCTGAGTTAATTTTAAGTCAAACAAAAGGCCATAATTTGCACACAAAAAAATCTGGCAAGAGTCATCCCACTTGAATAATCCAGTTGGTTTCATGACTACAAAGCCATACGTAAAGTTTAAATCAAATACATTGAATGGTTGTTGTGATATGGACTTGATGGTAACTTGCATGCAAAACTTTAACCAAAATGTTTAAGTCAAAGAAGGGCCATAATTTTTATTATGTTCAAGGGGCTATCTTATTTAATTGTAGTAGTAGGTTTGATGACTGGGAAGTCCTGTGTTTCAAGTCAATACATGCATTGGTTACTGATATAGGGACTTGTGCACAATACTTTAACCAAGGTGTGATGCCGATGCCCGGGGGAGTAGAATAGCTCTCTTTATTCCTCGAATAGTAGAGCTAATGATGAAATAATAGCGTAACCACACAATCCTAATAATTATCTTATAGGAATATGACGCAGTAATAATAGTAAAGACAAACATTGCTACATTATATACAGAATATACAGAAGAATTATTATAAATAAGAAGTCAGTACACGTCTACAGGTCTAGCTACAGATCTACGATTAGTTTAAACCATGCATGCATGTTGACAGTGAGTTACATGTACTGATTACCTTCGTCACTGCTGTCACCGCCACGTCCTGTAAATCAGCACTAAAACATTATTTTTCGGCACATAAAAAAATCATTGGTGTACACACATGAACAATTCTGACATCAATCAAATGCTGTGGATGCAGCAAGAACAAAATACATTGGGACAATAATAGTTAGCCAAGCGTAGGATTGAGGGAAACAACATTGTTTTTTTTTGAGTGGGGTTTTAATGCCATAATTCCAACACATTTCAGGTTATATATCGCATATCGTTTTATTGATGGAGGAAGACCTATAAATGAATCTGAGTAGAACCAACGTCATTCCACAAGTAACTGGCAAACTTTCTCACATAAAGTTTTTGGAATGAGCAGGATTCGAACCTACTACCTTAGCGGTAAAAGGTAAGTGGTATTGAGAAGGCGCCTTAGATCATCCGGCCACTGACCCCTAACATACAAGTTATATGGTGTAATTTGTCGAAAAAAAAATCATTTTTTAAATCCTACTATATGAGGCTGACATCCTTAACGTTTAAAGAAAAAAAGTGAAATCAAATCTTGAATCTTGACCTGCTCATAAGTTTTCTGTAACAGATGTCTGAAATGTGTTCAACAGTGTGTGTCAGGGTAATGAACATACCGGTTCTACTCACGTATAAGACGCATTAGTGTATATCGCGCATTCAAGAACTAAGAAAATAAATACAATTCTCCTATATATGTGTATAGAGCGCATCATAATTTTGAAATCTCGTTCTCCCAACAAGTACTTCATCAAATGTAAATGAGTCCTTAAAGGAATTATTAATTAAAGGATGCAAAGCAATTGCGTTTTTGCAAGTTGATCGATCTTTTAGTAAAGGATATATACCAGTAGATAATTTTTTGATTTTCTAACTAAAATATGTTTGATTTATTTGACGTTTTACTGCATATAATATAATGTATAAGGACTGAATGTGAATAAAACATTCTCTGCTAGGTAAATCATCACCTATAATCGAGATCACATGAAGAAATTGTCCTGAAATTAGTATCTGAACATACCAGTGAAGCAAAATCTTCTGAATAGATAAATATTTGAAAAATAACATAAAAAAAAATAATAATTAAATCTTCTGTTCTTATGTATATTGCGCATCCCTTCTCGAAGATCTTAAAAGTTGAAAAAAAACAAATGCGCCTTATGCGTGAGAATAAACGGTAATGGTTTATTGATGGGAAAAAATCTGAAACTGTGAAAAAGGTTCAGCACATCTAAAGCAGTAATGGATGATCTCAGACGGACAGATAGATGGACAGACAGAGGAATAGACAGACAGACAGTCAATGGAAAAACAGTCGTCTACAAGGGGAAAAAAATTTGGTTAGCTTGCAAACAAAGCCGTCTTTACAAAAACATTTGTTTGCCATCCTCCTATCACTCAAATATCAGCTGCCCAAATTTTTTAATTGACTTTGAAAGCATTGCCATTTTTAGCAATGAATTCTGTCCATTTTTGTTCAAAATGGTAATGAAAAATTAAAATCTGGAGAAAAGAAATAGCTACCTGCCTGCGTACAATGAAAACTACTGGACTTGAGCAAAGCAAACAAACAATTTTTTACTAACGACAAAATTAATCACCTTCAATTTTTTGCCTACATCGCATGTTATTTACCCCTTAAAATACTGAGAGAGTGTAATTAACGAAAGCGTAATTAACAACTGAGACAGAATTTCTCACATTACATTAATTAACTATCATCAAAAGCAAAAAACTTAACTTACTGTCATTTGAGAAAATTTTCAACAAAATTTAATTTAAACAAAGTCATTTCTTGTACCAACATGACATGATCATTTTACAATAGTGTTGAAATGAAATATATTCAAAGAAATACAAATACAAAACATACTGTGTATAAATATAAAAACACTACATAAAGAAATGTATACATGATATAAGAGAATATATCAAAAGTTAGATACAAGTATAAAATGTAAGTATCACTACAGGGGTCAAACATGTTAGTTCAAAATAGGAAGCAAAAAGCATTTTTTTTATTATTTTAACAGACAGAAGAGCACAATCAAAAGTTAAAGAAAAAAAAGTTAATGGGAGATAACTAAATTTCAATCTTATTTTAAGTCATACCTAGTTATCTACCTTTACACATTGTAATTTTTAGAAGTTTTTGTTTACCCTCATGCTTTGAACTGATCATTTTAGACACGTATTCCTTATAAATTAGTAACTGGATAATATTTGTCTAAATTCAAGGATATCATTAAAAGAGATAAATAGGACCTGAAGGAATGTGTTAAAAATATAAAACGGTTAGGGATGCATACTAAACCTGAAAGGAATCATATCCAAATGAAACAATCATAAAACCAAGATAGGCTAAATGGAGATCTACTCTACCTGCCTTTATTTCACAATATCAACTTTACTGGGTTAAGATATCACAGATATCTTCCATCTAAGGATTCAAAATAGCTAAGTGAATTTAAAGCATATTTTTCATTACCACCAGTAATGTTTCAGGATTTTTCTATTAATGATCATCATAAGCAAGTTTATATTTACATAATAAATTTGAAAGATTTTGACTTCATTGAAAAACATAATATACATGTATATGTATTTTTTTTATGAATCGGATTTAACGTCATTTTCTACACATTTCAGTTTATATCCAGTTTTATTGGTGGGGAAAGACCTCATAATGAGTCTCAGTAGAACCACAGTTCTTAAGCAAGTAATTGGAAAACTTTCTCACATAAAGTTTTTGGAGCAAGCAGGACTCAAATCTACGACCTTCGAGGTGAAAGGTAAAAGATCTTAGATAATGGCTTTAGACTATTTGGCCACAGAGGACCCTAAATTAATGAAGAAGATGTTGACAAATTTATTCCCACACCAAGACGATGTTTACTGAGGGTTTTAGCTACAACATAGAACAATAGTTGGAAACTAGGGACAACAATAAGACAAGTCATAATATGAAAGGTAAGGGCCGTAGTATAGTGAATAGTGTTGGCTGCTCATGCTAAAAGTTTCAGATCAGATCCATGGCAGTACCCAAATGGATGGCCTATCAAAAAAAAAACACACCCAGTACTGGTTCTACCCAGAAAAAAAGACTCAAAAGTGGTTCATATAAGCTCTCAGCTTACCTCGCAACGTAGCTAAAACAAATTAGTATAAACTACCATGAACAGCAAGTCATATGAGACATGTACAGTCATGTGATAAATTAATCATATGGAAGAAGTGTTTAGTCATGTGAAGGACTACATTCATGTGAAAGAACTACACAATAATGTGAAAACTACATTCAGTTGATACCAGATCACTATTCAAACTGCAAAAAGCATTCAAAATAAACACTATCAAACACTGTTAGCCCTTAACCAGCTGTAAGTATATCATTAATGTACTGTTGTATTTAACATTTCAGAACTGAGTAGAGAACAGTATAGCAGATTTTGACGAGTTATTGTTTGGGATGACAGTAAGATAAGGGTTAACGAGGGTTCAAATTTCAACAGTGTACTACTGTACTTGGTTGTTTAATATTTATTATTTGTTAACGAACAAAGTATCAAAAAAATATAGTTTGTTTTTATAACTGTATACAACACAAAGGTTTGTTAGTTGTTAGTCAGAAATGAAACAGAAAATAAAACAATTGAAAGAGTATAAGGGAATAATTAGAAAGATAAAGGAACTTATTTTTTCTTTTATGTAATGTCCGTCTTTTAAAAGCTTGTTCTCAATTGAAACTGAAGATTGGCGCAAAATTAACAGGATGAGAGAAATATGCAGCGAGTCTGGTTCTTGAGCGATAAACCCCACTTTCCTAACAAGGAGATGCTCTATTGACTGAGCTAGCCAGACTGCCGACTTAGCCGTCATTATGTTATAATAGCAGAATTCCAATGCATTATCAACTTGTCAGTGCAGCAATGCCCTGAGCGACGAATTCAAATATATGTTACCGGTAGTTTAAACTTATTTACCTGACTTTGATTGTGAAACAAGTTATTGCAACTTTTACAAATCATGCTGAAGTCTTCCTGGGTAAAACCAGTACTAAACATATGCCGAAAAAGTGTCTTACACAAGGACAACAAACGTAGCTGTGGAGGGAGGATCATTGGATCCTGGGTTCAATGCTCTGCCACTGGACAATATGCTCCACAAATAATTATATCTCACCCCAATTTCCAACAAAGGTCAATATTACCTCCACCTGGTGAAATATGTGAAAGTCATATTGACCTTTGACCTTGACATTAATAGTCTCTATTTCATATGGCATTTATGTTTGTGACCTTTTCAACAATTCCACCTCACAGAAAGTTTTAGAAAAAGCAACACAGCTATCAATCTATTTTAGGTTACAATGACCATGACATTTGAACAAATAACAACAGCTTGCTTTACACGCGGTGAATCTTTTGAGTAAGAATTGATTATTGTAGAAATTTTAACTTCTCAAGAAAATATCATACATTACATGACTTGTACAAGTAAGATAAATTACATAATAGTCATGCATTACACATTTGTGAGACATTGAAATGTATTCCTGGGTCTATCATGATCATCATTGCAACAATCGCTCATTACATTTTGAGATGTAGCATTATAAAAGAGGACAATACTAAATTACAGAAAATATTTTCATCTCATAAAATTTGATAATCAATAATTTAAAGAATGAGATGTTTAGGATCAGTAGTAGGTGTTATAAAGGTAAACAATGATACAGCCAAACACACACACACACACACACGGACGAACGGACAGTCATTGTTGTGTCAGCTTAACTCAAGGTCACAGTATTACCTTCAGAAAAGGTCACAGGAGCTGCAATAAAACCATATTCATAACAGACTGATTTCTGTAACTGCTTTCATTAGTTTTGCAATTCCTAAATCCTAGATATCATTTTTTAACATAAAAAATGAACAAATAAATTGGAGTAAATTGTAAAAAAATATATGTAAAATGGATTCAAGGTAGTCATCTCAAAATTCAAGTAAAATCTGACTATATTTAAAAACAAATCTGTTGAAGACACTTATTTATCAAAAACGGTTCAATATATATGTCCTCCCCTTAACTCTAAAAATAACATTTTCCCTGCCACTTTAAAAATGTGAAAACACTATTTTTTCATGACATAAATTGTCCTTAATCAAGTTGTTTTATTTATGAATTGTTTCTAAAGTATTTGAGCAAAGAAACATGTAACAACTGACCTATACATAATATACTTTGATTATAAAACTTTCCATTTCAGAAATCTGTTATACTTAAATAAGTACATTAACAGACCTTTTTTATTATTTAAAGACTTTTTGTAAACAGATAGCACAAATATACTTCTCAACCAGCTTCGTGTGTGTGACATTTCCCGATATACACGTAATGTAATACTGTGCAACCATCATCTTAATGTGTAGGTGTATTCAAAGTTTACGAAAATTAAAAGGAAGAATAGAAAACATGAAATGCATATGCCATGAACTATAAATAAACAGCTGTCACCACATACCAACATCTATTATATAATGAATTCAGCTGACTTTTGCTACATGCCAACACAATAAGGTGCCATTTGATTAATTCAAATTTCGCTAGCAACTGCCATTTATTATAAATGTGCCAAAAGTAGAATAAAAACATTACTACCCAGTCCACATACAATGAAGGTGAAGGTGCCATATATAATAAGAACCAGCATTTTAATATACACCAATTTTCAGAGCTTTTTTTCCTATAGACTTGGAGGAGACCAAAACCTTGGAGAAGACAGTGTGATTGAGGGGAAAGTGGGATTTTTTTAAAGCTTTAGCAAACAAGAAAATAAAGTAAAACACTTTTAAGATCATTAGTTATCAGATATTACAATAATAGTGCATATCTAGTGTTCTTTTATCACCAAAGAAAACTTCACAAAAAAACATTTTGTTTTTTTTGCCTCAAGTAAAAACATGAGTTTTTAACTGGGAAGTTGCCGAACATCAGCCCCTGTTTAATCTATAGGGTAAAAAAACCTGACATAATTCTGTTATATTAAAATTTTACGAATCAACATTTTTTTCATGTTGTTAAGTAGCTTTTGTTCTTATTGTTGTCGACGTTTTTAATGGGGTTTAACGCCATTTTCAACATATTTCAGGTTACATATGGCATATCCAGTTTTACTGGTGGAGGAAGACCTCAGACTGAGTCAGACTGAGTAAAACCTCCATCCTTTCACAAGTAACTGGAAAACTTTCTCACAAAAAGTTTTTGGAGTGAGTGGGACTCAAACCTACAACCTAAACAGTGAGTGGTAAGTGATATGAGATGGTGCCTTAGACCCGTTGGCCACAGAGGACCCATGTTAAGAAGTAAAATAGTTGATGTGTAGTGGAATGTCAATATATTTTATAGCACATATTTGGTATGTATTACCGCCTTCTCAATTGAATGTATCCCACTTTCGAAACCATACAATACATTGGCTCACAAATCACCATACCAAGATATGATGTATTTCAGAAATGAGAAAGGGATGGTTGGTTTAAAAGAAATTTCCTTTTTTTTTTTGGCTTCATCCAGCGGACACCGATATGGATAGCATACCAAATTGACCTGACGCAAGAGCAACTATCACTCCGCCAACTTGCCAAGTGGCATTGTTTGTACAACTAAATACAATGTAGTGTTTACTTAGAGACTGTTTGTCTAAGGAAAATGGCAAGGTAGCAACCAATATCGATCCCTGATTGGATTATAGACTTGTTTGATTGATAACCTGCGTCATTTCAATGCCATCTCACTGAAACCAACATTGTTTCATTATTAATAGTGGAAATATTAAAACTATTCCATTTAGAAATCTTGACAATACACCAACTTTTAAAATATATCATGCCTATATATATGTACGCACTGACACCATATTGCCAAATGAAATCAAAGTGAAATCAGGCGACTCATTTATTACGTCACAAAATATGTCGCACTTTTAAGCAGGAAATCTATAATAGTCTAACCTAGGCACATAGCCCACATTAGGAAATCCCTTTTTAATATATCATTTGTTCATGTTGAAATATATATCTTTCTGGCAATATGGGGTCATCGAGTATATATAGGCATGATCATATATTGAGAAAAGATGTTTTAGTCAATTTTTAAAGTTTGAACAATCCCAATAAATTCCCTTTAATGTTATATATCTATTACATTCTTAACAATGAATTATCTAAATACTGTTGATAAAGAATTTAATGAATTTTGTAAATAAATATATAACTATTACGAGTTTAATTTTTCCGGAATCTCCCAGATTTGTGCCCAAGTAAACGAATGTAATCAATTACTATACAGATGTATAATAAAAATGGTTCAGGATATACTTGAACATTTAAAAGTCGTATTTCAGTGTATAGTTTATTCAACTGTTATTTTTTATTACGGAAAAAAAAAATCCCCTCGTTATTTGCGAATGGGAGACACATTAATTATATATCAGTAATGGGAAACAACAATCGTATAAGCTCTATTAAATCCGTTCTGACACCCTGTCTTTTTGAGCCAAATACAAAATAAAAAAACGAAAGATTCTATCATTACTAGACTACCGCCAAAGTAAAAAAAACATGCAAATGGGCCAGACTAGAGAAAATGACTTTTCAATTTCATGCTATCCTACTTTAAACATGGCTATTAATATGAATACCTACTCCGCAGGCCCTACTAACTGTAAATAACTCATACACCAGCTGAAGTAATAAAGTAACCCATGCAATTAAATATGCATTGAAAACACAGCTTGATAAAATACAGGCAAAATTATTCAGAAAGATGTACCTTCCATTCTTCTTCTTGAGCCTTTTGCCGATGAAGGTCTCTGTATTTTGGTTGAGCCATCAGCCTGTTAAAAATTGATTGGCAAAAATAGTAATTTAAAAACAAAATGTGTCAATATTTGGTCCCTGTGTGCAACTTTATCACAAATTATGAAAAGATGAATTTCAAAAAATTAAGTTCACTGTAAAATATTTTAGATTGCCTTTATTGTTTCCAATTGAACATCGCTCATCTTCTACTCACCAATTAGCCTTGATTAGAAGGAACTGTTATAACCATTACCTCGTGGTGGTTTAAAGGATAGTTTCAGTAATTGATTCATGCCAGCAATGAGTATTAACAGTTTGTAATAATCAGAGTGATTCAATAAATGCTGACATGCACCAAACATGGAAGCCATTTCTAAACTTAGTTATTATCGAGTGATCATGTGATCAAGCACACAAGTTTTTATATAGACACCATTTTTATATCCGGGTTACATGGAAATGGCTGCCAATTTTAGTTTTATCAAAACACGAAAACGTTTTTCTTTTTCTGCTTCTTTTTTGTTATTTATATACATATACCTAAGAGTATCAGTTGTAACCAAAAACGCGTTTTATCACACTACAATGCAAACAAAACCCATCAATTAAGAGTCGGACAGCATGATAGGTGTAAATAACCAACTTCTAACTTTTCAAGGTAATTATCTCTATAATGCGGTCTGCGTATAGGGCGGTTTCATTTTGCGGATCCCAAAATTCATGTTATAACGGGACTGAGTGTATTTTGTTCTGGTCTTTAAAATAAAATGACATGAAGCTAACATAATTTTCCATGGGTGATTGATGGTGAGTAGTGTAATTGACACCCATGGGCATCCGATGATGTGTACTGGCCAACTTACTTGTTTGTGATCTCCATTGACCATTTCCTTGGTAGGTGCATCATTCTCCTTACTCTCCTCATCTCTCTTCTACAATGCAACAAAACAAAACTTTAAATTATCTACAACAGCAGCCTTGGCAACAGCTTCAAGATCTACAGACAATTTTAACACATGATTATTTATTTATAAATACATGGAAGCTTGTGGCTGATGAAAAGTATGATTTTTTACCAAACAATTTAGGAGTATATTCACGGCATTGATGTGAATCTTGTTCAGGATTAAACAAATTTCGTTTCCAGGTTCGTCTATTTCTTTGTCAAAGAAAGTACAACAGTTTGCAGTAAAATCCATGTCAAAACATTCACAACATCACATGTAAGAAGGGAACAAGCTATACTCGACAGCATTTTTCCTGTTTATTACTCTGTGTGATAATTTGATGTTTCTCTGTGAGCCTCGAACCTTCAATCCTGTTGGCATTATATAACCCTTATGTGTTAGTAAGCCATAAAACCATAATTCATTCAGTCAGTCATGCCTTATTACTTATTGACTGGCTTTTTTCTATTGATAAAATAATCAATACTTTAGATAGTAGAAAACTTATTAAAGATATCAAGGATTTCCAATGAGCAGATAGACATGTGTTTCTACCATAACCCCTTAATGTAACACATAAATATGATATTACAATCTCCTTGTCTCCCTTTCAAACAGGTCACACTTAACCCTTTACTCCATAGATAAGCGTTTTACCATATCAATCACAAAAGGCCTTTGAAAACAGTGCAGGAAGAGTTCAGATTGCTCGTAACAATCTGAACACTTCCTGCACTGTTTACCACTCTGTCAGTTAATATAAACATAATTCACACAATAATTCAAAAGCCTTCTATATAAGAGGTGTCCAAAGGCTTCTATATGAAATAAAGGGTTAATTAATGTGCCTTAAAATATGATTAATATATTATATATTATATGCTACTAAACAATCATTGAAGGCAAATGAATCTACAGTTCCACACATATTATTCTTATTTGTAGTAATGCAATTTGACTGCTGTGTTCTTTTTAATTTCATTACTAAGTTAATGGTGAGCCACCCATTCATCTCAACATTTTAGTTTATGAAACTGATAGTTGTTTATTTAATATTAATTTATTTTAGCTCAACTTAGAGGTAAACTCAGAGCTATCATGAACCACTCTGGCCAAATTCCTGGGTAGAACCAGTGAGTGTTGTTTTTAAGAGGTCGAAGATAGAATCAAACCGGCAACCTCTGACATTATCTGTCACCACTCTATCCACTGCACTACAAGCCACTTAGATGGGTTGTAACAACTGACAGTTTTAACTATACAAAACAAACCTATCAATAGATGCAATATTCTATATGCCCAACACCCTCATTATGTGATTCAATATTTCCTATTTATCATATTGTAATACAAAACTATATACCCCCACCCTAATCCCATGATGTACTATTTACTATTAATTTATTGTAGCATAAAACTTTATGGCGCTGTCCCCATCATAACTTTTCCTGTTTATTATTATTATATTGTAGCACAAAACTATATCCCCTCCCCACAATCATAAAAACAAACATCTATAAGTAAATGATGTATAACAAAACAAATAAAACAAAATACCAAACTCAACAACTTGTTTTATAGATATCTAAGGAAGAACACACCAATACTTTCTATGCATTTAACATACTTAAAATCTTCAAGGAGAAATATTGTAGAACCACATCCACTTTCTAAATAGTTTAAATAACAAATTAATTGCTAGATTAACTTCCCCCATCGCCCCCTAATTTTCATGCCGCCTTGACCCTTTCCATTTTCATAAAAAAAAAAAATAATAAAAAAAAAAAGTATTATTAAATATATTTTTTTAATTAAAAAAAATAAATTAAATTAAAATAAAAGATAAGAAATAAAATCCTCCCCACCTCTGCCTTTTTAAAAAAAAAATTGGATGATAATCTAGCAATTAATTTATAATGGCCTTAAAAATGCCATAATTAACGTTTTTGAACACTGGTCAAGTGGTCAATTAATTCCCATTAACACTTCATTTGGCAATAGCTGAATATTTTCAACCTATCAAAAAACACTCATTGAAACTGGTGAAAGGCACAGTAAAGTACATAACAAAATACATGTAGTATTAACAACTCTTAATCAAAAACAGAAACTGATCTACAAAGCACTTAAGAAAAATAAACAGTAATGTATCAATAGTCACACATTAATAATTTGTTTATTAAATAATCAATCTATGATTGATTGATTGATTGAATATTTAGCATCTTTTTTATGCCATCGACGGCTAACAGATGATCAGTTAACCACTGTTTTCTGGGATGAACCAGTACTCGAGCACACCCCACAATCTATGATTGAAGGATATCAGATGATATTATATGCTCCCTTATCAGCGGACGATTAACTCTTACATCGAAATGAAAGAGATCAAACCATTTAACCAATGTTTCGAGAGAGTAACAAATCAATACTGGTAGTAGATTTGATTTTAATTGAAACATTATGATTTCTGCAGCAAGTCTTCCACTGAATGCAGGAGAGATTGGAATCTATATCAGTAATGAGTGATAGGGGATATTGATCATTATTTACAATAGCTTCACACTACTCTCGATTCAGTATGTCAATAAAGCAACCATTAAAGGAATCAGTCAAAGGTCAGCTCCAAAGATGCAGTAGCATATGCTTACTTCAACACATTAGATTATACAGGTTATATGCCTTATCAAGTTTTATCAATGGAAGAAGACCTCAAAATGGTTCTGAGAAAATTGATCATATAAAGATGGGATAGAGCTAAACTCAACGTTTGTGTTATCCATTACCTTAGCAGTGAGTGGATGTGATCTTAATTTATAAAAAAACATATATAGCTTGATCACAAAGTAAGACCAGAGTTTTCGTGAATGATCGCTCTTAAGCCTGTCTCCTGGGTAAGAACCAGTACTGGCTAATCTTAAAACAAGCCTTGTATCACCGCCGTGTGGGGGTAGGGATGCAGACACATGGTATGATACCCCACCCCGTCACATAATACTGACACCGAGCCGACCAGACCTAGAACCATCCTCTAAATGCTGAGCACCAAGCAAGGAAGCTTCTATTACCATTTTTCAAATATTTGGTATGGCCCGTACTGGAATCAAACCCACGACCTCCCACATGTGAAGCAGAAACTCTACCTCTAGACCCCACAGCACTTAAATGAAATTAGCACAAAATGTAAACTATCAGTATAACTTCAAGTACACTGATTATCATTAATTTTACTTTACACATACTTAGCATTATAATGAATACATATGAGAGAAAGATGGTGATGTTGTCTATATATATATGAAGAACACAGCACACAATGGCGGTTAATGAATATGACTGGTGAAGCAGATTAAAGCAATGATGAGGTTAGTAAACAGGAAAATGAGTCTGTAAGCATATAATTATATTCAGTACGATTTTAAATTTCAGGTTATATAAATATATTGTATGTCAAGTTTTATTGGTTGAGGAAGACCTCAGAATGAATCTGAGTAGAACCTGGCCATCCGTCCGCAAGTTACTGGCAAACTTTCTCACATAATGTTTTTGCAGCAAGCGGGGCTCGAACCTATGACCTTAGTGATGATAGGTAAAGTGATCTTGAGATGGCGCCTTATTAGACCACTTGTCAATGGAGGACCCTTATTTGATATTTAGTCAATAGTTAAATGTCAGGTCACTCTCCCTTTCCCTCAATGATAACTTTTTTTAACAAATATGTTTCATATTGCAAGGTCATGTGTTTATAAAAATGCAATTACATGTTGCGTCAGGAATCTGATGACAAGGCAAATAAATTCAATTTGTTTACTAAATCTTTTATAGAATAAATCTGTTTTGATAAGATTTTAATATCAACCATCTATTTCACATATACATGTAGGTGAAATACAATTTAAAATGTATGCTGTTTTTAAGAAAGGAGATTCCAATAATGAGATATGACAAAGTTGACAAGATGAGAGTAGATACATGGTATGATACCCCACCTAGCCACATAATTCACAAGGTCAATCAGACCTAGAACTATCCTCTAAACTTCTAGTACCATTTTCAAAGTTTTTGGTATGACCAAACAAGGTTTGGACCCATGACCTTCTGTATGTAATGCAGACATTCTACCCCTAGACCACCCCTACAGTTTAGTTTCTTTAATTTTAAGACATACCAACTATCTAGGAAATGTCCCCAACATCAGGATTGGTACAAATCAACTTACATTGCAAGGGTGCAGAAAACTTAGATAATTAGTACAAAAAGTTAAAATTAGTTTTTCTGATATATAAAAATGGATACACATAATTATTAATATTTAAGTATTTAAAGCACTTGTTCAGAATAATGCAGTAAAACATGAAATAATGTTAACACTGGTACTATGACGACAGGGTAAAACAAAAATAAAAGAAAGAACCGAACACCAGACTGAGACAGTAGGAAGAACGACTGACTATTCGTAACTCTTTGACAGGAGAGCGATACGGTTTATACATAGATTCATATTTTACCTCTCGAGACTGTAGGAATGCATGAAAACAAGTGCAAACATTAATTAACAAAAAGATGAAACAAACAAATGAACTAAAATGAACATATACCTGTGTACATGTATATATAAATGGATAAATAATGTTAAAAGACCATTCCAAATATCATACTAATGCAATTTATTAAAATGAAAAGAAAATCCTTTGTTCCTTTTGCTAAGTTATGCACCTGAAAACAGTTATACAGTCCGTTTTCATTTACTAGAAGCAAAAACTTATTGAAACTTACATCAATAAACAACTTCTCACAATTTTTTTACTAGAGTTACTATTTTTATATATATAGTAAAAAAAACATTAGATATTTTTTAGAAATTTTAGTACAGCTTCAAACAAACATCCCTCCTCCAATTTTTTTAACAATAAAAAATGTAATGGAGGCAACTTTAAAGGGATACACAGCAATGTTGTATAGTGTTTATTTGTGGTTATTCATCAGACAAGCATGAAGCTGCTGTTGGTTACTATTTACCAGGCCTTTTAACAAAATTATGATCACAATTTTGCAGATATAATAATCCCTCAATATTACTATCCAACACTTCATATTCAATAATTACTTATCAGTTTTTGTTTTTTTTATAAAACAAGTAGTGTCCTGCTAACTTTGAAGGTATGGAAACATTTATTTAGAAATACAAATAAGTATTTTCTTGCGTTTTTTTACTATAATACATGGATCAAGTAAAACTGATAAAATTATACTATATTAAGCAATTTTTATAATGTAAATTATACACTTTATAAAAATAGAGACCAGAAAAATTTATGAAGTTTAGCAAGTACTCGTTTCCCTTTAAAGTGAAAAAATACAATCTGAAAAACACAAAAACAATTCCATCTCTGCATCTCCAAAATAAACAAATATTTACACAATATTATATAAGATATTCAGTTAACAACAGGTAAGAAAAAAAAAACAACAAAAACAAAAAACAAACATTTCTCAAATCAACAAAAAATATTCTGTTTAAAGAAAAAGGAACAAATCCAACTGTAATGTTCAGTGAACAAGAAAATTATTTCATCCAACTCCTGCACCTCTACTTCAGTATCCTTTTTATCCAACACTGATGTAAAGCTGCTCTTTCTTGGCTTATCACCAGGGCATTGGGGTTTCTTCTTTGCATAATATTCATCTGTTTCATCTCCCCCATCATTTATACTGTCTCCTACTTCATCATCATAGTACTCACTGTAATCTTCTTTGTGTTTGTTAGACCTTTTAACTTTGTCATGTGCGTAGTCTTCATTTCTGTACCGCAACTTCTCTTTGAATTTTCTCGTATTCTTCGCACTTTCTGCATCAGTATCGTCACTCTGCTCCACAACTTGATCTCTGTTTTTTCTACGTCTCCTGTGAAGCATGTCTTTCCCAGACATTTTACTGCCTGTGTTCAAGTTTTCTTTGTCATTCCTATAATCATCAGTGCTGTTATCCAAACTCTCATCAGTCACCTTTCTCTTGCCAGTTTTATGGGTAGATGGTACACCATCTTTGTTTTTTTGTTTGTGATTAACTGTTCTGGTTTCTGTTGACCGGATTCTGTTTGAGTCAACCTTTGTTTGTCCTTTATTTATTTTCTTACCTGTAGCTTTTCCAGGTGAGTAAATTCCACCAGATTCACCTACAGATCCTTTCCTATAAGCTTGTTTAGCTTTAACTGGTAACCCCTCACCAAGCTTGGGTGTCTTGTTTAATTCCTTCACTTCAGTGTTATCTTTTTTGATATCTCTTGCAACTGTTCGAGAGCCTTTTCTCGGTGAATCTGGTGAGTTCTTTGGGGTGCTGGTTTTTGGACCTTTTACAGTATCTTGCTTCATCTTAGACTGCACCACTTCCTCTTCTGGTCTTATAGGTGATGCTGCTTCAATCTCTATCTTTTTTCTATTACTCAGTCTACTTTTTGTACCAGATTTTCGTTTCTTTAATTGTCCAGATATTTCTTCATTTTCTTCCTCTGCTGGTTCCATCATTTTTGCTTCAAAGGCCATACCTGACTCCACAATTTTTTCTCTCTCCTCCTCGGACACATATGGTGTATGGGGGTCATCTTCCTCATCATCATCATCTACTTCAGGTTCTATTCTATGTCTATGCCTTGCAGCTTTAGGTCTCTTCTGTCTACGTCTTGCAGCCTTTTCCTCTCCAACATCATATTCATCATTTTCATGATCCTGCTCACTGTCTCTCCTCATTTCTCTGTATACAGAATGCTGCCTAGGGATTGGTTTCACAACACCATCTGAGTTTCCTGGTCTTTCTGGTCTTTCTGATGTGTAATGCACCTGATTTGGATGACTAACAGCAAATGTGGAATTCATAGGAACATCAGGATTAACTAATGCAGCGTCATAACCATTGTCTGATCCAAATATATCTGAGTCTACATCATTTGGAGTAGTATTGACTACTCTTACTTCTACAGGTTCCTCCATAAGAACATGCTGTTTACCTTTGTTACCTGTCCTTTGCTGTGAAATGGAGATATCTAAAGAGTTCTGATACCATGTAAAATAAGGAAGTATTGTAAAAAAATGTTTTTTGAAAACTTTAAGAAAGCATATTTATTTACTGCACCTTGTATATCAAGTGTTGAATGCTTGCAGCTTTTCTTAAAAAGCTAGTATCAACAAAAAACAGCTTTGTTTCTAGCTTATTATGCCAGGTGTAGAATCAAATAATACTAAATATCTTATCTACATTGCATGTCACTAGACATCAGTATACACCATCTGGAGACAACAACCCTCCATCTAACACACATCTTACTGTACAACCTTTCCATTCCGCTTACAACTAATATTATGTACATGTAGGAGAAATGTGAAAATTTGGTAAAAGTCATACCATGCATATACAGTCAAACCTGTTTAAGGGGTCACCTCTTTAGATCCGCTATTTGTCTTAAGCAGCCACATTTTTCTATTTCCCATCTCTATGCTTTCAGAGCAAATTAACCTGTATAAAGCAACAACCTGTCTTAAAAAGCCACTTTTTACTCCTTCTCTTGTGTGACTGCTTAAGACAGGTTTGACTGTATATGATGTTGCTAAAATATAACTGTCAGTTTGCCAGATGCTTATATATTGTTACATACAACACCATTATAATCATAACACATCTAGGCAAAAAACAATATTTAATTTTCTAAACCCACTGATTGAAGCTACCGATGTATACTGTAGAGCTGTGAGAGGTGATTCTGTGCATGTTTCGTCAGCTAATACAAGTTAAAATTCTACAACTTTACTGACAGCAGTTTGACATACATGTACTTATTGATTAAGTGCACTAACTGAGGATAACATGTGTTTAAACAGATCATAGATTCACACAACTTTTGGAGTCCTGTTCTAAGGTAAATACACAAAAGTGTCACTATGGTTACACACTATTGCCAGTATTTTGATGGGTCTTGATTACGGATGAAATACAATCAGGAATTACATCAAATCAATTAGAATAATCCTGACACAAATGAAAATTATGTAAGTTATTATATAATTGGGTCGAAATATTGGAAATAGAGTGTAACCAAATCAATATTTCACGTACGTCGCCATGAAGGGTAATATATTATAGTTACACAGAAGTACACTGTAGATAAATAAGAGACGGACACGACACTGAGTCAATTTTACTGACAATGCGAGCAGATCAAGTGCTGATCTGGAATGTGAAGGGTTAATGTCTTCCAAATATATAACAGCAATTAGCTATTAAACATTAAATAATGATTGGGTGGAAAACAACAACAAACCCGAGAGTAAAATTTACTGTTCAATTTGTTAGGATCATAGGATCAAGGACTTTCGACCTTAGCAGTAAAACTGCATATATATATCAAACACCATATATTATGGATATTCTATTAAATAACACTGTATTTTGTCTATGTAGTGTCAAATTAGTTAATTTTGAAATATGCAGCCCACAATAAAGTCACTAATTGGCCAGTATTGTGTTATGCTAAAACATTGATGAATAAAACGGAAAACGCCAACTTGTGTACTTACTTATTTCTTATAAATGATACAGACTACAAAAATTGAATTTACCATTACTGTCAAATGTAACCTTCCTCTATGTGCTTAAATAATTTTGCTATCATTTACTGAACAGAAAGTTATAGGTGATGCATCTTAATGATTAATTTACCAAATAATTAATCCTTCATGTTATTTTACCAACATTTCGTCAGGAGATGCAAGTTTCCTATTCTTCTCTTTATAAGTCTTTTTTTCAATTCTTTCTTGTATACTTTTTTAATTAATAGTTAATTTGGTCTTGGAAGCTTGACTTTGCAGAATTACCATACAACACTGTATGTATGTTCAATGTAAATCCTTGAAAGATTACAATACAAATACATGCAGATATCTAAATTACATAATTAGTTTTGGCTGCTTAATCAATACATTCAATCTTTTTAACCCGGGTGCATTAAGTACTATTAATTAACTAAATCTACAGACACACACCAGAAGAATTATATAAACTTGATTATAAATTTGGCAAAACTTGTCACTCATTGAAATTCCTTACAATAATAATTAAGGCCACCCTTAAAAAATAGTTTATTTGTCATACTCCTAAAAAATGCACTCAATAAACCTTTTCATTAATTTTTAAATGGTTGATTTTTTTCATAAGATTTCTGTCTATTTTTGTGGGGTTAAAAATTACTACTTCAATGAAAATCTATGTATCTCTCCAACCGAATACTGACGATCTTGGGTAAAGGTCATTAACCAGTGTTATGCATGATTTAGTTCTACTAATGCCATTACAATGCATCTATAATTTTCCATGCCTTTTTTCACAGAATTTTGGAAAGTCAACGTGACTTTATAAAAAGGAGAAAAACTGCACATGATTTTCAAATTTTTGGAGAAAGAAATATAATATTTTATATTTCAAGATATATGGGGAATTTTAGGATCAATTTGAAAGGAAAACACATGATTTTTTGCTTTGGGAAGGTTCTGAATTTCTTGAATACTGAACAAGAATTTCCGCATATTTTTACAGGGTATGGAATTTTCACCCTTAAAACGCACTCATTCTACCCTGCTGTGACTTTGGAACAATTTAGGATGAGACATATTAAAACATACAACGTAATATATTTAATTTGGTGTCTTTGTGGTAAAACTTGATAATACTTTAAATTGAAATAAATTTTCAATTTGTTTGGTATGCAAGAAATGTTGTACGTGTATTTCAGTTCAGATAGAACTTTTTTCCCTTTTTGTTGGAACTTGGCAGTGCTTCATCCCCTCCCTCCAAAAAACAAGTCATTCCCTGGGACGGACTTTTCTGTCCGAACCTGCAACCCATATAAGATTCTTATAATCAGTATCTACAAAGAAGGACAAAAAGGACCTGAAACTTCTGACTTTGCCTTTTGTATAAGGGAAAAATGTTTCACACTTGGTAATGTAATCCTTACTACAAAAAGGGTAGTTTCCTACCTTAATATGATTACAAGACAAGAATACATCTGCTTTTAATATCAAATGTGATTTACAATTTATAGTGCAATAATAGAAAAAATACTCTTAAGTAAAATAATGTAATGTACAATTTCCAATTAGGTATATGCCTCCAATTGCTGTCACCAAAACACACTTGTCAGTCTTCAAATGCTGGGGTAAAAATGAAAACAGTGCTCACAATAAATTTATTGATTTAAAATAAGATTTCCTGGGAATTTGATAGTATATAAGTATATATAGCAGTAAATAAAATATTCATTGTGTGTACCAACTTACCCGAGATCTGCCTGACTTATGGCGACTATCTCTATCCCTTTCTCTGTCTTTGTCCCTGTGCCTATCTTCTCTATCTTTGTGCCTGTCGTCTCTGTCTTTGTGTCTATCTTCTTTCTCTTTGCTTCTACTATCTTTCTCTTTGTGTCTGTCTTCTTTCTCTCTATGTTTATCGTCTTTGTCTCGGCGGGAATCCTTGTCCTGACTTTTGTCTCTACTACGTTTATCCTGCAAACATTTGTTATATAAGTGATAGTTTTCTTCTTTAACATATATGGAAAAATTGTTATAAATGTCTTTACATTAAAAATAGTGTAAGTTTAAAAATGATCTTTATCTATAGTGTCTTCTTGGGGATTGGGGGAATTGGGACAGGTCCCTTCAATAGGAGAAAATAGCACTGTAATCTAAAACGAACCTAAAAACGGCTAAAAATACACACTGATCTATTATCTAACTATCGTTCACATATATTACTAAACTATAAAATTGATCTGGAATTTCAAATATACCAAAACATGTCAAAATTATAATATATTAACTGGAGCACTGAAGTTGAACCAAAATTCCAATTCTAACAATAAACATGATACACACTGCTTGACGACCATGAACTTTTCAGTCAAACTCTTTTTTAAATGGTTCAAGAGAGTTGGCCAATATGATAAGTGAAATCAAATTAAAGTCATGCGACTCATTCATTAATGCATTGCAATTAAAAGTAAAAATATTATTTTAGTACAGTAGAATTTCGTTGGCTCGAACGCGACAGGACTGGACAAAATAGTTCAAGTCAAGGGTTGTTTGATACAGGTACTGTTTAACATACTTGTATATACATCGAAATAGGAATTAGGCTAGAATCAGATAAGTGGTTTGAGCTAAATGTAGTGTTCCAGCCATCCATGTTTAAGCCAACAAAGTTCTAATATATATAACCAGGGTGTGTAGGTCATTGAGAGTTATGAAATTCTCTTTCAATAATATTATTTAGAACTGCATATATTTTAATACACATCTTTATGACATTAAGGGTCAAATGAGAATATTCTAGTCATGATTACATGTATTATATTGTGTTGTAATATATATTACAAGTTGTTGTTTTCAACGTCAACATTATGCAACAGTGAAAGCTAAATTGTGCCTGAACATTGAATAAACACTCATTTTTCATCAAACAAAATTTAGCATCAATGACAAATCATTTTTGTCCACTTTTATTAAAAGATGAAACTTTCCATTTTTAAACATTTTCAGAAGAAAATGTACCTCATCCCTTTTGCGTCTGTCCCCACTCTTCTCTCTATCTCGTCTGTCACCACTCTTCTCTCTATCTCGAGATTTTTCCTCCTTCTTTTCTTCCTTATTTTTGGATCCACCTTTATTGTTCAATTTATTTACAATTTCATCATTATCCACCTAAAAGAGTACAAAATATTGATACACATAAATTTTCAAATAACAAAATATGTAGTATTGGGGGGTTCTAAAAATGTTTGCCACGCCCATACCTACCTACCCACTTAAATTGCATCCACCCAAATTTTTTATGAAAAAGTACTAGGTCAGAGCACGGTAAATAAACATTTTGTATAGTCATTTTATACAAGTATGGACAGAAATCACTAAAAAACAAAGCTTTGAAAGTCAAAAAGGTTTGGGTAACTGCAATTTTGAGTGTCAGGTAGATAGGAGCATGGGAATCTTTTTAAAGAAAAAACTACCTGCTTGTCCAATTAATTTGTAAATTTGGGAATTATAAAAGTATTTGTTTACTGTCATGATCCACTGTGTTGTTTAAATTGGATGAAAAATAATATTGGTACTAATGAAAAATACAGCAATCATAACCTTAAGGCAGTATATACTACACATTTTTATAAAGGTAGAGAACTTCCACTTTACATACATAAAATAATGTTAATATCAATGTAGGAAACTGTATGAATGCATGGTGTTGTAATATGCGCACTGCCATTAAATACTATTTCGAAGGGCTGACTGGCAGCTCTATTTTAAAGCTTCTACAACTGTTTCCATTAGCTAATCAAAATTCATTATCAATCGTGGCAGGAGGCAGGACTTTGCGACATGCAAATTATCAAAAGCAAAAGGGTCAGTACAACACAAAAAAGGCTGCTTTTCTCTTTGATACCAATATTTTAAGGAACACCACAAATATTCAAAACTCTTGCTTGATACACAAGGCATAGTATTCGCAAATTACCTTTGAGTTAATAGCCTGAGCAAGGCATTGTAGATATTCGTTCGTTTTCTCTGGTTCGTGGCCTGCCACAACCTTGGCTGGTTTAACCGCTAACTGCTTCCCAGTGGCTTTACCTAAAATTATATTTATAGCATTTGTAAGCCTGTACAACAACATTTTCATCCACCAAATGGCATATACGTGAGTGTTGACATTTAATTTAGGAAAATTCCTGGAACCAAAACACACGTTCAACACTTGACAGGTTAACTTATATATGGCATATTACAGTTTTATTGTAGAGGAAGATGTCAGATGGAATCTGTTTACAACCACAGACCTTCCATGTTACTTGCAAACTGTGTAACATAAAGTTTATAGACTGTCCCTGAGCTGGGCTGGCACCCACAACCTCAGTGGTGAGAGCTAATTTGTCAACAGATTAGGGGACAGTGCCTCAGATCACATGCCCGTGAAGGAACCAAAACACGAACAAATTGTTTACATACAATATGAGATAATTTGTCATAGGCCCAAACAGAAGAGTTTTCAGTTAAGTATAACAACAGTTGACATATAATACAATTTCTTATAGCTTGATCGTTTCGCTTGATAATCATATAATATAGGGGTAGGATGTGTGAGATGGGCAACCCCTACTGCCATAAATTTAAATCAATAAAAGAAGATACTGTCCAGAGTATCGAATGGAGTTTAACACCATTTTCAACACATTTCAGGTTATATATGGCATATTGAGTTTTATTGGTGGAGGAGGACCTCAAAATGAATCTGAGTAGAATCATCGTCCTTACGCAAGTAACTGGCAAATTTTCTCACTCCCGGGACTCAAACCTAAGACCTTTGAGATAAGAGAGAAGTGATATTGAGACTGCATCTCATACCACTCGGCCACCAAACCTTCCACAGTATTGCAAACAGTACATAAGTCCCCTACCAAAGTAACCAGTTTACCAATTTTGTTGTCATAACAACCGCATTTTTTTTTCAGACTAAAACAAATAAAATGACCTGCAGTAGCTCCTGATTTCTCTCTATCCACATGCAAAGTTTCACAAACCTAGCTTGAATACTTTTTAAGCAAAAAAAAGCACAGGCACGGTGGATGGATGGTTAACCTACAATCCCCTCTGGTAAAACCGGCAGGGGACTGAAAATAGGTATATAAAAAGTTTTTATATGTTAAATATTACTTACAGACAAAATCTATGGACTTCTGAAGAAATGCAATTTTACTGTCTTTGTCCTGTAAAATAACAAAAGAAGTGCATCAGAGATATTAAAATGACATTTATTTATATCTTTATTATTTGGCATGTACAATTTCTGATCCCGACCAATTTCAACACCTTACCACTAACAGTAATCTGATTTCAAATTTTTTTATAAAATTAAAACAAACATATCTGGTTTGATTTTTATAATTTAAGTGACGTCGTAATGCAGCAGGTAACAGGCAAGTTTGGCCTCTGACTGCACTGGTTCTACCCAGGAAGCAGTTCATATAAGCTCTCAGCTTCCTTCACAATTGAGCTTAAATAAATTAGCAGAAATTAATTGTAAGCAGGTAGGTTTACAGACAGTATCTAGATGAAATATAACATCTGGAGACAATGAGAAAATGCTATAAAGTTACAGATATTCACTTTAAAAAGTCATTGCATACAATGTAATTATTTGTAATAATTCACTTGATTTACCTTGACATTCTCAGAAACCAACTCTGAATCTGTGTACAAACCCTGCATACAACCAGTATTCTTGATCACCTGAAAGGTATACATGAATAAAAGTATACATTAATGATTAAATTATAAGGCCTTTGTAATTTATTCCAAAATTAATTACAAAAGAACTGAGAAATTTTGAAAGAAAAATCTAAAGCTTAAATTATAAATTTGAAGATTTCAAACCACAATTTAAGAGGAAGCAGTATGCAAAAAATAGATGTTGGGAGAAAGATACATAGCTTCTTTGCTGAAACTGAATAAAATTATGATTAAATGATAAAAATCAAGAAAATGAAACTTTGTAATGTAAATGTTAGGTCTTTTGTTATTTACAGAATGTTAAAATTGAACTTGGACTCATGATTTTGGAATGTCTCTAGTCCAAATGACAATATAGTCCCGATATGTTTTTGGCACACACTGAGGAAATATCCAGGAGGTTGATTGGAAATGTTGGCTGACATCCCTTGCTATGTTGTGCAGTTTGGAGGCATGTAATGTGTGGCACTTCTTCCTCCTAAATGTCTACATATTATGAGGAATGCAGGTTCAGCAGCATCTGTATGCTAGAAGCGTGGAGCTCATGAAGAAATAAAAGGATGGAGAGGTGTAGTAATTCCTATATGGATTTGTTAATAGGTCGGTTACCTCCTGCAGCTAGTATCTGGACAATCTCAGATTGAGTTCCATATCGGGCAACACATTTCACCCATAAATTTCTACAGAAATCAGTCACACATTCTTTCTTTCATTACTTCCAGCAAACAATTTCTGATTATTATAGTGTGGGAAATTGGAACCTGGACAATCCGGCCCCACTCCAAAACGGCCATGGAGAATCCGGCCCCTGGACAATCCGGCCCCTGGACAATCCGGCCCCATTTAGCATGGTCAATCCGGCCCCACTTTTTATTTCTATTTTATATAGCAATATCAGTGTTAATTATTATATTATAACATACATAACAATTATTATATACATAAATATATGATGCAGCTATTAATAATTAAAATATTCATGAAATAAACATGTCAAAGGTGGCAACACCGGCTTTGCGGAACTGGTAAATTATTGTGTTTTCTTTTTTAAATAATTTGATATTAGTATAAATTTTTTATAAAAAAAACAACAGTTTAAATAGTACTTTCATAAAGTTAAACAATCATTGATTATTATATGTGTTCTATGTAATTCCCGTTACCAGTCATTTTTTCAATAACAATCCCGCAGTAATTATTATGTGCATTTCAAATTATATAATAACTATTCAGTATATTACTTTTTTAACTAGAAATACTAAAAAATAAATGCTATAATTTATAAAATAAAAATGGGGCCAGATTGACCATGCTAAATGGGGCCGGATTAACCAAGGACGTTTTGTCTAGGGGCCGGATTTGCGTGGGGCCGGATTGTCCATAACTCAGGAAATTTGGGGGCATTTGCATCACTGATTAACATAAAAGTTCCAGGAGATCTTCAACATGCACTGGGTATGACCCTTCCTGCACACTGGCCTACTGCTTTCAATCCCCTCCAATAGACTGCATGCTTTCACAGTACCTTCTATATAGATCCCAGCAAGAATCACCATGGCATGCTCTTACCACTTGCTGATGAAGGACCAGTAAATCCAGAATGGATGAGGGAATGTGGAGTGCGTGGTTTTGTGGTAGAGCATCAGACCCAGAATTAGGGGATCTTGGGTTCAGGCTTCTCCACAGGCCAATTAAGCACAGGGGCACCACAGTGCTTGACTGTCAGAAATGGTATTCCCCTAGTGCTTGAATTCTTTAACAAAATTTTGCAAAAGCTTACTTTCTTCTAAATCATTAATTTTCTTTGCATATCTTTTCTTATTTTAATACCTAAAATTGAACATACTAAATATGATAACCTTTATCTGATTAATACATGTTTTACTAGTGAAATGTATTTCAATGAGTGCTTTACACAGCGCTTGAAAACGCGTTGAAGGAGTTTATGCGCTCTTACCCCGAGTGCAAGACAAAGCTTACCACTGTCTTTTCGTACCACTGCCATTACATACCATTTCAGGATGAAGCTTACAACATGTAGATTATATAGTAGCAAATACTTGGTGGGACGCTCGATAATACGTTGTCAACTAGGTGTGAATAACAAGTATCATTTTCTCAAATGAGTTATATATTAAAGCAAACTGACAAAATGAAAATAGTAATGGGTATTATCAGGTTAATTACATGAAAAAAAAACAACAATTAATTAAATGAAAAAAAACACAATTAATTGTAAAAGCAGTACAATATAGTAATTGTAAGTTGGGTTATAAAGACGAGAAAACATATATATTGGTTTAGATCAATTTCTTTTCTGTATAAGCATTTTATTTTTTATCCAAGTATAAGTGTCCTAGCACTTGTACTTGTTGAGAAATTGTGTAAAATTAAAAAATTAACGTTGGAACTAAATATAAATGTTTGACGATGTTGCCATCGCCGGAAAAGCAACACCTTAATCTCGTCATTCGTCGGGCAAGACTAAAACTACAAACAATACATTAATATTATTAAATTTTCCCTATTTAATCTATATGTGGTATGCTTCATCCTAGAAACAGGTACACTTTGTCCTTGTACGGTAAGGCAGTGGGACGCTTCATCCGGCATTCCTCTTACCCAAGCGCTAATATTCCTTCCATCGGATAACCATGTCACGGCTATGTATAGTGTTTTTTGAGCAAGTCACTTTATTCACACATGTTTAGTACTGGTTCTACTCAAGAAGACTTTGAGTGCAAGTCGATTTATCTAAGAACTGGTTTTACATATTTAAAAAAATGATGAGATTAGCAAGTCACCAACTTGTTTGTCTCTGGGATGGCATTCTCAAAGGGAATGATTAATCTGAAATTATTAATTCCTGAAATACTACAAAATACATGTAAGCAATACAACAGTTTGATTAAGATTTAAAACTTACAGAAGTCACCACATCATGAAGAAACCGAAAGGGGGGTTTTGACAGAAGTTTATCTGTCAGTGGAGGTTTCTTAATAATTTTTCCAAGCGTATCTTGGGTTTTCTTCAGTATTTTGGGATCCATCGTCCCAGTTGTATCACTTTATCGATTCTAATACTTTTTGCATATATTGTTAATTCAAACGTTCAATTAAAACGTGTAATATTTCTGAAATAATAACAACATCCAACGCCAATTCTTTCAATGTGTACGGAATTCTATCCCACAAGTCTTCAGTTTGCGCATGTGCGATAGCTGGCTTCCGGAGAAGGAAGTTTACGTAGTAACCCCGGTTACACAGGTGCACGTTCTATCCATCTCCTTGAAAATTGTACGCATAGGCTTACTCAAATGAAACAAATCAAAGTTGTGTCCAAATCATTGTTTTTCGAAATATTCTCGTTTTGAATTTTAATTAGTTCGGTGGACTAGATAAACGTTATCTAGAAATGAAAATTCCTCTCGAAGTAGTCCCTACTTTAGCTAGATTTTCTAAATCTAGAATAAAATCAAATAGATCTAAATGTTATTTAATTTCAGCATGACATATAACAGTTCAACATTTAGCATAGCACATGAAAAGCATAAAAGCATATAAACTACAATAAATCTTATTACATCTGATATAAGAATACTTTTTTTTTAATTAAAAACTAGAGTTAATTTAAAATAGAAGGAATTAAAAAATAAAATAAGCAAGGTAGTTATATTTGAATATGACTAGCAAAATATTTGGAAACTAAGCTGTTTATAAAGGTATATTTGCCGGACATAAAAGTTTTAAATAGCGTGATATTACTATATCTACAAACGATAATTAATGGAATCATCTGTCTGTGTAATCTATTATAAATAATGTAGTGTAAGTTCAATAAATCTACAGTTAATATTTTCAGTAAGAAAAAATCATAAAATAAATGTTGTTGTTTGTTTTTTTTTTTGCTTTGAATGCGGTTTGAACATACGGCATATTTATTGACAGTTAAAGGCTTATGCCACTGCACCACTTGGAGCCTAATATAATTTAATAGTTAACACCTTTTAAAGTTGTTAAATCTTGAAAGGGGCGTCATTCCAGTTGATCGGAACTGGAATTAATTCATACGTTTGATAAACGTTTTATGCTATGTTTTAACCGACTGAAAGGTTTCACTGGTGAGTATAAAATACCTCGAAATGTGTACATATCATCCATACATATTAGGCGGTTTGCTAGCACAGCATAGAGCCTTGTTTACCAATTCCCCATTAATTTGCGGTCAAACCATCCAGTGGGATGTGGTTGTCTTACAATTGATACAATCGCCGGTCGTGGATTATTGAGCGCCATTCACTGTCTTATCTGTCTTTCTCATGTCTACTAAAATAACTTCCTTTTCTTGTTCTTGAAGAAATCGATTTGGATCGATATTTACTCTGGGTTACATATTTTGGTAACTGTTTATTTTAACATTATATTATTTTTGTATGATTTCAGTAATTGCTGTTAAATTTTATTTCTTTATCCCGAAGTTTTTTATTTACTGAAAAGCAAACAATGCAGGTGGAGACATAAAGCAAACCAATATATATGCCAACTGAAATCAAACAATGAAGATCCTCACTGAGAGACAAACAATGTTGATGTAGACTAAGAGCCAAACGATGTAGATGGAGACAGAAAGCCAAACAATGATACTATATATATGCCAACGGAAATCCAAACAGTGTAGATGCCGACTGAGAACTAAACAATGTAGATCTCAACTGAGATACAAACAATGTAGATGTAGACTGAAAGCCAAACAATGTAGATGGAGACAGAAAGCCAAACAATGATACAACATAGATGCCAACTGAGCCAAACAATGTACATGCCGACTGAGAGCTAAACAATGTAGATGGAAACTGAGAAACAAACAATGTGGATGTAGACTGAGAGCCAAACAATGCAGATGGAGATAGAAAACCAAACAATGATACAATATAGATGCCAACTGAGAGCCTAACTGTCAATGTAGATGCCGACTGAGAGCTAACCAATGTAAATGCAGACTGACAGCCAAACAATGTAGATGTAGAAGGAGATCCAAACAATGTAGATGGAGACTGAGAGCCAAGCAATGTAAATGGAGACTGAAAGTCAAACAATATATGTGTCAACTGAGAGCCTAGCAATGAAGATGCCGACTGAGAGCTAAACAATGTAGATGTAGACTGAGAGCAACCAATGTAGATGCCGACTGATAGCTAGACAATTTAGATGTAGACTGAGAGCCAAACAATGTAGATGGAGACTGAGAGCAAAACATGTAGATGTAGACGGATATCCAAACAATATAGATGGAGACTTAGTACTAAACAATGTGAATCTCAGCTGAGAGACAAACAATGTAGATGGAGACTGAGATCCAAACAATGTAGATGTAGACGAAGAGCCAAACAATGTAGATGGAGACTCAGGGCCAAGCGAAGTAGATGGATGATGAGAGCCAAACTATGTAGTTATATACTGAGAGCAAAATAACAAATGGAGATTGAGAGCAAAATAATGTAGATGTAGACGAAGAGCCAAACAATGTAGATGGAGACTGAGAGCCAAGCAATGAATATGGAGACGGAGATCCAAACAACGTAGATGGATGCTGAGAGCCAAACTATGAAGTTATATACTGAGAGCAATACAATGTAGATGGAGATTGAGAGATAAATAATGTAGATGTAGACGAAGAAACAAACAATGTAGATGGAGACTGAGAGTCAAACAATGTAAATGGAGACTGAGAGCCGAGCAATGTAGACGGAGACTGAGAGCCAAACAATGTAGGTGGATGCTGAGAGCCAAGCAATGAAGATGGAAACTGAGAGCCAACGTTATATGTCTCAACGCTGGTGCCAACGTTAAATGTCGCAAAACCATACGTCGCCAACTAGCGCAACTATGACGCCATATGTCGTAAGATTTGCACCACCTGTATATGTCGCAAGCCCAACTCTTAATGTATTATAATCATTATCAAATTCGGTAGTAATCACTATCCCTGACAATGAAGTGTGTGGAGGGGTGAAGGGGGACGTACTGATAGTAGTCACTATCCCTGACCTGAAAATGAAGTGTGTGGAGGGGTGAAGGGGGGCGTACTGATAGTAATCTCCATCCCTGACCTGACAATGAAGTGTGTGGAGGGGTGAAGGGGGACGTACTGATAGTAGTCACCATTCCTGACCCTGACAATGAAGTGTGTGGAGGGGTGAAGGGGGACGTACTGATAGTAATCCCCATCCCTGACCCTGACAATGAAGTGTGTGGAGGGATGAAGGGGGACGTACTGATAGTAATCCCCATCCCTGACAATGAAGTGTGTGGAGGGGTGAAGGGGGACGTACTGATAGTAATCACCATCCCTGACAATGAAGTGTGTGGAGGGATGAAGGGGGACGTACTGATAGTAATCCCCATCCCTGACAATGAAGTGTGTGGAGGGGTGAAGGGGGACGTACTGATAGTAATCACCATCCCTGACAATGAAGTGTGTGGAGGGGTGAAGGGGGACGTACTGATAGTAATCACCATCCCTGACAATGAAGTGTGTGGAGGGGTGAAGGGGGACGTAATGATAGTAATCACCATCCCTGACCCTGACAATGAAGTGTGTGGAGGGGTGAAGGGGGACGTACTGATAGTAATCCCCATCCCTGACCCTGACAATGAAGTGTGTGGAGGGTGAAGGGGGACGTACTGATAGTAATCCCCATCCCTGACAATGAAGTGTGTGGAGGGGTGAAGGGGGACGTACTGATAGTAATCCCCATCCCTGACAATGAAGTGTGTGGAGGGATGAATGGGGGCGTACTGATAGTAATCCCCATCCCTGACAATGAAGTGTGTGGAGGGGTGAAGGGGGACGTACTGATAGTAATCCCCATCCCTGACAATGAAGTGTGTGGAGGGGTGAAGGGAAACGTACTGATATATTGTTCAGAATTCCACTGCTAGTTTTATTGTGGCATCCAAGTCCAGTGGTCGTCTTCCAGAGGACCCAAGTTTGGTCGTCGGTCATGGCACTGGAAAGTATTTCCCCCATATCTTATGAATCGTTGTTGTACACCGCGCATGTAAAAGAACCAGTGATACTTCTGGAATCTTGCACTTTCCTCCAAAAATCTTAAATACATTGTAGATCTAACTAACAGTCACCATTAATAGCAATCACGATGGACACAATGCGCCCGCTTTGGATTTGAACATCGACCGCAATATTGGAAGTTGTGCGAGCTACCTTAACTATTTCGCTCCCATTCTACTTGTGGTAAAGGTCTCCCTTACATGACGGTAGGAACATTGTTGCGCCCAAAAATTAGAGCTATGTAAATCGGTTGGGCAATGTTTCTGTTGAAATGCATGCAATTGTCATGTTTCTTTAAACATATGAGAACATTTTACACATTTTCATGAGTTCTGTTAAATTTGAATGATATTGGGTACTGCGTATTTTTTGACCGGGTACGGAATTTTCATCATACACCCACCCCCTTTCTACGCGCTCATCCTACCCTGCTGTGGCGTTGTAACCATTTATGACATGACATATTAAAACAAACATGTAGTTGCTTGCTCTCATAAGAAATGATATCCAAACAGACATAGTTTTAATAAACCCAGAAACTTACTATTTGTATGAAACTACTTTTAAAACAGAAAACTCTGTCAGGTACAATATAAACAGAGACCAACACCGTCCACTATCTAACTTTAAAAATTAAAGTTTCTAACTAGCTCATTATTGAAAATGGGCGATTCATTAGACCTAAATCTTCTGTTAATGACCTCATTTGCAAATATTACGACACGCAGAAAACTGAAGATGAAATACATTGTTTGAAAGATTGTACATTTTACTCAGATTTATGTTTCCGAATTATTTCGCAAAACTTCAAACGAAAATCAAAATTTCAATATTTGTTCTTCTCGTGTTAAATTTAATATTTAAATGAACAGTGATAGAGTACAATTTTGTCTTGCACATTTGCCAATACTTAACTTAACACGTTGAAAAGAAAGAAGCATGCTACATCAATTAAACTGATTTTAATCATTATCGATTTATGTGCAAATTAAACAGTATCCATATACTTTATTTGAGCAGTTTAGTCTTAATGGATAAAAGCTATAACATACTATGGTTAATAATAGAAACATCAATTCATTGTGCAGCTAGTGTTAATATAGCTTTTGTGTCTCCACCATTTTACTTTTAAAATACTTAAAAACTTATTATGACTTGTTATTCATTCATTACATAATCAATTTCAATGAAACCACGTGTAGTTTTACTGGAACCAATCTAAAACCATGATAAACTGGATTCTTTTCTTAGATTTAAGTTTTTAAGTATTTAAGTTTATGTTGAGGAAACAGGATCCTGGTCTATAAGATTCTGAATCATGGTGAAACGAGAAATTTTCACACATTTCTTGTCTACGCCTTATGGCAATTTACATGTTGAATTTTTATCATCGAGGAAATAAAAAAGCTCTTTAATAAAATTTTATGATAAAAAAAGTAAATGGAATTGATATTATGAATGATACAGCGACGTTTGTCGCGATTAATATTCGCTAGGCAATTTTATGTTTTGTATTATAATCAATATAGTGTGTATATTTAACTATTTACAGTAAAAACGTGCGATAATAATATTTTAGTGCGGATTCTCGCAGGTTGAATATAGACGTTTTATTGTACATTGTAATGTCTTTATTTTTGTTTGAACTATAAATACTGTGTCTATAAACCCCGATCAAAATTACAATTTATAAAGTTTTGCTTAGGCGAAACATAATCTTAATGACTCCCGTCTTAATTTTAACTTTCGGAGTACAGTTTCAAATTTATGTAATACACATCGTATTACTACGAACTATGAATGTCATTCCGCAGAAATAACTGGAAAGTAAAATAAATACTACTTCATCTGTTCATATGGCGTTATAATCCAATAGAAGGCGTATCCTGGCTAGAAATTAAATCTTGTAGAATCGTGTGTCACGTGCCTCAATTAATCGGTGTAAGAATCTGGTTTTCTTTCTCTTCAGAATGTTAGTGCATACACCGTCTAAGTAAACACAATGAGTAATCTTGGCAAATCTTACAAAAACTATGATAACTTGAAATAAAGTCTCTGTTTTAGTATGTTTAAACAAGCGAATCTGGGATTTTTCTTCTCTCAGTTGTGTTTTTAACCTACTTTTTCATAGAATTCTTGCATTGCAAGCAAAATAGAACAGAAACAATGTCGTGGAATATTGGATTTGGATTAGTGTTAATTTTGTTTTTATGTATCCTCCACTGTGTATCAACAGAAAGTTCATCTGATGAAGTCGGACTAATAAGTCGACTTTTGATTGCAAAGATGGACAACTTTGAAAGGCGTGTAGAATTGGATATTAAGTTCGCGAAATATGAACTTAGACGAGAAATCAGGCGTTCACAAGCTAGACGAAAAGGTAAAAATATTATACTTTGATACCAATTTGACACTCACTCACTCACTCACTCACTCACTCACTCACTCACTCACTCACTCACTCACTCACATCACATCACATCACATCACATCACATCACATCACATCACATCACATCACATCACCTAACTCCACCCCACTTCACCCCATCCCACCCCATATCACCCAACCTTACCCAACACAACCCAACCCAACCCAAATTCACCTCTTCTTATCTCATCTCTCATCACCATACCTCACTTGATTCCATCGTTTCATTACCTTTCTTACATCGTTACATCCTGCCTTTCTGCAATCAATCATTTCATCCCTCAATCTATCAATCCTTCTCCCCCCCCTCCTTTATCTGTCCATCATACATCTTCCTATCCGCCCATTCGTCAATTGTAAACCTTCAGTTACATACACTTGCTTCCAGCACGTGTTTTCCTGTAAATAGTTCTCCTACACCATGCCGACACATGTGTAAATTATAAATATTGTATTGGTTCATTACAGGCATCTCTTTGAATAGGGCCGTGGCACCTCGGTAACCTGTCTTGCTCCGTCTCTGACGAGTCCTATATAAAATGTGCTGTAACAAGTTATTTTTACAGCAAATTGTATTATATAATGTTAAATAACAAACAAACAAAACTTAAACCTGTAAATTTAGATGATATTCAAATAATGTGATTCACGTCGTGTTTATTAAAAACACATCGCCGACTTCTTGTAAAAGAAATCACTTCCTATGTACGGGTCTGATTAACCCAGTCGGTGACGCGTCTGACTATCAATCCAGGGTTCGTGAGTTCGAATCCGCGCACGGTTACAATTTCCGTGATGATTGATATACGACGTTGTGTCTCATTATATGATTCGTCTCTCATCGCTGATTCAAGTGGGAACGTTTATTGCGGAAATGGGTTGTGTTCGAGTGCTGGATAAACTTTCAGGGTCCCAGAAAAAAACCCTGATTATCCGTTAGGACTCGATGGCATAAAATGACGCTAAATATTCAATCAATCAATCGTATGTACGATTGACACGTGGTGATAAGATGATAATCAAGTGATGCTCGTGTGGAATTTATTATAAGCACACAGTCACGTATTAATTATGCGTGTTTATCAATATTACTCGTGACTACATAATTAGTTATGCATGGTTGGCTATATAATGTCGTACATACACTGAGTTGGCTCTAGGTTACAATGAAGTGCATTGTGGCCAAACACATTATGAATGCGGGTATTGGGGTAGTGAAAATTGAACATATTAAAAAATAAGTGTATCATTTTCGACATGTTTCAATTTTATTTTTAATCATTGTTCAAACGTAAGTCCATTAACTGAATATATTTAATATCACGAACGAAAATATCGTTAACAAATTAGCACATATCATTTCAGAGACAATAGCATGATAATTTATCTATTCGCAGAAAACAGATATTGTTTAAAACACAGCGTGTCAACAAAAATGATAATTGAATAGTATAATTATACTGCAGTGGATGATCACTCTGATATCCTAACACGTGTATCTGACACGGGTTTTCAATTATCTCCTACTACTCATTAAAACTTACTCAGCATTGCTGACTATCATCCGTTCGTCTTAATAATGTATACATAAAACTTTCAATAGCATCGTCGTGGGAGGAAACTAAAGATACCCTATCTTTTGTGAAAATGTTTCTGATTTCATCCAATGTATCAACAGTGGCATCTTCATATTCACCGCTAATGTTTCTTTCTAATTCACAAATATTGCTACATTCGCTACCTTCCTCACAGTGATCTTCACAATCATCACAATCACTAACAAACGCTTCGTCATCGTCGACCATGCAGTCGTTGAAGATATCGATTCCTTTTAGAACTGTCGCATCATCAATCGTTGAACTATCATAGTTATCTATGCTGTCAACGAACGCTTCATCATGAGAGTTGAGTTCATCTTCAAGTTCATCTACAAAGGCGTTGTTAAGGAGACTGTTATCCACACTCATGGTTGGAATACTTCTGCACTCATCGTCAGTTTGTAAACGGCAATTGTTTGATACGTCTGATGTATGTTCTTTGCTATCATTTATATACCTATGCATCAGTTTACCAAAACTTTCCTTTTTTCTTTCACTTAAAGTTAAATTAATGTTTTCGATAAATTTGTTAATATTTAAATCATTGACAACATTACATTTGTTTAAGTCATTTTTTGCTTTATGAATGTCCTTTAAGTTGTCTTGTCGATGCTTGGTGAGTTTCGTCACCAATGACGTTAGGTATTGCAGCCTTTCTTTGACACGTGGCAGTGCGGCCATTTTTGACCGCGGGCTATTCGTAGGTTTAAGGACAATTCGATGTTTGCCATTGTTCGCTCCCTTAGATCGTACAACTTTAAGTATTTTTGTTTTTCCATGAAAAGTTTTTTCCACGTCACCGAAAAGTCCAAGTAGCTGTAAACCATATCGACGAGCATCTTCTGGACTTGCGGATGCTTGGAGCGCAATTTTGATGACGTCGTCACAAGTTGTGTGCTTTGTTACATCCGTTATGATGATACATTCATCGTTGACTTCGACACAAATGCTGGTTTCTTGTTTCAGATTGACAATCTGAAAAAATAATTAAATATGTATGATATATTCAAAACAATATGTACGGATTGCAAATTCGTGTTTACCTTTGTAAACTATTGGAATTTCTTTCGTAAAAAATGTTTCGTATTCAATCTACAAATGTATGTCTGATAATACTTTTATAATGGGTATGTACAAGTTTAAATTTCATGTATCTGTTTTATTATATTATGTGTACATAGATGAGACAAAAATTAAGATAATACTATTTACATAATTTGATAATGCAATTTACAATCAATTTAACGTGGGTAAATTAATGCTGTTTAGCTTGTGAAAAACAAAACAAGTTTTAAATAATGATATAATGATATATTTTCAGAATAACTTCGCGTTTGTATTCCCTTTTTTGTAATGCTATGGTCCTTGAAATAGATTATAACAGCGTAATAATTCACAGTATATCTCAGATCGTGACGATTTAAAACTGCAAAATAATAATAGTTCCAGAATAGAACAACACTAACCATTGTGAAATCCGTCTATATTGCAGCTTACAGTATATAGTAACAAAGTTATACAAGTTTGAAATCACAGTTTTGGACAACGTATGAACAGAATGATAGAACTGCTACAGCTCGATGTCCTTGACCATTATTTACTTACTTATATATACTGATCATGCTATTGTGTTAATCATGTCAATTGGTCACGTGCTTATTAATTTGCACTATTGCCCCTGGAACGGAAACGTTTAAAAATGGCACACGACAAAGTTAGTCCTTAATTATCAGTGATAATTATGTATGTGGTAATTATCGAAGCCTGTCATGTTTACGCGTAATTGAACAACGGCATAACTTTATGCATTAATAATTGCTACATAACTATTACTTGCAATCAGGATCAGATTCTTAATTAAAATGAATTTAATAAATCTAAGAGCAGAACGTATATTTTATTTCAAGCTTGTACTTCAATTCATCGTCATAATAACATATTTACAACTCATAATATCACTTAAATATATTCATTATCGTTATATCTGTAGATCAAATATGTTAAAGTGTATTAATCTTCTTCAGGTGTAAATCCACCATTGATTTTTGTTCTTTATTCTATAGTAAATAATAAAAGTTTGAAGGCTTGTCATTCATAGAGAACTCCAAATGAAAGAAGTGAAACCTACATTAAAATGTTTGTCAACCTTTGCACTATCAAAATATGATGAAAAAGTAGTGGTCATGTGTCATATGCTCAGTTTGCACACTGTTGACAAGCTTCTGAAATTATGTATTCATACCCCAATTTCCAAGCATCAATTTTATTTTTGTAAATTCATAATTCAAACATGACAATGCTATCAAAATGTTCAAAATACATCAATTATGCCATTCAAGTAAGAACATGAGCATTAAAATAGGGAAAATGTATTTTTAAAGAAGAAGAAACGAAATAGTTTATAACCGCCATTATGCGACTACCCCACAGAAGCACTTCCTTTTTGCAATGGTGGTACTATGTCTTCGATAAAAAAATAAACTGGAAATTGTTAAATCAAGCAAATTTGTTTCTGAAGCTTTTGTAAAACGACATTCTAATATAAATAACTGATAAATGTGTTAAATCTCAAAAAGCTTATTTGATGTAAAAGAAAATTTGAGTATATACAAACTAAAATCTAATTTATTTCAGTATTGAAATGTCGATAGTAAGTACGAATACGGAAGGTGGTGCGCGAGCTTGTATGTATGTGCGTGTGTGTATGTGAAAATATGTGCATGTTAGTTATTTAACTTGTTATGTGTTTACTTATTTACATGCTATTTCAACATTGTAATTTGATGAGAAAATATGTATAGTTTAATTAAAAAAATAATCGTCTTCTTTTTCTTTTTCATTTTCTATACTACTTCTACTTCTGTTGCATCGTCTTCTTAAACAATGTCACTAATAATTACACCATTAGCACCGTCATATTTCATGACCATTTATATATATCAAAATAAGTATTTATGTTTTATATATAAATATCAAAATTATATACAAAATACCTTTCAATTATAAGTTCTACAAGAAAAGGAAGAGGAAGAACACATTAAGTAAACATTTAGATGATATTCTTTCATTGCCAAATACATATCATAATTTTGTATTAAACATTTAAAATGTTACTTCTTAACTTCAGTGATCGTTTTACATATATATTAATATAGTTTATATATATATATATATATATATATATCTCCTCCTTAAATCTCTGTAGCAAGAACAGATACAATTGAAGTCGTATATATCTTCCACCTCAGTTGAGCAACAATATTAACCATCCCTCATTTCTTGGAAATGTTTATATTTATATTAATCTAATTTTAGTAACAAACAATCTTAAATCGTTTTGGAGAATAATTATCTAAATCATCGTTCTCAAAAATGTGCGAGGGTGAATAAACAAAACATCCGTATGTATATAAATGATCTTCCAAGTGGCATTAAAAACTTAAACAACTGCTGGATGAAAATAAAAGATAAAGAAGTTGCTATTTGTTTGTGTGCCAATGACAAAACATTTCTACAAAACATCGGCTAGGCACATTACGCCATTGGTCATTAGTTGGGGGAATATCCCTAACATTAAAATAAAACAAAGATATTTCTGATTTTTGTGAGAGTGTAAGTAGCCATTTGAAATGTTGTGATAATATGATAGAATAGTTTTTTTGGTGTAAGTAAACATGCGTCAAATGTATCTATAAAGCGGTACATGGACTGGCTTCTAGTTGAGATAACACCAACACTTAAAAACATAAAACGTAATCACGCATGTAATGTAAATAAATCACGGGAAAAGTGTGTAACAAAAACGTTTATCGCTCAGACTTGATCTTATGCGACGCTTGCTGTTCTATAAGACAAACGTGTTGACAAGTTGTGCAGAATTAACATTTGTATTTGGAAGTAAGATCTGATTGGCTGAAACAAACACACCTCTGCAATGGGTGTGTTATAATGAAAATTAAAAACATTTATCCCAACAGAAGTCATGGCAGTTACCTTGTACAGGATTTATATCATAGAAAAAAATCTAATAATATAAAAATAATGAATATAAAAATAAACACCCAAACGTAACTCTTTTCAAATACAATGGAGATATCCGAGGAAATCCGATTGTTAAATCAACCAATCAAAAACGTTATTTTATTTTCGCTAAATAGAAATGCTTTTTATTCTCGGCCGTACTTGTCAAGACGTTTGTCTTTTAGAAAAGCAAGCGTCACATATGATCAAGACAATTATCGCTCTAGAATAAAACGACTGTTTTTGTCGACACACCCTGAATAAACGGTTTCTTTAAAGCCAGCAAAATTAAAATTGCAAGATAGTGGTAAAACAAGATGGTTAGATCCTTTAGTGAAAATAAAGATAATGAAGATAAACTCAGGACTTATCGTTTATTTTAAAAAAGAAAACTATGTAAAGTTGAATATGAGCAGAGGCCAACGAAATGTACGAGACACCGTGTTAACTACTATAAATGTCATTACGCAGAATGAATGAATGTATTTGTTTTACGGCGTACCAACACAATATAGGTTATTCAACGCCAACAGGAAGGAAGATTCTAGGTTCGCTCTACATGTCCAAAAACAACAAATTAACATATAGATTTAAAAAACATATCAACAAATGATTATTCAGAACATAGAGTCTTGATACCTGCAGAACTGCCGAGTTTCAACAAATTCTATCGTATTACTAAATTGTCGCTTCTTACGACATGCATGAGCCACTATGACCCTATTCTTGCCATCATTAAAATGGCTCCCTGGAACCACACAGGGGTAAGTAATTTAACCGCAATAATCAACACGACACAAATGACAAAATGAACACGACAGTGATTATATTTTTAGCGGGAACCACACGAGCTTCATTACGCAAAAATAATTGTAAAGTAGACAATTCTACTCTATCTGTTCAAACGACGCTTTATTTCTGGAGAAGGTGTATCTTGGCTTGGAATTAAATCTTGACGAATCTTGTGTCTTATGTCTCAATTAATCGGTGTAAGAATCTGGTTTTACAACTTGGGAAATAACGCTTCTGCTTCTTGTATGTTTAAACAAGCGAATCTGGGATTTTTCTTCTCTCATTTGTGATACAAACCTACTTTTCCATAGAAATATTGCATTGCAAGCAAGATAGAACCGAAAGAAATGTCGTGTAATATTGGATTTGGATTAGCGTTAATTTTGGGTTTATGTACCTTCAACTATGTATCAACAGAAAGTTCATCTGATGAAGTCGGACTAATCGGTCGACTTTTGATTGCAAAGATGGATTACTATGAAAGCCGTGTAGAATTGGATATTAAGTTTGCGAAATATGAAATAAGACGTTAAAACAGGCGTACACGCGCCAGACGAAAAGGTAAAATAAGTCATACTTCGCTTCCGACTCACTCACTCGCTCGCCCGCCCACCCGCCCACCCACCCACCCACTCACTCACTCACTCACTCACTCACTCACTCACTCACTCACTCACTCACTCACTCACTCACTCACTCACTTTCCATAACTCACTCACTCACTCACTCACTCACTCACTCACTCACTCACTCACTCACTCACTCACTCACTCACTCACTCACTCACTCACTCACTCACTCAATCACTCACTCACTCGCACACTTCATCCACTCACTTCATTCACTCACTCACTCACTAACTTGCATATTTCATTTACTCACTTCACTCACTCATTCACTCGCACACTGTACACCTACCTCACCTCACCCACCTCATCTAACACAACTCACTCACTCGCACACTCATTCACCCACTCGCACAAACATTCACTCACTCACCCACTCACTTACACGATCACTCATTTACGTACTCATTTACTCTCACAATTCATTCACTCACTTCATTAGCTTACACGCTCACTCATTTACGTACTGATTCACTCGCACAATTCATTTACTCACTTCATTCACTTCATTTAATTCACTTCACTTCACTTTAGTCACTCACTCACTCACTCACTCACTCACTCACTCACTCACTCACTCACTCACCAACCCACCCACCCACTATCTCTCTCACTCACTCACTCACTCACTCACTCACTCACTCACTCACTCACTCACTCACTCACTCACTCACTCACTCACTCACTCACTCACTCACTCACTCACTCACTCACTAACCACACCTCATCTAACATTACTTCACCTCATCCATCTCATCCCAACTCCACACCTACCACCCACCCACCTCACCTTACTTCACCTCATCCATCTCATCCCAACTACACACCTACCACTCACCCACCTCACCTTTCTTCACCTCATCTATCTCATCCCAACTCCACGCATACCACCCATACACCTCACCTTACTTCACCTCATCCATCTCATCCCAACTCCACGCCTACCACCCACACACCTCATCTTACTTCACCTCATCCATCTTATCCCAACTCCACGCTTACCACCCACCCACCTCGCCTTACTTCACTTCATCCATTTCATCCCAACTCTACACGTACTACCCACCCACCTCACCTTACTTCACCTCATCTCATCTTATTTCACATCACCATACCACACTTAACTTCCACTTTTCACTACCTTCCTCCTACCATTTCATCCTTTCTTTCCTTTCTTAAAGGAAATGGTTTCCTATGTACGGGCCCGACTAGCTCAGTCGGTAACACGTATGACTATTAATCCAGGAATCGTGAGTTCGAATCCACGCCGGCAACAGTTTCCGTGATGATTGATATACGACATTGTGTATCATTAGTCTCTCGACGCTGATTCAAGTGTGAAAGTTAACAGTTACTTGCGGAAATGGGGTGTGCTCGAGTACTGGTTAACCTTTCAGGATCCCAGAAGAAAATGGTTAGGTTAACGGATTGTCTGTTAGCGCTCTCATTAAATGGCACTAAATATTCAATCAACGAATTAATCAATCGTATGTACGATATACACGTTGTGATAAGATGATAACCAGGTGATACTCGTGTTGAATTTATCATCAGCACACAGTCACGTATCAAGTATGCGTATTAGTGGTTATCAGTAATACTCGTGACTACATAAATAGTTATACATGGTTGGTTATATAATGTATTACATACTCTTTTCATTGTAACCTAGAGCCAACTGCAGGATGAACATACAGAATATACAGAATGTTGCAATTATTTTGTGTGCCGATTACATGTTCTTACTTCAAAAATCCCAAATGGATTACAAAACATCGGCTACGCACATTAAGCAATTGGTCATTAAATGGCGAATATCCCTTAAAATTAAAATAAAATAAAACAAAAAACATTTCTGAATTTTGCGAGACTGTAAGCAACCATTTTAAAGTTGTGATTATATAAAAGAATAGTTTTTGGTGTAAGTAAACATGCTGTAAATGTTTCTATAAAACGATGCATGGGCTGGCTTTTAGTTGAGATAACACCAACACTTGAAAACATAAAACTTATCACTCATGTAATATAAATAAATCACGGGAAAAGTGTGTAACGCAATCGTTTATCGCTCTTAAATAAAACGACAGTTTTTGTCGACAAACCCTGAATAAACAGTTTCTTTAAAGCGAGCAAATCATAATTGCAAGATAGACGTAAAACAAGATGGTTAGATCTTCTGGTGAGAATTGATACAAAAAAAAATGCTCAATAACTGGTAGGTTGTCCACGTTTTTTTTTGTTTTTTTTTGAAAGAGGGTGCAGTGACATCCTGAACTTGTTTTGAAAAAAGAAGTCCTCAAATGCTCATAAATACATGCATATGTTGAAATCCTATAAAAGTCACATTTTTAACACCAGTGATGTCTTATTGCAGTATATTCTATGCCAACTTTTGCCCTACTCATCTGCAGCAAGAAATCACAGCCACAATGAACTATTTTGAAATTATTTCATAACCAAAGTACATAGGCCTATTTTTAAGAGTAAAAATCCGTGGGGAAAAAAGGGGCGTAACTGTGTAGTGAGCTATGAGATGAGATCAGCGGCGTATTCTATCCAAATTTAAAAGTTGAATTTCCACATTAGAACTCATGTACGAGACACCGTGTTACTATACATGTCATTACGCAGAATGAATGAATGAATGGGGTTAACGGCGTAACAACACAGTATAGGTTATTCGACGCCAACAGGAAGGAAGATTCTAGGTTCGCTCTGCATGTACAAAACCATCAAATTAACATACAGTTTGAAAAAAAAAACACATCAACAAATGAATATTCATCATTTCATCCTGCCTTTCTTCAATCAATCAGTTCATTCTCCCTCAATCTATCAATCCTTCTTCCCCCTCCTTTATCTGTCCACCATTCACCTTTCTATCCTCTCATTCGTCAATACTTATCCTATAAATATTGTATTGGTTCACTACATTAATTCCTTTTAATAGGGCCATGGCACTTCGGTATCCTGTCATGCTCCGTCTCTTACGAGTCCTATATAAAATGAGCTGTAGCAAGTTATTTTTACAGCAAATTGTATTACATAATTGTTTATAACAAACTAAAAAAACATAAACCTGTAAATTTTGATAATATTCTAATAATGTTATTCACGTCGTGTTTATTCAGGAGCATATAGCCGACTTCTCGTAAAGGAAATAACTTCCTATGTACTGGTTCGATTAGCACAGTCTGTAACCCATCTGATTATCAATCCAAGGGTCGTGAGTTCGAATCCCCGCCCGGCAACAGTTTCCGTGAGGATTAATATACAACACTGTTGCTAATTACCATGCATCTCTCATCGTTAGTTCAACGGTCGGACAATTATCAGTTACTTGCGGAAATAGAGTGTGCTCGAGAACTAGTAAGCCTTTCAGGATCCCAGTAAACAGCGGTTATGTTAACTGGTTATATGTAATCTCTCGATGGCATTAAATGACGCTAAATATTCAATCAATCAATCAATTATATGTACGATTGACACGTGGTGATAAGATGATACTCAGGTGACACTCGTCTGGAAATCATTATCAGCACACAGTCACGCATGGAAAATATTAAAGAAATAAGTGTATCACATTATGAATTTTGGTGTTTGGGAAGGGGGTAGGAGATAAAAATTGAAAATAAAAAAACATATGTGTATCATTTTCTACATGTTTCAATTTTATTTGTATATTTCATCATTATTCAAACGTAACTCCATTAACTGAATACATTTAATATCACGAATAAAAATATCGTAAATAAATTAGCACATATCATTTTATAGACAATAGCAAGATAATTTATCTATTCGTTAAAAGCATATTGTTTAAAACACAACGTGTCAACAAAAAATGATATTTGAATAGAATAATTATACTGCACTGAATGATCACTCTGATATCCCAACACGTGCATCTGGCACGGGTTTGCAATTATCTCCTTCTACTCATTTAAACTAACTTAGCATTGCTGACTATCATCCGTTCGTCTTAATAATGTATACATAAAACTTTCAATAGCTTCGTCATGGGCGGAAACTATGGATGCCCCACCTTTTCTGAAAATGTTTCTGATTTCATTCAATGTTTCAACAGTGGCATCTTCATATTCACCGCTAATGTTTCTTTCTAATTCACAAATATTGCTACATTCGCTACCTTCCTCACAGTTATCTTCACAATCATCACAATCACTAACAAACGCTTCGTCATCGTCGACCATGCAGTCGTTGAAGATATCGATTCCTTTTAGAACTGTCGCATCATCAATCATTGAACTATCATAGTTATCAATGCTGTCAACGAACGCTTCATCATGAGAGTTGAGTTCATCTTCAAGTTCATCTACAAAGGCGTTGTTAAGGAGACTGTTATGCACAAACATGGTTGGAATATTTCTGCACATATCGTCAGTTGGCAAACTGCAATCGTTGGATACGTCTGATGTACGTTCTGTGTTATCATTGATATATCTATGCATCAGTTCTCGTTTACCCAAATTTTCCATTTTTCTTTCATTTAAAGTTAAAATAATGTTTTCGACAAATGGGTTTATATTAAAATCATTGACAACATTACTTTTGTTTAAATCATTTTTGACGTTACGTATATCCTTTGAGTTGTCTTGTCGAATCTTTGTGAGTTTTGTCACCAATGACGTTAGGTATTGCAGCTTTTTTTTGACACGTGGCAGTGCGGCCATTTTTGACCGCGAGCTTTTCATAGGTTTAAGGACAATTCGATGTTTGCCATCGTTCGCTCTCTTAGATCGTACAACTTTAAGTATTTTTGTTTTTCCATGAAGTATTTTTCCCACATCACCGGAAATTCCAAGTAGATGTAAACTATATCGGCGAGCATCTTCTGGACTTGCGGATGCTTGAAGCGCAATTTTGATGACGTCGTCACAAGTTGTGTGCTTTGTTACATCCGGTATGATGATACATTCATCGTTGAATTCGACACAAATGCTGGTTTCTTGCTTCAGAATGACAATCTGAAAAAATAATTAAATATGTATGATATATTCAAAACAATATGTACGGATTACAAATTCTTGTTTACCTTGCTAAACTATTGGAATATCTTTCTTATTAGATCTACATATGTCTCTTTTAATCCTTTTATAATGGGTATGTACAAGTTTAAAAGTTCATGTATATGTTTTGTTATATTATGTGTACATAGATGAGATGGAAATAACTATAATTCTATTTACATAATTTGATAACGTTATTTACAAACAATTTGACGTGGGTAAATAGATAATGTTTAACAAAACAAATCTATAACATAAGTTTCAAATAAAGATGGTTTATTATATTTTCTGAAAATTTGAAAAATCTGAAAGTTTGTATTCCCTTTTTGCTAATGCTATGATCCTTGAAATTAATTATAACAGCGTAATAATTCACAGTATACCTCAAATCATGACGATTTAAAACTGCAAAGTAATACTAGTTCCAGACTAGAACAACACTTACCATTGTGAAATCCATCTATATTGCAGCTTATTGTTTATAATAACAAAGTTTTACAAATCTGAATCACAGTTTTGGATAACGTATGAATAGAACGATAGAACTGCTACAGCTCGATGTCCTTGTCCATTATTTTCTTTCTTATATATACTGACCATGTTATTGTGTTAATCATGTTAATTGGTCACGTGCTTATTAGTTTGAACTATTGCTCCTGGAACGGAAACGATTAAAAATGGCACACGACAAAGTTTGTCCTTAATTATCAGTGCTTATTATGTATGTGATAATTATCGAAGCCTGTCATGTTTACACGTAATTGAATTACGGCATAATTGTATACATTGATAATTGCTACATAACTATTATTTGCAATCAGGATCAGATTCTTTATTTGTATGAATTTAATAAATATTAGAACAGAACGTGTATTTTATTTCAAGCTTGTACTTAAATACATCGTCAAAATATACTTTTTCAACTCAAAATATCACTTAGATAGATTCATTAAGGTTATATCTGTAGACCAAATATATTTAAGTTTATTAATCTTCTTCAATAAAAAATATAAACCGGAAGTTGTTGAATTAACGTATATACAGAGCAAATCCGACACATTAAGCAATTGGTCATTAAATGGCAAGTATCCATTAAAATTAAAATAAAACAAAAAACATTTCTGAATTTTGTGAGACTGTAAGCAACCATTATAAATGTTGTGACAATATAATAGAATAGTTTTTGGATGTAAGTAAACATGCTGTAAATGTTTCTATAAAACGATGCATGGGCTGGCTTTTAGTTGAGATAAAACCAACACTTGAAAACATAAAACTTAATCACTCATGTCATATAAATAAATCACGGGAAAAGTGTGTAGCGAAAATGTTTATGGCTCTTGAATAAAACAACAGTTTTTGTTGACAAACCCTGAATAAACTGTTTCTTTAAAGCGAGCAAATTCAAAATTGCAAGATAAAGGTAAAACATGATGGTTAGATCTTCTGGTTAACTTTAAACATATTTTATTGCTTTTTTATATACATGTAGTAGCAAAAGGGTTGGGCCACAAGTTATCCAACGTTAAAATCGGCCCTTCCCAACAAAAATTATTTACAATAAACAATCAAGATGGCAATAAACCATATTCATATATGAAACAAGAAGAAAAAATAAAATAGGATACATTGTTTAAATATATGCTTCCGATGCTGACCTTAAATAAGGGGCTCCATTGTGAGGTAAATACTAAAATTAATAAGATCTATTCTTTATCAAAACGTTTAGTGTCTTTAATATAAGTTTGGACATTGTTAAATACATCAATATTTTCACCGTCTGAAGTGTCATCTCTCCCGTGGTACAAGGTTTTAACACTTCTGGTGAGAAATGATACAAAAAAAAGAGAAAACTATTTAAGTTTGAATATGAAAAGAGATCAACGGCATATCTATCCAAATTTAAAAGTTGAAATTCTCCATTAACCCTCATGTACGAGACACCGTGTTACTATAAATTGCATTACGCATAATGAATGAATGAATGAATGAATGAATAAATGAATGAATGAATGAATGAATGAATGAATGAATGAATGAATGAATGAATGAATGAATGAGGTTTACGACGTACCAATACAGTGTAGGTTATTCGACGCCAACATGAAGGAATATTTCAGGTTCGCTATACATGTACAAAAACAACAAATAAACATACATTAAAAAAACATCAACAAATGAATATGCAGAACGAACCTAGAACCTTGATACCTGCAGAACTGCCGAGTTTCAGCAAATTCTATCGTGTTACTCAAATTGCCGCTTCTTACGACATCAATGAGCCACTGTGACCCTATTCTTGCCATTATTGATATGGCTCCCTGGAACCACACAAGGGTTGGTAACTTAACCACAACAATGAACGCTACAGAAATGATAAACTAAACACGACAGTGATTATATTCTTAGCCGGAACCACAGGGGTTTCATTACGTACAAATAATTATAAAGTTGATAATACTTCTTCATCTGTTCAAATAGCGTTATAATTCAAGAGAAGACGTATCCTGCCTAGAAATTAAATGTTGACGAGTCGTGTGTCTTATGCCTCAATTAATCGGTGTAAGAATCTGGCTTTCTTTCTGTTAAGAATGTTAGTGCATACGCTGTCTAAGTAAACACAATGAATAAATCTTGGCAAATCTTACAGAAAAATATAACAACTTGGGAAATAAAGTCTCTTTTTTGTAGTATGTTTAAAACAAGCGAATCTGGGATTTTTCTTCGTTACTTTGTATTATAAACCTTCTTCTTATTAAAAATCTGGCATTGCAAGCAAGATAGAACAGAAAATAATATTGCGGAAAATTTGATTAGGATAAGTGTTTATTTTATCTTTATGTACCCTCCACTGCGTATAAACAGAACGTTCATCCGTTGAAGTCGGACTAAACAGTCGTCTTTTGATCGCAAAGATGGATAACTTTGAAAGGCGTGTAGAATTGGATATTAAGTTCGCGAAATATGAACTTAGATGAGAAATCAGGCGCTCACAAACTAGACGAAACTGTAAAATAATCATACCCTACTACCGATCCATTCTTTCATTCATACATTCACTACCATTCATCCATTCATTTAATATACTCACTCACTCACTCACTAACCCACCCACCCACTCACTCACTCACTCACTCACTCACTCACTCACTCACTCACTCACTCACTCACTCACTCACTCACTCACTCACTCACTCACTCACTCACTCACTCACTCACTCACTCACTCACTCACTCACTCACTCACTCACTCACTCACTCACTCACTCACCCACCCACTCACTCACTCACTCACTCACTCACTCACTCACTCACTCACTCACTCACTCACTCACTCATTCATTCATTCATTTGTTCAATGAATCAATCCTTACTAACTTCCTTCCTTTCTACCTCCTTACTTCCTTCCTTATTTCCATCCTTCCTTCTTCCTTCATTTATTATTTCTTTCTTTGTTTTCATTCCCTCTTCTTCGTTTCTTATTGTCTTCATTTGCTCTTTTTTACCTTCCTTACTATTTTGCTCTTCCTTCAATCCATACTTATTCTAGTCAATCCCTCCTCAATATATCCTCAGTTGTGATCCTCAGTTGTGATCCTTCTTTTAATTTCATAAAAAAATGACCTCACATTTGCCAATGCATCGAATGCATTTGAACTAAAAATCAAAGTACTAATACCTGAACAAACAATGGCCATGTAGAAATGTAATAATATTGTTTGTGTCAAAGGTAACCCGGAATAATATATAAGTATAATGATGAAAAGTGATTTATTTACAAACTGTTGTTTGTTGTACGGGGACAACAAAATACGTAAGACAGGATGATATTCTAGTTAACTTTTAGAATGTTAAAATAATATTTCACAGTTCCGTCTGCAAAGTGATAAGTATTTGTATATATTTCAAAAAAAGTTTAAAACTCCAGGTAAAATGCTATATTTCAAAGATAGTTCAATCTACGAGGTGTTCTACATATGTATACGTTCAATTCAGACACAAAATCTACATTTATGTGTATATTAAAAAAAAATCCAGGATGATCTAAAGAAAATATTCATTCTTTAAATTGCATTATAGAAGTATATATTTAAAAAAAGTAGTAAAATTCAAATAACTATTGAAAAAAATCATCTCCAAGTTATATTATTTATATCAAAGAAATATACACAAAATCTTCGTTTTCCATGATGATACAGAAGTATAGATTTTAAAGAAAAAAAGAGAAAAAAGTTCAAAACTCTAAGTTCATATATATTTATTTCAGACGATTGTTCAATCAATCTACAGATGATCTATTATATAAAGTAAGATCTCATATGTGACATATATTGAAAAAAAGTTCAATCTCCAAGTTCAGTCATTTATTTCAAAGAAAGTTCAGTCTTGTATATAATATATATATATTATAATATATTAATATAATATATATATCAGTTGGATATATTCAAGGAGGTAGAGAGACTCGACATCCTAAAGGGAAATTTAAAGAAAACAAAGAACAATTGTGCAAAGATATAAGTGCATAATATTATATCGATACACCACTTTTGTTTTGTTGGAACGTATTCTAATAGTATTTTTAATAGGATAGTCGTTTATGGAGTAATGTAAGAAAAAAGTAAATGCTAGTGATTGATTGATTGATTTAATGATTAGCGTCATTTTATCCCATCAAGGGCTAACGGTCGATGAGTTAACATAACCACTGCTTCCTGGGATCCTGAAAGGTTAACCAGTACTCTCGCACACCCCATCTCATGTCCACCCCATCTAACGTTAATTCGAACACATGACCCTGGATTGATAGTTAGACGCGCTACTGACAGTTAATCGGGCCCGACGCAGTTATTTTTGAAATTCAATATATGAATATTAAAAAAAAACAACCAATTAATTATAGAAATAATAAAAGAAAGTACCAAAAATAGCTCAAAGATAGCCGGTCAAAATAAGAATAATCAGTGATTCGCAACTGAACTGTTTATTCAACTGAATTATTTTTTAGATAAAAAAAGTCGAAACAACGAAACTACGATGGTGAAAAGTCGAAACTATGATGAAAAAAAGTCAAAATGACTTTGACTTTTTAAGATCTTTCGACTTGATCTAATTAAAAAAATATGCCGCGATGGCCCCAACGGTACACCGTAGTGAACACAACGTCTCGTTAGTGGAAAAAACGGTGATATATGTTTACATGAAATAAAAAATGCACGTGGCACCTGTTTTATATAATTGCAAAAACCAACGATCTTAACGACTGCGATGTGATGTGTACCTTTAAACCAGTTTCTACATACTTGCGGTTACCTCCCGTTGCTTATGAGTACAATTCGAAACTAAGGATTATTGCCTCATATAAAAGTGCTGAGCTTTCTGCTTCGGTATTTCTTTTCTAATGTGAATACATTAAGCACATACATTATGATACGTGCTTAATATACACGTATAAAAAGTTCGTCTGCCAATGTTAACGTAAATATACGCGTATAAAAAGTTCGTCTGCCAGTGTTAACGTTATCGGTATTCGTTTCTAGGTTTTGATCGTTATCTTGTTTTTTCCTTTCTCTGATTCAGTTGTATTTATTTTATCATCGCTGATATGTGAACAGTTGTTAAAGATCTCTGATAAACAGGAGGTCTGGTAACTCAGCGATGACAGCAATTTTCATGATAGTTTCATAGCATTGGCTGCTCATACGTATTGTAAAACTTATTCATTTTACATCGATTGTGAAACAAGTCCCATCAATTAAGACATATCATGCTTGAAATTTTTTCGAGTAGAACCAGTACTGAGCATATGCAGATAAAGCGGTTTGCTCAATAACACTGCACATGGCCATTGCGGGAGTTCGAACTCATGACCCACTATTCATTGACTGTTGTTACATGTGCTCGATGCCTGGCTCTGGTATCGATGTTCTCCGATTTATTTAGGGTAAATTTAAATTATATCCAATGTTGCTATTCCACTTTTATAAATATTGAAAAGTATTGAAAATATTATTTATAATACAAATCACATTATTAAAACATGCCGCATAAGTTGATTAGTGGATTAGTGGATTAGTGGTAAAGTGTCTGCATCACATCCGAGAGGTTGTGGATTCGAGTACCTGTAGGGGCTTATAAAAGTACTTTGCTAATACCAATTTATTTTAATTCGGTTGCTAAGAAAACTTAAAGCTTCTACGAACAGCTCTCGAGTCCGCTTCCTGGAAAGAACCAGTACTGAGTGTTGTTATATGAGAGGTATCGGGTCGAGCTGAGGATCGAACTCACAACCTCTTGCATGAGTGGCCAACACATCCATTACAACACCTCCCCGTCATAAAGGTACTAAAGATCGCTTAGTAAGTTCCTCGCTTGTGAATTGCGCATTGTGTCTAATAAAGGTACTTCAAAGTAATCTACATCTCTAATCTCCCGAGATGTTGATTAAAACTGCTTTACACGCCATGCAGTAAAACACCAAACTATACTTTATCAAAACTACTTAGAAACGATATAATATAAATTATATAAAAAATAAATTAAATGTTTCATATCAATTCGATAATAGAATCGGCTTGGAATCGAAAAGAAATGGATTGGAGTTTTTCTCGAACAACAGTGTTAAGTAGATATTGGTCATTTTTTCGGTGATCTTTTTGATGAGACAAGGATGTAAACTGGAAGCTTTGAATTGTAATTATTCCAAATGTAAGATCTGAATTATATTTATTCCAGTTATAAGATCAGAATTATAATTATTTCAAATGAGATCTGACTTTGATTATAATTATTCCAAATGTATGATCTGAATTATAATTATTACAAATGTAATATCTGAATTATAATTATTCCAAATGTAAAATCTGAATTATAATTATTCCAGTTATAAGATCTGAATTATAATTATTTCAAATGTAAGATCTGACTTTGATTATAATAGTTACAAATGTATGATCTGAATTATAATTATTCTAATGTAAGATCTGAGTTATAATTATTCCGACTGTAAGATCTAGATTATAATAATTCCAAATGTAAGATCTGAATTATGATTATTCCAAATGTAAGATCTGAATTATAATTATTCAAAATATAAGCTCTGAGTTATAATTATTCCAAATGTAAGATCTGAGTTATAATTATTCCAACTGTAAGATCTGAATTATAATTATTCCAAATGTAAAATACGAATTATAATAATTCAAAATGTAAATTCTGAATTATAATTATTCAAAATGTAAGATCTGAATTACATGTATAATCATTCCAACTGTAAGATCTGAATTATAATTATTCCAATTGTAACATCTGAATTACAATTATTCCAAATGTAAAATACGAATTATAATAATTCCAAAAGTAAAATCTGAATTATAATTATTCAAAATGTAAGATCTGAATTATAATCATTCCAACTGTAAGATCTGAATTATAAGTATTCCAACTGTAAGATCTGAATTATAATTATTTCAAATGTAAGATCTGAGTTATAATTATTCCAAATGTAAGATCGCGGCATGTTGAATATATTGGAATTAATTCAATGCTGTTCTATGATTCCTTCATGATTCACTTGTGTGTTTTCAGGAATCACTGTGTACATGACCGAAACATGTGAAAATGTAACTGAAACATGTTTGGACGATATTTTCCATGATATAAATAAATACATGATATTTATGTATCACTGTGACAGTAGATTATACAAATTTCACTGGCTGTTCTCTAGTCTTGCTATAGTTCACCGAGAAGTACCTTGTATTTCCATGGACGTATGCAATACGACATGTACACATGTTTATTGTGTATCTTAAAAAATATAAACTGAATGTCCGATGAGCCATAAATCTATACAAACACAAACCTAGTTTTCATACGTCTTTGTTACGGCAAATATTCCATATATCAGAATTCCATGAATTATAATCACTATGTCTATATATGCTGAGAGAAAAAAGAAATGTTTGGTGAATTTCAAAGCCATATTATCAAACTAAATACCTGAGGAGTGCTCGGGTCAGCGGTAAAACACCGAACCCATGATCGGAGGTCCGTGGGTTCGATCCTCCATCACGGCTATGTGTGGTGTCATTGAGCAAGGCACTTTTTCCGCATGTGCTTAGTATTGGTTCTGTCACGGAACACTTCGAGCGTGATTTGTCTAAGTTGTAGTAACTTGTTTCACAATCGAAGTAAATAAATAAGTTTAAACTAAATACCTTTGCATACATATTTTAAAAATGTAAATACCACTTACAATAGTTTGATAATGAGGAACTGAAATTCACTCGGCCTTGTTTTTACCCGTTCAAAACAGTAAATGTTTGACATCGTCAGATTAATTCTTAACGTATGACTAGCACTAGGTGGACTTTTAGCATGGATTTTACAGTGTCTGTTCACACGCAACCAAGAAAAAAACTTTCCTACATCAAGATTTTGGACCGAGCTTTGATCCAAACTCCGGCCTATACAAACCCTTTGCATCATCGACAAAGTACAAACACAAGGAATAAACAAACTATTATGTTATTGAGTTTTGCTTATCAAAAATTACATCTATAAATAAGCAGTTTACGGTCCCTAAATCCATTTACATCTACCATTCTATAATTGATTTTTTTAATATAATCATCCATGTACATACTGCATATGTCATAGCGCACATAGCAATTCGGAATATTGAATATAACCATAAAATTAATATTGAAATAGTTGAACAATTATATTAATGTTGCATGTTTTTTATATAAAAGTTTTATGTGAAAAATGAACCTGAGTTTGGTAAACATTTCTCTAATCACTGACGGAGCAGATTGTAAACAGCTGAGCGCCGGAAGTAACATACGTAATGTACGTTACTGGTCACACCCACGAACACAGCACAACATAATTACCAATGTTAACGGTTGAACGATTTTAGACAGAAAGTGAAAACTAACTGTACATATACAATTTTTTAATAGTGTCTTACTAAAATTGTATTCCTTATTTTTTGTAATATTTAAACCATTGATATGAAATACACAAAGTGGTCGTGTGTAGTAAGTGCACTACTTATAGAATGATAAACACAAAGTGGTCGCAGGTAGTTAATACACTACTTTTATAATGATAAACATAAAGTGGTCGCGGGTAGTTAATGCACTAATTTTATAATGATAAAAATAAGTGGCCGCGGGTAGTTAATGCACTACTTTTTGAATGATAAACATAAAGTGGTTGCAGGTAGTTAATGCACAACTTTTAGAATGATAAACACCAATTGACCGCGGGTAGTAAGTGCATTTAATATGATCGACATAAAATGGTTCTGGGTAGTTTATGCACTACTTTAAGAATGAAAAACACAAAGTGGTCGTGGGTGGTTAATGCACTACTTTGAGATTGATAAACATAAAGTGGTTGCGGGTAGTAAGTGCACTACTTTTAGATTGATAAACACAAAGTGGTCGTGGGTAGTAAATGTTCTACTTTTAAAATGATAAACACCAAGTGACCGCGGGTAGGTAATGCACTACTTTTAGAATGATAAACACAAAGTGGTCACGGGATGTTAATGCACTACTTTTAGAATGATAAACACAAAGTGGTCACGGGTAGTTAGTGAACTAATTTTATAATGATAAACATAAAGTGGTCGCGGGTAGTTAATGCACTTCTTTTATAATGATAAACATAAAGTGGTCGCGGGGAGGTAATGCACTGCTTTGAGAATGATAAACACAAAGTGGTCACGGGTAGTTAGTATACTATTTTTAGAATGATAAACAAAAAGTGATCGCGAGTAGATAATGCACTACTTTTATAATGATAAACATAAAGTGTTTGCGGGTAGATAATGCACTGCTTTTAGAATGATAAACATAAAGTGGTTGCAGGTAGTTAGTGTACTACTTTTAGAATGATAAACACAAAGAAGTCGTTGGTAGTTAGTGCACTTCTTATAGAATGATAAACACAAAGTGGTCGCGGGTAGTTAATGCACTACTTTTTTAATGATAAGCATAAAGTGATCGCGGGTAGTTAATGCATTACTTTTAGAATGATAAACATACAGTGGTAGCGGGTTGTTAATGCACTACTTTTAAAATGAAAAACATAAATTGGTTGCGGGTAGTTAGTACACTACTTTTAGAATGATAAACACAAAGTGGTCACGGGTAGTTAGTGAACTACTTTTATAATGATAAACATAAAGTGGTCGCGGGTAGTTAATGCACTTCTTTTATAATGATAAACATAAAGTGGTCGCGGGGAGGTAATGCACTGCTTTGAGAATGATAAACACAAAGTGGTCACGGGTAGTTAGTGTACTACTTTTAGAATGATAAACAAAAAGTGATCGCGAGTAGATAATGCACTACTTTTATAATGATAAACATAAAATGTTTGCGGGTAGTTAATGCACTGCTTTTAGAATGATAAACATAAAATGGTTGCAGGTAGTTAGTGTACTACTTTTAGAATGATAAACACAAAGAAGTCGTTGGTAGTTAGTGCACTACTTATAGAATGATAAACACAAAGTGGTCGCGGGTAGTTAATGCACTACTTTTATGATGATAAACATAAAGTGATCGCGGGTAGTTAATGCATTACTTTTTGAATGATAAACATACAGTGGTAGCGGGTAGTTAATGCACTACTTTTAAAATGAAAAACATAAATTGGTTGCGGGTAGTTAGTACACTACTTTTAGAATGATAAACACAAAGTGGTCGTGGGTAGTAAATGCACTACTTTTAGAATGATAAACAAAAGTGGAAGCGGGTAGTTAATGCACTACTTTTAGAATGATAAACACAAAATGATCGCGGGTAGTTAATGCACTACTTTTTTAATGATAAACACAAAATGGTCTAACTTGGTTGCTTCTGATGGGGTTAAACGTCATGTCCAACGCATTAAAGCGAATATAACATGACATTCAATTTTGTTGGTGGAGAAGAACCCAGCCCGGCAAAATCACTCAACGTGAGAAAGCGTGTCAGTTACTTACAAAATGACAGTGTCGTCTCTTCGGATATTCATGTATATGCCGCTTGTCGTCTTTTTCCATCATAATAACGGATTGTCAGATATAACCATCCTGTAATAAGTGTTTATCTTATTTTTTCAGGAGACGTTGGAAGCAATCAAAACATTTTATTTGAACTTCGCTCTCTACGAATGGACGTCGTACAACTGTCGAAGACTATTGATGGAATCCAAAAGTCTTTATCAGATACTGCAGAAAACCAAACAGCCATAACGGAAGAGAGACTACAATCAATGGCGAGAAACATTACCCTGACAAAACACGTGGTGGAGAACATGGCTGCACTTGTGAATAATCTATCACTAGCTGAACAGATTACAGAGTGTCCGACCTCAGTTCCTCAACATAGCGAAGATAACAAAAACGTCTCCAACATGGTGCCTTTAGGACTTACAAAAACTAAAGCTAGAAGTATGTTGCTTCAAGTTATTTTTAATTTCACATCGACTGTTAAACAGTTGTTCTTTCAACTTGTACAAATCACTTTCGGAGCATTCTAGTGTTGAGCCAGCACTAAACGTATGCATATGAGAATAAGTGGTTCGCGTGGCCCAGTGGTAGAACATCGGATCAAAGATAGATGTTATCGTGGGTTCGATCCCCCATCACAGCTATGTGTAGTTACCTTGAGCATGACACATTATCCACATATGCCTAGTACTGGTTTACCCAGGAATACTTCGAGCGTGATTTTCCTAAGTTTTAAGAACTTCTTTTACAATCAATGTAAAATAAACAAAAGTTAAATACAAGAGTCTCGTTCAAGGGCACTACACATGACTTCGGTGGGGAATCGTACCCACGACCCTCCTCTTCTGGGTTACATGGTCTACCAGACGACCACACACATCGTGCATTTGGTTAAAACAACATTGATAGCATATAATTTAATATATTTAAATTCATCCAAAGATACAAGTGATTAGTTTGCTGACAGTGACGGTTCTACTTTAACTCCTTTGCTTGGTTTCCATTACTTTACTTTCATTTCCAGCTGATCAGTAAAACAGTTACAATCCTTGCAAGATTTCTATAATTGTCATGTCTCCTATTTAAATATTTACGTTTTCCAACTTTCAAATTAAAAGAAAAGCACTTACTTAAACATAGCCACGAACATATTGATAATCTTATATTGAACGTTTTCGTGGAAAAGTTAAGTCTTGTAATCATCATGTTTTTTATCTTTATTTATTGCAGATCCTGATTGGGACGGACTGAAAGGTAAACGTTCCATCCATAACGTGACAATATTAAAGTCGACATACGTATACACATGCTTTGCATATTTTTGTATTAATGTTATAAATGAATAAGAACATATTTCATTTCTCCTGTATAAGGAATTAGTTTAAACTTATTTATTTTACATTGATTGTGAAACAAGTTCTTACAACATAGACAAATCACGCTCGAAGTCATCCTGGGTAAAACTGATGCTAAGCACATGCGGAAAATGTGTCTTGTTCAAGGACGCCACCCATAGCCGTAGCGGAGGATCGAATCCACGACCCTCCGATATAAGGAAATGTACTCGTTTATGTTGAATTCAGTTCATTTAATCAAAAACACAATTTTATCTTAATATTAATTAGTTCCGTTGTATATTAAAGACATCAACAGCCACGAAATATCAGTTGACAGTCATTAAATGATAAGAGCCCGATAATTTATTTTAACATTCTCTATGTATGATTTTTGTACCCTGTGAACTTACAACAAAAGACAAGAAATACAAGTTTGTTTGTTTCCTCCAATAAATCATGTGTTAAACTTTTGTTTCTCTCATTATCGGAATATCGATTCTATTTAGTTACTTGGGGTCCGGATCAGTCTAAAGCATTTAGAAATATACCGAGAACCAGACGAGAGGCGAAGATTTACGGATGGACCAACATGGCGCCGGACTTGAAATGTGATGGTACATTTGTACAACACTCACGTCTTAATATCACTTATTCATTACGACATTTCAATTAATTAAAATAATAATTGACATACAACGACCTTTGATTGTGTAGCTGAAACACTCCATTTCGTGAGTATGTCAGCAGCCAGGATTCATTAGACACCGTCTGTAAAGTGTTGTTCTAAAACCTATTTTATGTCAATTGTATTTTTGTTTTTAAAGTACTCGATAGAGCCATGGGTTCGAATCCTGATAATGACAATATTTTCGAAATTTTCCATGATTAGGTGAATAAGTCACATACCTCTCTTCTCAATAGAAGCATAAACATAGGGTTGCCGTCGGTTCGAGTCACTAAATTTAAATATGTCTTATTTGCTTGTTTGCATTTTGTTTGTGGTCTATCATTTCAATCAGAACATTTCCTTTGCTTTTAGTCTTGTGATAAACATGTGCTTAGTTGTCCGTGTTTAGTTGTATAAGATAAAATTGCAATTGCTACTTATGTTGCAGCTAACCTTTCCCTCAATTGTTGGATATATTTGCACACACTAAAAAACTATTTCATATTTCAAAATAAACTTTACGCCACTAGTCACCGATTTACTATTCTCAAATATGAAGTTTCAGATAGTAATACCTGATTCTGTTACTAGTTCATAGATATAAAAGTTGATTTGATACATAGACATGAATGCAATTCGATATCAGCGTTTCAGCGAGCCCCGCTTTAACGGTATTGCTGTTTAAAAGCTTGTGAGGGTTTATCTTAGTATCACTCAACAATTTAATTCCAATTTATCTGACAATGACATCTTTCCTATTCACCTAATATACAAGTGATCTCACGTTTTTAAAAAGTGATTTATTGGTATTTTATTCATTATATACTTTCTACCTAAGTGTGTGCTGTATTTACTACACTCTTGCTTAGTTGTAGACACTATACTTAACACAGCAGTTAAAGTATGGTACATATATTTGATGATTTGATTATTTTTTTCTTTTTAGATCATCCGAATTTCAAGGGCGAGAGATATTGGAGAGATTCCGATGCAAGCGTTGTCCTTATATACAACAAAGAAGGCAACATTGCTGGTATGCAAGCCGGGGTTAGTACAAACGTTCAAGACGTGTATAAAAAGAAATAAAAAAAACTTCGATTTTACTGAACTAAAAAATAATAAAATATTTAGCTAATTTCTGATTTTGGTTTCTTAAAGATACACCGGTGTACCGACTATAAGTGAGTTTTACAGGACAAATCCTGTTTTTAACAAACTGTTTTTGGTTATTGCACTTTGCTACAGACATATATATATATATATATATATATATATATATCTTTATTTCAGTCTCATCTATGTACAAACATATAAATAAAATATACAGTAACACATACAACGTACATAGCCATTCAATATTAGAATTACAAGAGACTATCGCTTTGAAATTAATTGACATAAAATATATACATCTATCACAGATTATTTATGTATTATTTTAGAAAAAGATGTATACTATATAGCATTATACACTGTTAGAATTGAGACACCGGCGCTAATCTTGGCTCTAGACCTAAAAGTGTGTTAAAATAACCTTTGTTAAATCGTAAAAGGAAAAATAAATGCAAATGCACCGCTATATAGTCAAAAGCTTTTTTAAAAAATATTTTAAAAGATCAGTTATCACCCCAGATCAGATCTGGAATGACCCGATTAGTACCGATTTCTCAACATAATATAAAATTAATTTGTTTTACATTTTAAGATATATTACATTATTTATATAAAATATTTTTACGTTTTTGTAGTATTGTAAAACAGGTTTTGGCACATATTCTTATCATATCTTTATTGGAAAAGAGAAACTTCATTTTATTACAGTCATCAAAATTATTTAAGTTCGCATCTATGCTTACTTCTTTAAGCATCAGATCTGTCCTAATATCTTTATAAGTGGCACATTTTAAAATAACATGACACTCATCTTCTATAGCATCATTACAGAAAGGACATAACCGGTCATTCTCATTAATACCATCATATCGACCAGTTTCTAGTTTTAATGGCGCAACACCACATCTGAATTTTGCAAACGCTGATCTATGTTTCATTAGTAGCACAATTTTACAATAATTTTCTACTTCATAATCATTTTTAAAAAGCCTATAAGTTTTTAATTTGTTACGTCCATTACCACGTATACTAGTTGTTTGATTTACACTTGCTTTCAATTCCGTAATATATATAGACATCATCTTTTCAAGTACAGTATCAACAAATTTAATTTTGTTAATGTTTGAGTATGTATGAATATGAAGCTGTAAACTATCAGATTGATTTATAACTGTGAAAACCCAATTTTTACAAGAGTTATTAGCTTTATTTCGTGCCCAAATAAATATTCTTTTATTCAATCTTGTATCAATTGTAAAGATGTTGCGTACCCAATGTCTGGCTATACATTTCCATTGTTTGACTATTGGAGGGACCCAACCCATATCGCCTGAAATGGCTGCAGCAGGTGTATATTTGCCAGTTCCCAGAAAAAATCGCATCGCTCTATTTTGTATTGAATTTATGCACGAATAAGATTTAACGCCCCATACTGTAGCTCCATACGATATAACAGACCAAACAAGTGAATCAAACAACTTTGTAAATAATTTATGGAGCATTCCACCTAAGCTTTTATACCTGGCAATAAGTAAACATAGAGCACGACCAGCGCATTGAGCCACTATTTTTGCAGTTACATTAAACTCTAGATGCTCTGTTAATGTTAATCCAAGATATACATATTTATCAGTATAAGTTAGAACATTGTCACCGCAAGTAAATAATATATCTGATTTAGCAATTGACAATGGTCTGAAATGTACGTTGGTACTCTTATAAAATTAATTGTCATACTGTTAATACTACACCATCTATTTAACTCATTAAGCATATGCTGCAGGTTTTCTTCATTTTCAGCAAGTAGTACAATATCATCAGCATACATTAAAATGCTAACATTTTCATTATCAATACAGATACCTTGACCAAGGGATTTTATACGTAATGCTAGGTCATTTATAAACAAATTGAATAATACGGGTGACAATGAACAGCCTTGTCTTCAACCAGAATTCACTGGAAACCAGTTGGTATAAAAATTATTTACCCTCACACGAGAGGAAACAGATGCATATAAAGATTTGACAGCTACAAGCATTTCACTAGAAACACCAATACACTGCAATCTCTCCCAAAGCTTGTCCCTATTGATGTAGTCGTAAGCTTTTTTAAAATCAATGAAAGCACAGAATGTAGAGCGTTTAAGCTTTTTCCTAGTATCTATAATATTTGTTAGAGATGAAAGTTGATCTATTGTGCTTCGTTTTTTCCGAAAACCATTCTGCTCGTCAACAATTTTATTATTATTTTCCGACCAAATATATAGACGATTATTCAATATAGAACTATACAATTTATACATGGATGATGATAATGATATACCCCTATAAGAGAGTGGGTCTTTTGGGTCGGCGGAGCTTGACTTAGGTATAGGATTTATATTAGATTTACCCCAAAAAGATGGAATAAAACCTGTATTAAAACAAACATTTAAAAGAACTTGTAAAAAGTATACCGAAGTATCATTTTTAAGAACATCCACCGGTATTTTATCTATACCATGTGCTTTACCTTTTTTAGCATTTTCAATAGCTTTTTTTACTTCTAGAATAGATATATGCTCATCCAAAATAAAAGTAGTATTCGTGTTACCAACATTATTATGATCATTAGTTCTTATGGGATCAATAGTAGAGTTATAAAGGTTACTATAATCTTAATGTATGGAAACAAAGGTAATTTTTCTGGCAGACTGATGGAAACCCGTTATTTGTGTTTGGTCTTTCTCTCCTGTATGTATTAAGCATCCTGACATTAATAAACTTGATGTTAATTAAAAAAATAATAAATAAATAAATAAATAAATAAATAAATAAATAAATAAATAAATAAATAAATAAATAAATAAATAAAAGGGATTTTTAAGGACACTGGACACACTATGTTTATAGAAGCTGACACTTGTTATTTTACCTTTAACACCTGTGCAACTGTTTTATTTGAACAACTTTTCATGTATAATTGCAAATATCAGGGAAATCTGCTTGTTATGTAACTGCAATACAATATTGTCCCATTATGTATACAGTCAAACCTGTGTAAGCGGTCACCTCTATTACGGTATATTTTAGTTATTCATATTGTTAAATCACTGGACAGAAAACAGAGGAAATCATGCTTTCATTCGGCTTGCGGTATCAACCACAGAGTGAATGTAATATGAGAAATATATGAGCCTTATTTAGGAAGAAGAGAATGAGAAGATGAAATGGAAAAAGAAGTGGTGAAGAAGATGAAGAAATATGAAAAATAGTAAAACGAAGAAAAAGAAGGCAAGGCAGAAAAAACACAACACGAAGAAGAAAAAGATTAGTTTGTACTAATTTATTTTATCTTGAATACGATGAAAGCTCAGTGCGTATATGAACCGCTCTCGAGTCAGCTTCCTCGGTCGAACCAGTACTGAGTGATGTTTTATAAGAGGTATCGGGTCTTTCTGGGGATCGAACCCGCAACCTCTGGTGTGAGCGGCCAACACTCTATCCATTAGACTAGATGAGATTAGATTGGATTAGATGGAAGAGGAGGAAAAAATGAGGAGAAAAACTCAAACAATATTAGTGCAACAGAGTATAAAGAATAAATAAAATATGAATATTTTTTTATTTTAATATTTGTATAATATCATTTTGTTTCAGGTACCAAAAGATAACGATAACTACCCGTTCCAAGAACTGATAAACCAGCCGTTTGTTGTTGATGGCGACCATTACTTCGTTACGGCATATTTTGAAAATCCTGGTCAGCTATTATCACGTCACATTAATTTTTTTTTATTTATTTTGTTAAGCTATCCCGGGTATACTCACTGTACAGCTACGTATGTATTTAAGAATACACATGGACATAAATCTTATGAAAATGTGGAGTGCGTGGTCTAGTGGTAGAGCATCAAATCCAGGATTGGAGGGTCGTGGGTTCGGTCCTCCGCCACGGCTATGTGAAGAGGAGTTAATCAGCATACGCTTAGTACTGGTTCTACCCAGAAAGGTTAAAGGCGTCAATTGTCTAAGTTGTAATAACCAATTTCACAATCAAAGTAAAATGAATAAGTTTGAATAAAAAATTAATGAAATGTATGTGTGATTAATATAGATATGATATATACAAAACCTGGCACCGCAGTAAACGACACGTCTAATTAATTTATTTTAATCTTTAAAAGTGGACCCCAAGGATCCTGCATGGCCGAATGAGCTAGACCGATGTCGTATAATGACCCATTACCTTATAACCGCTAAGATCGTGCGGTCCAGAAACGTTATGTATATCAGTTACTTGCGGAAGGACGGTGATATTACTCGATACTTTTACTATTCCGAGGTCTCTCTTTCCAGTAAAACTGGCCATGCTATATAAACCAATATTGTGTTGAAAATGACGTTAAACTCCATTACAACGTCTGCTGCCAAAATTAATTCTACGTTAAATTAAACATCAGCATAGCGACTTGCGACAAAAACATGTAAAACTCAACAACTTTAATACATTACCAACAATGTGTTACTTAGTGTGGGAAGAAAACATTTGTAAAGGGTACTCTGACTTTCTGAAATCATACAATGTTTTGGATGATAAATTTTGTAGTAGTCAGTAAAGAAAACATTTGACATAAATTACATGTGCCTGCTGGCGTGAAACACATTTTAAATTTGATATATCTTAATATTATATCCCTTTGTACTATTTCCATTTTAATAGTATGATGTCATGGCATAACAGTTGAACACTATTGTATTACTTGTATTATCATTTAAATCAAATTGTAATATTTTGCGTATTTCAGATGATCTGTGTGAGACAAGTGCTAATTCTGTTGACGACTATCTGAGTACGGGTGCTGGACTTTGGCTTCAGAATGGCACGCATCCGGTCAATGACTCGACAGAAATACCACAACGTCGAAGTGATATGGGAAAAACAATGTGGAATGAAGGTCCATGTTTTAAAACAATGGGTATGTAGGTACTATTGTTTTATAAGTTAATGTTTCGGTTTCACTGTGTGAATGCACGGAAGCAGGAAGATATATTATCATTTGAATGTTTGTTTGTCACAATCAGCTGACAGAATCTTATACGAGAAGTTATTATTTTATCTAACAGTTTATAAAGCAACATGAACATATACGAGTTTAGTGCACCAAGCTTCTATCTTTTTTATCTAATGATATTTCTATTGTTTAACTTCATCCTCTAATGTAAGTTACCTTTCTTTGTAATATGAGGAAACGGGAAGAAAAGTAAATATGATGACGTACATGCTCTATTTGTCACAGGCAATACAATCTTATTATCTAATGGTATTTTTCCTTTTGCCCGTCTGACTTCTGTTTCCCCAACATTTCACTTAATTACTTTAAAACTTAACTAATTTTTGTCTGGTTATTTATCTATTATATAATCAATATCAATGAAACAATTTGCAGTTTTACTGGAACCAACTCTAAATTCATGATCACTTAGCTGCTTTTCTTAGATTTAAGTTTTTAAGTATTTAAGTATATGTTGCCAGGCGCCAGGCTTTTTTGTTGTCTGATATGAACACAGCAATAAAATCCGATGTTAACAATACTATTTTACTGCATTATATTCTACAAAATGAGCAAGTTGCCACGAAATCTATAGTCGTACTAGTCAATCTGAGGCATTCTCTAACACATTCGACTCATTACATTCAGCTCTGTCATTGGCTCCGGACTACTTTCAGCTTCACGTGACTTTCCAGTCACATGATCATGGCCATTTCAAAATGGCTTCCCCACAATTGAAAATAACGCTCGTCATCTGTTTTGTCTGTACAGCATACTCTTGACGACTTATATTCAACAGGCAAACTGACAATTAAATATCTATTTCTGCTCGCCAAACATAACAGGGCATCACGCTCTTTATATCCCTGGAAACGATGTTTTCATCATAACAACGAAGATCGTGTTGTTACTCCATATTTGTTTACATTTGCTCTGCGTAAACAAAACAAGAAAATTGTCATCTTTTATTATTGTAATGTAACATAGTGATGATTTGTTTCTAGTTTTGTTGCCTATTTTAAACAATAGGCTTACAACTGCATAGAGTGTAATAAGCAAGTTTAATAACAATTCTTGAAATTTAGCCTGTTGCAGAGGTGAATGAGTGTAACGAACGATAACTCTGCGAAGGATATTGATCTGAGGCACAAAACCATTCCAGATACTCAAGGATTAAAACACGTTTAATTAGATCAGATCTTCACTGTCCCTAGTTAAATGAAATATCCCAAATGTGTATCCATATTTCAGGTGTACATTACTGGTACAATATTAGAGAGGACATGTCGTGCAACACATTTTTCCCGGTCTTCTTGCTGTATAATAACGGTATGCTTAACGCATTCGGATGGGCCTTTGGTGTGAATTTGAACAACTCAAAATGGATGGAGCATCCAACAGCGGCCATCTATCCGGTAAACAACCGATACACGCTTTAATTACTATCTTAACATATACTTTGTGTCAGCAACTACATGTATATAAATGGAATTGTATTGCACATGTATAACACCTTTATTACTCCTATTCGTTATGACCCTATAATGGGTGGGGCCGGGGCACGACTAGTGCTGTCAGTAATATCCAGAGGTCATGAGTTCAAATCAATGCCCGTCCCAGTTTATGTGATGACTGGCCATGGGGCTCTAAACTCAGCTCTGAATATGTCTTTGAATATGTCGGGAAGAAGCCAGTCAGTGGTTTGCAGAGACAAGGTGCGTCGAATACTTGTTAATTGGAACTAATGAATATCAAACTGAGCGTGACACAGAATTTCACCATATTGTAGCAACATCCATGTGAAACGCAACGCCATTTAATATGTTACTATCATAATACTGCTTATAATAAAACATCTTAATCTAAAGGTAAAAAGTGTTTAAAACAATAACTCTTCCTTGATGCCTTCAACACATACAAATTACTTCCATCAAAGTGCAAAAATAACACAAAAACAAGCAATGAAAGTGTATGATAGTTTAATAAGTAAAGTGTGAATGCGGTAAACATAGTAACTATAAAACTGAAACATGCGTATCACTTGTTTTCGACACAAATGTTTCTTTACTTTGTTCCTTTAATTACAGTAATTTCTAAATCACATTTGTTCGTAACCAGAGCGTCACAACACTACATGTTAAGTTGCATTTGACAATGGATTATCATTGTTATTTATAATTATTTCAATAAAAACCTCCACATGTCCCTTTTTAAAAAAATAAACAATTGGGAATGATGGTGAAACTATGAATGCAGAAAATACAAAAAAGTTGAAAACATTTATTCATTAATATACATATATATATTTTATCACTATACATTATGTTATGCAAATGTTTGTAAAATGATAACCATTTTACCTTACATATACAAAATCCTAATAATATATATTTGTCGCTCTTTAATATATATCGTGGCGATTAACCAGTTAGGTGAATAGCCATTGTATTTAAATCCTCGTCTATGAGGTCAAACCACCCGATTGCTTAATCACAGGTCGTGATCGATTAAGCGCCTTTCCTACTTTGTAACATATTTCTGATTTACTGCTGCTTTGACTTTTACTTTTTCCAACTTTCTATCGTATTTACAATAATCATAATATGATTCTGTTTTAACTTACTTTGCTTTTGTTATTTATTATCAAACTTACTCCTTTCTTTGCTTCTATAGAATATTATTGAGTACATTGACATACAATCATTTGTACCTTTTATGTGTATATTGCAGGTATTCCTCAACCCCGTGCCGGATTGTCTATACACCATGGGAAATTTCTCAACACAACATATCTTCCTTACGAAGAATATCAGTGCTAACACGTGTTAAAACAATGCCACAGGTCGTATATACAGTATATATGTACATTTTATACGAGATGTGGCATTGTTTCATACGAAATATAGATACTGTTTATACGAAATGTAGATACTGTTTGATAAGAAATACAGATACTGTTTTAAATGATATATATGTTCTGTTTTATACGAAATACAGATACTGTTTTATACGAATTACAGATACTGTTTTATACGAAATATAGATACTGTTTCATAGGATAGAAACAGTTCTATACAAGTACAGTTCCATGAGAGATATGAACCAGCTTAGTTATATGGGAGATATAGATACAGTTGTATACGAGGTATACAAGTAGTATGCGAGATAAAGATAAAGGTCGTACGAGTTATATATACAGCTTCATTGAGTAATATACGAGTAGGAGATGTAATTTAGAAAATCGATTTTATATCAGATACGGGTACAATTTTATAAAGATACATGTATGTTTTTAAACAATCTATAAATCAGTTTGAAAGATATTTAGATACATTGTTATCCAAGATAATGATACAATTTAACACTATAACGGTGCAGTTTCATACAATTTCATACTATAGAAATATAATTTCATAGTATAATGATACAATTTAATAGTATGAAATTGTATCCTTATAGTATGAAATTGTATCATTATAGTATGAAATTGTATCACTTTAGTATGAAATTATATCACTATACTATAAGGATACAATTTCATACTTAAATGATACAATTTCATACTAAAGTGATACAATTTCGTACTAAAATAGTTCAATTTCATACTATAGTGATACAATTTCATACTATAGTGATATAATTTCATACTATAGTGATATAATTTCATACTTTAAAGGTACAATTTCATACTATTGTGATACAATTTCATGCTATAATGATACAATTTCATTCTAACATAGTGATACGATTTCGTAATATAATGGTTCAATTTCATGCTATAATGGTACGATTTCATACTATAATGATAAAATATTTCGTACAATAGTGATACAATTTCATACTATAATGATACAAGTTCGTACTATAGTGATACAATTTCGTACTATAGTGATACAATTTCATTCTATAGTGATACAATTTCAAACTGTGATGATACAATTTCATACAATATAATGCTATACTTCCAAGCGTTAAATAGATATAATAAGATACAATTTAATGCATATATGTTATTATGTGCAAGTTATTTACGGCTTGAATGTATACAAAATAAACTAATTCTATTGACTTCAATCCGTTTTAGAATTCGTGCCTTATATAATTATTTACAATTATATTTTGTATATACATGTATAGTTAGACAATTTAAAGGACACATGGCTATGTTTCAATTCGATTTTCACGTGGTCCTGCATGGAATTAATATTTACATCTATAAATGTATATATAATATTTATCTCCAGTAGTATTGCCTGCAAAAATATCTATATATATGATTATAAACAATTTTCATAATACTAATTGCACCGCGCTAGTTTTGAAAATGTAAACAAATGCTCTAAATACAAGTTCTGGTTTCCTAACGTTCTGATAGTTGGATTATTTTCTGTTATGTTGATTAGAAGTAATAAGTTAATAGGATATAGTTTTGCTATTTTTGTCATAAACTACTACTTATATGTAAAATAGGAAACCTTTCAGTCATTTGCCAGAGTTATGCCCTTTTCATAAAGATGAAAAGAAACAAAGTGTTTATAAACATACTGGAATATTGAATTTCTTATCTTGCATAAATAATATGATTTTCAGAATTAGTCGTTAATCAAAAGTGCTGAGTGTCCCTTTATGAAATGGACGTTATGTAACATGTAACACGTGTAACATGGAACACATGTAACATGGAACACGTGTATCAGATGTGATCTTAAATGTTACTCATGCAAAGTTTTTGTTGAAGTTACAAACTTGCCAACATTTGTGGTAAAATTGTATATGAAGAGATAATAAATAATAAACACTATTTGCTGGTTCCATGCATCAATTAACAGAAATGTATTTAGATATAAATGATATGGAATAAAGTGGCAAACACGTGCTTCGATGTCCGATGTGCAAATAAAACAAGGTGTTCACTATCAGCAAGGCATTAAGAGTGTTGACATTGTATGAATAAATTAAACATTACTAAGCTACTTTTATACATGATAAATACATGATAAATACAAAATTGGTAAACGTAACATTTTTCATAGCACACTAACAGGCGCGTAGCTTTCTATAGGCACGTGCTTACAGGTTTTACTTCATTGTTCTCCTTATCAAAGAGAACAAACCTAGAAACATAACATTGAATTGGTTATAAAACAGTGAATTCAAGGCTAATATTAATGATTACAACGCTCTTTAAAACATATACACGCCGAAATGCATCAACGTTAGTCTAGCTTATTTCTTTTCGGGGAAACATGCGCTCAGACCCCCATAATTATGCCTACACATCAGTTTCAGCTAAGCTGCACCCCTGACTAACGTTAACAAAATAAAATCATGTTATTTTATTTTGAATGCTAGTGCAATGTATTTAGGCTTTGATAAACTATTTGTCATGCAGTTGTTTTCTGTAGTAAAATGGTACAACAACTTAAGCAATTTCAATTTAGAAGAAACAATTGAAAGAAAAAATACCATTTTTGTACAATTCTTTAAAATAATGATTAAGTATGGATGATCATTAAGGAAAATGCAGGCTTGGTCAAACTGTTTTTGGGAAGCAAATGTATATTTTACAGCATTATTTAGTTATACATCACAAACACATATTTTGTCACAAGCACTGAATAGAAATAAACATTCAAAGAGTCACAGCGACGAATATGTACATATGAGATTACGAATTATTGCATTTTTGTGACAATATCAAGTTTCCAACGTTCGTGTGTCTATCTGTAAAATAACTCACAACGAAACAAGACATCAAATTTGTCGGCGTAGCCGACTTACACTGATTTATGACTTCTTTGTAAAGTCAATACTGACATAATCCGTCGGCGACTCTGTCCGTCGTACTACACTTGATCCAGATGGTTGAATATCGAGGTCCGCGTATATTAACTCTTTGCTGGATCCGTGGCTTTTCTAAAACGACAAAAGGGAGCACTTTATCGAATGTTCTACATATAATGTATTATACACAGTTAGTGAGGTTCAGCGTCATTCCATTCCATATGAGGTTACACCGAACATGACCATGCAGGCCGGCTATGTTATGTTACATTGAGATATAAATAAGATATATTAAGTGTCATTCCATTCTATATGAGTTTACATCGGATATGACCATGCAGGTCGGCTATGTTATGTTACATTGAGATATAAATGAGTTATATTAAGTGCCATTCCATTCCATATGAGTTTACATCGGACATGACCATGCAGGTCGGCTATGTTATGTTACATTGAGATATAAATAAGATATATTAAGTGTCATTCCATTCCATATGAGTTTACATCGGACATGACCATGCAGGTCGGCTATGTTATGTTACATTTAAATATAAATGAGTTATACTAAGCGTCATTCCATTCCATATGAGTTTACATCGGACACCATCATGTAGGTTGGCTAGACTAATGTTATTAGTGTATAAAAATGTTTGTCTGGAAACATTTACCATGTGTAAGACATATATATATCAAAAGTTATTATAGTATGCCATCACCCAACAAACACTAGGGACTGATGTCAGTGAAGAAGGATAATCATGAAAGATCATCAATAAAACGTTCATACAAATTAACTTGAATCTGCAACATACTTGTGCATGTTCTGGTTGCATTGTGTATCCCTCTGCTGCGGTACCAATGTTCCCATAATCCGGTTCTTCATGTGCAGATGATCCTGCAAAAGTCCCAGCAGCGACCCTATCTTCATCAGGCTTACGCTGTCCCATATCAGTTTTTTGTTGTGATGTTTTCATGATTGGAGAGGCATAATAAAGTCCGCTTGGGCAAGGAACAGCTTTTGGCAACTCGAGATATACTAAGTAAAGAAAGACAAAACACATGTAGAGTAAAAATATTTTTTTAACGAAAATTCTAGACATAATATAAAATAGTTAAGGTACATCGACATATCCTTACATCAATACAATAACATTAAAATTCTACATATTTATTACAAAGTTGTTTGGTTGCCTTCTATGCTTCCAAGATATTCTTTTATACGATATATTTGCTATCACAGCAGCAGTTTTACATGCCATATGGAGGCCTTAAAAAGTTTCCCCGTATTTTTATTTTGTGTTGTTATTATGTTTGATTCCTTGCAAATTCCATTTCCCCTAATGAACACACCGACCGATATACCAAATAAAACAAACACTGATATTTTCTTCTTTGCTTCAAAGTGGCCATTTCAACAGATATTGTTAAGGTTTAGATGGAAAAAGAAGAAAAAAATAGTTCACGTAAACTTTGTGATAATAAAGTTAATTACCAATGGAGGCATGACATTGGAGATGCTGCTTACCGTGCGATTGGTATATAGTTTGGTTTGGTGGTCGAAACATGGAAGTAGGATAAATGCAAAGGTGCGGGAGTTAATGTTTATAATACAAAAACATAATTTAATGTATAACATGACACCGAGTCTCTATCATCTATTCAACTTTTAAGCCGAAGAAAATTAGTTACCTTACCTTTATGGACAGATATATGTAACTACAAACGGTTCGAGCTGATATGTATCGTTCACAATAAAACTTGTAATTTTACAACGGAGATGTGAGGGTGGCATATAGCAAAAATCAAGACGAGAGAGCACGACAATTACTAAATGCAGTACATGCGACCACATGCCATGTTTCATGTTCCTTTTTTGTCTTCTCTACTTTAATTGTCATTTTATTTGGAAAAAGTCAGTTACTTAAACCAGTGACTTAATAACATGTTTATATGTTTCTGTTTAACGACAATGCTTAATTCAGTCACCATGTCGCATACATATTCATGGCATGTTCTCCAACATACATCTGACCATGTCTTTAATTAATTGACGCATCCGCTAAAACTGTATTAGAAGAAGTTTACTAAGTTTATGTCAATATTCTAGTTCATGCTCCTTGCACTACGTTTAGACAGACAGACACATATGTATACAGAAATTCACAGAGATGGAAAGACAGTCAGAGACACACAGAGACAGAGTGATATAACAAGAGAGATAGAGCTAGAGAGAGAGAAAGAGAATGCGCTAGTGACATAGACACAGAAATTAGGACACAGTGTGAGAGAGAGAGAGAGAGAGAGAGAGAGAGAGACAGACAGACAGACAGACAGACAGACAGACAGACAGACAGAGTCATTCAGAGAGAGAGAGAGAGAGAGAGAGAGAGAGAGAGAGACAGACAGACAGACAGACAGGGGTAAATAGAAGAGAGAGACAAATGGACCTAGAGAATAATATAATATAAAGTGCGTGAAAAAAGAATGGTGAAATATATAGAGAGGGCATGATGACGTACAGAGAGAATAATATGTGTAATTTTCTATTAAACTTTTTTTGAAATGTAAGGATACAATTCAATTATACTACATTGGATAATATAATTATTGTTTTATAATCTTCTTTGAATGTGTTCTCAATTATTAAAAAATACGATCAAAAGAAACCTATACTCAGATATAAATATTAATCACAATGCAACCAGAAACACACACACACAAAAAAAAACAACATCGAAGAGATCGGCGTGCATTGTCACATATCAAGATCAAACAGAAGCAAGTCTGAATCAAAGTCAAAATGAAATAAAAGCACAATGCAATTGACCATCATAAGTAGTTATAACATACCATTTCCGCCATCTAGGTTACTAAGTGACAAGGACAATGAGAGTATTTAAGTTCAATGATCAGATAAATAGATTTATTTAAATAATTGTGGGAAAATTAAGTGGCACTTCAGAAATGTTCAAACTAAAGAAATGTTAATAACCACACAATATTCTGAGAGCAGAATTATAAATGACAGTTTATGAACGACTTTAGTAATGTCAAATAGATAGATAATGTTTTTTATATTGAAATGTTTTAAAGAAACTCAGGCAAAAACGGTTTATTTAATATTATTCATTAAAATTTGATATCTACTTATTTGTCATAAGTTTATACAACCAAAGGTAATAGTATTTATTTAACATCAATGAATACTTTCATTTTAACATTGCTTTTTGTCCCTTTGAAGTGAACTATTAGTTTATTCATGTTGTATGTCAAGAAATAAACTGCCATATCTTTTTACATCGATTTGGAAACATGTTCTTAAAACGTATACAAATCGCGTTCGAAGTGTCAAAGTAAACGTAGAAAAGTGCCTTGCTCGATGATGCTACCCATGATCTTGCCAGGGGAACAGTGTAAGTAATGTTAACCCGTATATTCAACAATCAAACATTGATTGACATTGACTGTAGGTTTACAATGACAGTAAAAATATATTAGTTAAAACATTTAAAATCCTAACACCTCAACGAATAAAGTGAATATAGCCATATATTACCTGTTGTCATAATGAACTGGTTCTAGACTTTCCATTTGTAATTCTGGAAATAGAATGTTTCCAATTTTTAAAAGCAGTCCGCAGTCAATGCAAATGAAGAAATAAATACATAAGGTTGTTTCCTTCATTTTATCTGATGACAAATAACCAAAACCTTTCATCAGGTGTTATTGACTTTCACAAATTAGGTTTTACATGTACGTGTTGTGTGGCGGCCGTCATTGGTCGCACCCAATCTGCCCAACCCACGGTTGCCATTTTCTTTTAGTTCAATGGTACGCTCCTTTGTCAGGAGACGACTTTCTCTACGTTTAAATCGATGAAAGATAATCGAACTGTTCCACCTATGCTTCGGGAGAGTTGTTCCATGGAATCAAACAACTCAACCGGTGCTGCTAGAAAATATCATTATGGCCGATGCTTGTGGGGCGTTATGGCTGTTCCATACTTTATCACATCAATAGGCCAGACACAATGTTGTTTAATTTTCTAGGTTGTCTCCTTTGATTCGATGGAATTGTTTTGTTATATAATATGTTATACATAAGCGCGCGCAGTAGTCTAGGCGATTGTATATGTATAAAATAGTGCCTTACATAAAGTTAGTGTAAACAAAAGAGAAATTGATTTTGTTTTACAAACTCAAGAAAATAAACATACAAAAACTGACGAATTATTTAAAGAACACTGCCAACACCGACTTTAAGCACTTGAAGGAGGTTTTAAATAAGAAAACCGACTAAACCGCGGTCCTACGTTCCGAGTTTGTATTTTTCGTTTATTCAGGAACAAAAAAAAATAATACGTGAGTCAAATTTTTTGGCGTTCCTTATACATCACGTAAAATTCACGACACATTATAGGCGATCTTTATTGACGGAATTATACAGTTAACACATTTGTTAAATGCAATATCCGAACTACAGTTAATTCCACTATTTTCACAAATTAATATAATATGTACAATATGGCTATTTCAATACTGAATAAACTGTTTTGATCTCACCAAACATGTACATGAGCTTGCACAACATATTGATGTTTTATGAATGATTAAAAAACAATCACAATTAAGCTGTTACGTTTGTAGGTAATTAATTAGAGACTAGTGCTCACCAATGTTGCCTGATTTCCTGGTGACTTGCTTGATCACCATTCCGATGACTAGAAATACAAATGTAACTGATGTCGCTGCAATAATTGGCCATGCATAAAGTGGTAGAGACTTTGAAGTGCCCGGAACGTGGTTGTTTATGCTATCTTCAACACGAGTTTGTTGATTCTCTAAAAAAAGAAGACGATTGAAGAAAATGTTTCTAATAAACTTATCTCATATATTTGCCTCTATTATTTTTAAAGCATAGTTAACGCTCACCAAACTCTGACATTATTCAACTGACCAATAAACATGCTCAAATCTCATTGCTCTGTCACAAACCCAAGTGGTGAGAGCTTGGACCGTTCTAGTCCTAGGACTAGATGGTTTCTGAAGATACTCAAGGACCAGTAGGAAGTTGTGATTATGCAAAACAATAAATAATCAGTCTCTCAAATTGTAGCACGTACTTTGGTAAACAAAAAAAATAAATTGAAAGCATTCACAAACAGCATGTGTGTATTCAATTGATTTCATAGAAACATACCAACACGTGCACATATACACAGTCATGACGCTAAAGGAAAGGTCATTTAATTAGTTTACGATTGAGTTTACACCGGTGTATAGACCTGGATTTTGTGATTATGGTATTTATCTCTTATTATCATATTATGATAAAATAGTTCAAATTACCAATGACTACTATTTCGATACCCTTTGTCTTTGTCTCAAACACGTCATTATGAGCACTACAAGTGTACAACCCACTGTCTTCCAGTGATGTGTCGTTGAGGCTGATACACAATGTATTGAGTTTACACATGGATCCCCTGATTGTGGTGTTGTCTTTGTTTTTTACCCAGCTAATGTGTGTTTCAGGATAGCTTTTCACTGTACATTGCAATACTATGGTTGTACCATTTGTGACGTTGGCAGTTGGTGGTGATAGGTTTATCTCTATCTTTGGTGCGTCTGAAAATAATATGATATAAGTTTAAAATAATAAGCATATCCTGACACATAAACTACAAATACATGTAGTGTACATTTCAGAAATGTTTCAGTCAAGTTTTAATTTGATATGCATGTGACGAGCACATTCCATGCACTGTATTTCAAACACGGCATAGATAGGAGATATGTGAATGCATATAAACGAGGAATATATAAGTAATATTATCAATCATCAATTCATAATTCAAAACTATAAAGGAACACACTTTCGGAACGTTATTACCCATTTCCAACTAATATAAACTGTGTACAGTTAAATATAGTCAATAACAGTAGGAAATAAGTCGCCCCGGTATTTTACTCAGCTTTTTTTTGTCGGTTCCTTGCAATCATGCAGCTCATTTAATATTATTTAAACAGAATTCTGCTGACGCTGTTTTATATTCTATTGCCCCTCAGGGACAGACTCGATAAAAACCGAAGCTGCTCCGAACCAGTTTTGTTATTTCAAATGCTCCCTTATCAGATAATATTTAACATTTTATTCATATTTGACGATGATCCGGATAAACTGAGTTATTGATTTTGCATATTCAATACATACATATGCTTACACAGGAGAGTTATTGTATATTCATCTGTTTTTTCAACATTAAAACTGCTACATTGAGCACTGCACTCTATTGTTTCTCCATCGTAATCCTTTGATATATTTACAGCAACAACATTTGTCGAAGTATAACCACCACTGTCGTTGGCTGTTTTCTCCCAGTTGCTTTCAACAATTGCATTCCGAAAATACCACACGGCCGGACAAGGAGGGTTGGCATTCCTAATTACACACGTGAAGTTCACGAGATTGTATGGATAATCTTCAATACTTGGTCGAGGTGAATCTAATGTTACAGACGATGGTGGAACTGTTTGATAAAAAACGAATGTAATTGGTAAGTGGAAATTAGTTTAAACTAATTTATTTTAGCTCGACTGCGAAGAAAATTCAGGGTTTATATGAATTACTTTCGAATCCGCTTCCTGTGTAAAACCAATAATACGTGGTTTCTTTTAGAAGTCATCGGTTCGAGCTTTAGATCGATCTAGCGTGAGCAGCCAACACTTTATTGACTATACTACCGCAAACCTATGGTAATTAGAATAAACATAATAACATCCTAACACTATAATTAGGTATAATTGATGGTATATATGTAGTGATATACATTCCATATATTCACAAACAGAATGAAATTGAAATGTTATAAACGTGACGCGCAGTTTAAATAACCGAATAAACATTACGCTATCTGCTTATAAGTACGGTAACATCCAAATGTGTGTGTGTGTTAATTTACTTACATTTGTATAAACATGCTTATGTACATATTTATATTATAAACAAACAAAGAAACAACTGATGTTATTTATAGAATACCTGACGCCAGAACAACAAAGAAATAATAAAAGAAGCAAACATACGACATGATAGAAATGATGAAAGTGTTTTTATTGATTTCAAATGAGATCATTTTAATTCGAATTTTGCGATAAATCAGGCGAATATTACATAAACAAAACATTAACAGTAGTACATTGTGTTGTTAAGTTCAATACTTGAAATCTCATTTAGAGCTTTATGAACTAATGACAGAACAAATAGTTATGCTTAGTAAAACTCATCTATATATGTATTTTATTATACATAATAATGACTCGTTTCAACATATTATCCTTGACAGAAAGAATATAATGTATGAGAAGACTGAACAGTCACTCGATACATAGTTATGCCTCTTTCTAGTGAGGTTACACGACTTTTACGCTAAAAAAGAGTCCTGTGTAATTTGGTTCGAATATTTTGAAATGTTTCAAAGGGACTGTGGTTTCTTGCTGCAGATGAATTGAGCAAAAGCTGGCATAGCACATCGTTATCAGACACCACAGGTTTTAAAAAGTGACCTTTATTGCATTGAAAAGGTGGATCTATTTTAAAACATTTGAGGGTTTCATTTTAAAGAAAAGACACGTTGGGTGTCATTGTACTGTCTTCAAAACATCGAGCAGGTCACACACCCACCACCCAACACTCCACACACACACACACACACACACACACACACACACACACACGCACATACCAGTTATTGTGATTTTTAATGAGACTTTAATTACTTAACGGATGAATGTGGGTGTATGAACTATTCGGTAACAAGTTTTATACTTTATGGATTTAGATAAATAGTTTGCCTAGTATATTCTATTGAATCATCACGCTTGGGAATTATATAATTTAAGACGACATAACCAACCATGTCGGAGTTTGTGTTTTGCTATCAACTTAATAACTATCAAATGCTTAAGGTTACCATTATATTATTTGATTCCTTTCACATATACAAGCATAGCAACACGATTGCATTTCCAATTTTCATTATTAATTAGGTCTATGTCCTGTAGCGATTTAAATAAGAAAAGAATAAGACGGGGATTGGTGCACCCACGTGGCGGTTAAGCAACTGTTTGGTCGAAGGCGGAGACCTCTACTGTCACTTCTTTTATATAAATATATTGTATGTAAAGTACTTTTATGATTATTTCATTGACTGAATGTGTTAATAATGGTGTGTTGTTGTGGCTGTGTCCGTTGAACGATACGTCTCCTGTTGGACAAAGACTTTAACCATTTTAATTTATTGTATTGGCTGCTATATTTACAATATAAATAAACAACATCGTGCATGTTTATGTTTCCTGATACCTTTTTAATTTAGTTGATATGTATCACAGATTTACCAAACACCTAAATAAACAATACAGATATCCAATGCCTTACCCCATATGCATGTATTTATGTATAAATTATTTACATGACTATTCGTTTATCATGCCTTTAAGCATTCATTCCGTTAGAATGAAAAGTATATTAACATATATTCTGTTAATATACCGCAGTTTGATTCCGGAATGATATTGTGTGCGGTAATACTTACGGCATCCAATAAAGTAAAACACACTGTATGCTTACATGTATAGTTTATCATCTGATCACTCGTACACAAATCATCCTTTAACATCTCGTGAGAAAGACAACACTTGATCATTTCCTGGTTCCACCTCCTTTGTATGGTTGTAAGCACGGCCGTGGTCGTTGTTAATCCACTTACACTCCCTATAGTTGTCTGACTACTTATAATGGGACTTCGAGAGATATAGAATGTAACGTTTGGCGTAGGACGTCCTCCAATACTCCAACAAGACACGTTAATTGGCTTGCCCTCAATTAAAGAGGAGTTTAGGTTGAGTTGAGGGTTTCCTGGTTTGCCTGTGTTTATAAAAGGTACATTGAAATAGCAATACCTATTCCTAATAAAACGTTAAATATAGTGTTACTTTTGCATGTGTTATCCAACCATACAAGAGTATTTGCAAGAAAGCCATTTATCAAATGAGAGTATAACCAAGCGAAGCTAAAAATAAAATGTAATGATAAAGTAATCAATGTTGGCTTATGTAGCGTGTTCTAATTCGTTCATTTAAGTCAGCACGTTATTTAATTTCCCATCGTACAGTGTCATTTAAGTCAATATGTTATTTAACACTTAATTTCCCATCATACAGTGTCATATCATTAAATAATCATATCATATATTAAATCATGTCAATGGTGTATAATGTATGGTGGTATAGTTCTGCTCGCTTGTCAGCCAATTTTAAGTTACCATTTTAAGTTGTCATAGAGAATACACTTCCTACTATGTCGACATCTTTATGATATGTTGACATCATCATATTTATAATAAGTAATGTATTTTGATTATGAATATGGCGACATATGTAATATACCAACGGTTACTTATTAATGTTGATCATAATAATGTTAAAAGTGCGTTTATGATATCAATGTGTAGTTATTAATGTATAGCACAGATGTTATAATTATATATACATGTATAGAAAGCAATTAAATTTCATCTACAACAAAGTTTCTTACGAATTAAGTATATATTCGTGGATACGACGAGTGGTTTCCCTAGCGCCTCATTGTCAACTTTACACTGAACAGTCAGCAACTGTTCTTTATGTGTTGGTGTATATTTTGTTGTATACAACTCTCCTGAGAATACGATCTTTTTTTTCTGTTTATCAACCAGTATTTCCACAGAGACAGGTTGTGTTCCACCCGTTGTATTACATCTGATTGTAATCGGGTGGGACGGTGTACCATATATACACTGCTTACAACCATCAAAGTCTCTGATGTCCACGAACATCGGGTTACTCGGTGGAACTGAAGGTAGAAATATAACAAATGTCTCGAACACTATTTTGAACTTATATTTATTGAACAGGATGTAATATAACGTCATTTCAAATTGATGAATACATTATTTAACGTGATAACAGCAGATATAACGGAAATATATGATAGCTTGATTTATGTTTACATTGGTAATTCAAACACAGTACTTTTTCGGTGCTATTTGGAAATTACAATCAATTATGATTAAAGACTTCGACATGAATATGAATATAATCACTTTTGATCGCATAAAAAACATATCAAACTTTAATTGATAAAAAAGACACCAGCTCATTTCAATACTAAAAATACAATTGCAAGTTTTTGTGAGCTGAATATGTCCTAAAGGCAAGTACATATTCAAATGTCTCTGTATGCACATGTGGTAATACCGTGAATGATTGTATAGATGTCAAAATGTACTACGTAACTGATATGTGTATATGTTTGCTGTGGACGAATCACAAGGAATTCTCAACTTCATTAATGAACTCTTCATTTTAAACTAAATTTGAATGAAAACCAACAAATCCTATCACATAATTATCATTGTATTTTGTTTTAATCGGTGTTCATAAAAGTTTAATTATTCTACATATATACAGAATATTAACATATCTAGACGAAGTAGATGTCCCCACCATTTCGGGAAAAACAAGATCTCTATAAGATTTCTATAAGTGGACGAGCTAAAAGTATTTTAAATAATAAGTTTGCTTCAAACAGATCTTATTGTCAGATATCAATTGTTTATGCATACGGATTTCAGGAGGCTCACCCAATACTTGAATATGTTTCCCGTTAGTTTTATTTCTTCTGTTTTCAGTGCATTGAAGTTGGTACACACCAGTCATGGTACTGTTTATATTTGAAATTGTCAATACATACTCCGTGCTACCCTTTATTTCAGTCTCCAGATAATCTCCGGTAATATTCCTTCTTGTACACACGTCCGATCCGGGACATATGTCGGGTGTAAACAGCCAGTATCGGATATGGTTACCAGGATTATTGATGACAGACATCCGTGGCAGGTAAACCAACTCAATATCAACACCAGTCACAACCCGCTGTGAACGCTGATACAGCAATCCACAATCCGCCAGTTCTAAATATATATATATAATATAGTATCAAGTATATGTAGTATGTATAGTGGCATATGTGATTTTTATCTTTTTACCGTTCATTTTTTTATTTAGAAATACAGGTTTTGACTGTCAGTCTTAACAAAATAATAGTTAGCGATTTACATTTTACTCAGTACACGTTTGTATAAAATATTTATATACTTTTAACATTACTTTTATATAAATATATTTTTATTTTAAATAATAATATATTAAAATTAAGATTTAAAAATATATTATGCACATACCTGATTTAATTTGTATTTTCATGTCACATTCTCTGTACGGTGAGATAATATTGGCAGAGATGGTAACATTTCCACTGAGAGTGTAATTGGAGAAGTGTAAGTAGTATATTGAATCTCTTTCATACATCGATACGTTTGACGAATTATAGTTCATATACGATGTCTCGTGACTTGATACTCTTTTGTACCCCCATGTGATATACGTATTCCCGAGGTAGTATCCACTCGATAGTTCCAATGTTATGTTTAAAGGTCTATTTCTAACAACTGGTTCAGTAACAGACAGTGTTCCACATTCAGTTACCGCAGTAGCTGAAAAGAATGACAAAACCGTGATGATATATGCATTAATGTACTATCAATGTTTTGTGTAAGTTAAGTTATCCAATACAAAATACGCGGTATTATATACCGATGAGTCAAACTTTAGAAAGAAGAGATTTTGAAAAGAATATGTTACCGATGTATTCGGTAAATGAACTAAAATCTGGAAACCACTTGTTTTGAGTCATATGTATTGTTTCCTTCTGCTATGCAATCACGGGGACGAGTGGTATATGTCTTATTCACCTGAAAACAGGCACTTTAGGAAATATTATTTTTCTTTTAGGAAATATAGTCTATGACTCATGCAGCATAGGTAACTAACTAGCACAATAAGACGACGTTTCTGTCAACTACATTATCGCAACGTCGTCATTAATGTACCAGGAGTTGCTGACACCACAGGAACCGTGGTTTCGAACCCTGAAAGTAACTAAAATGTTTCAAGTGATTTGGGATTTTATAACGAACTGGAACATTCCGTTCAAAAAATGATTTCTAATGATTTACATCAAGTACCGTCTCCTAACATTACAAAACTAAACCAAATTTAAAACAAAATAAAACATTACGCACATGTTTAACTGTTACTAATATATAAGTAAATCGTGTAAAGCTATATAATATCTGTAAGAAATACCAATGGCAAAGAGCATAAGACATTTGAATAAAAAGTCCATGTTATTTTTATTATTATTGTGTGAGCTATATTTGAGCTTACTGTTAAGAACACTACACTTGATGCAATATTATATTGACTTAATTTATATAGGCATTTTTAATAGATGAACATTTACAGAAGATTCGTTTTATATAAATGTAATTTTGTGAAAAATGCCAAACACGAACAAAATGCACTGCAATTACGCATTCTATTGTTATATAGCCGAACAGATCAAAACTATCTACCTGAGAAGGTCTCTCCAATATGTAAAAAATCCCTTGCTCGAACCACGTAACAATACGTTATTAAATATCTTTGGCAAAATCAAGACTTGAATGCATATAAACAAACCAGTAGCAGTCTACTTATGAGGAGTTATGAAGCATGAATGATCGGTCTTGCCCCTTAATACAGGCACAAACAGTAAGAGTCGGTACATGAGGAGCTACAGAGCATGCAACATCGGTCATGCCTCTTAATACAGGCACAAACAGTAGCAGTCGGTACATTAGGAGCTATGGAGTATGCAACATCGGTCTTGCCACTTAATACAGGCACAAACAGTAGCAGTCGGTACATGAGGAGTTATGGAGCATGCAACATCGGCCATGCCCCTAAATACAGGCACAAATATTAGCAGTCGGTACATGAGGAGCTATGGAGCATACAATATCGGTCATGCCCCTTAATACAGGCACAAACAGTAGCAATTGGTACATTAGGAGCTATGGAGCATGCAACATCGGTCATGCCCCTTAATACAGGCAAAAACAGTAGCAGTCGGTACGTTAGGAGCTATAGAGCATGCAACATCGGTCTTGCCCCTTAATTCAGGCACAAACAGTAGCAGTCGGCACATTAGGAGCTGTGGAGCATGCAAAATCGGCCATGCCCCTTAATACAGGCACAAAAAGTAGCAGTCGGTACATGAGGAGCTATAAAGCATGCAACATCGGTCATGCCCTTTAATACAGGCACAAACAGTAGCAGTCTACACATGAGGTGCTATGGAGCATGCAACATTGGTCATGCCCCTTAATACAGGTACAAACAGTAGCAGTCGGTACATTAGGAGCTATGGCGCATGCAACATCGGTCTTGCCCCTTAATACAGGCACAAACAGTAGCAGTCGGTACATTAGGAGTTATGGATCATGCAACATCGGCCATGCCCCTTAATACAGGCACAAATATTAGCAGTCGGTACATGAGGAGCTATGGAACATGCAACATCGGTCATGCCCCTTAATACAGGCACAAGCAGTAGCAGTCTGTACATTAGGAGCTATGGAGCATGCAACATCGGTCATGCCCCTTAAAACAGGCAAAAACAGTAGCAGTCGGTACATTAGGAGTTATGGAGCATGCAACATCGGTCTTGCCCCTTAATACAGGCACAGACAGTAGCAGTCGATACATTAGGAGCTATGGAGCATGCAAAATCGGCCATGCCCCTTAATACAGGCACAAAAAGTAGCAGTCGTTACATGAGGAGCTATGGAGCATGCAACATCGGTCATGCCCCTTAATACAGGCAAAAACAGTAGCATTCTATACATGAGGTGCTATGGAGCAGGCAACATCGGTCATGCCTCTTAATACAGGCACAAACAGTAGCAGTCGGTACATTAGGAGCTATGGAGCATGCAAAATCGGCCATGCCCCTTAATACAGGCACAAACAGTAGCAGTCGGTACATGAGGAGCTATGGAGCATACAACATCGGTCATGCCCCTTAATACAGGCACAAAGAGTAGCAGTCTATACATTAGGAGCTATGGAGCAGGCAACATTGGTCATGCCCCTTAATACAGGTACAAACAGTAGCAGTCGGTATATGAGGAGCTATGGAGCATGCAACATCGGTCATACCCCATAATACAGGCACAAACAGTAGCAGTCGGTACATGAGGAGCTATGGAGCATGCAACATCGGCCATGCCCCTTAATACAGGCACAGACATTAGCAGTCGGTACATGAGGAGCTATGGAGCATGCAACATCAGTCATGCCCCTTAATACAGGCACAAACAGTAGCAGTCGGTACATGAGGAGTTATGGAGCATGCAACATCGGTCATGCCCCTTAATACAGGCACAAACAGTAGCAGTCGGTACATTAGGAGCTATGGAGTATGCAACATCGGTCATGCCCCTTAATACAGGCATAAACAGTAGCAGTCTGTATATTAGGAGCTATGGAGCATGCAACATCGGTCATGCCCCTTAATACAGGCACAAACAGTAGCAGTTGGTACATTAGGAGTTATGGAGGAAGCAACATCGGTCATGCCCCTTAATACAGGCACAAACAGTAGCAGTTGGTACATTAGGAGTTATGGAGGAAGCAACATCGGTCATGCCCCTTAATACAGGCACAAACAGTAGCAGTCGGTACATGAGGAGTTATGGAGCATACAACATCGGCCATGCCCCTTAATACAGGCACAAACAGTAGCAGTCGGTACATTAGGAGCTATGGAGTATGCAACATCGGCCATGCCCCTTAATACAGGCACATACAGTAGCAGTCGGTACATTAGGATCTATGGAGCATGCAACATCGGTCTTGTTCCTTAATACAGGCACAAACAGTAGCAGTCTGTACATTAGAAGCTATGGAGCATGCGACATTTGTCATGCCTCTTAATACAGGCACAAACAGTAGCAGTCGGTACATTAGGAGTTATGGAGCATGCAACATCGGTCGTACCCCTTAATACAGGCACATACAGTAGCTGTCTGTACATTAGGATCTATGGAACATGCAACATCGGTCTTGCCCCTTAATACAGGCACAGACAGTAGCAGTCGGTACATGAGGAGCTATGGAGCATGCGACATCGGTCTTGCCCCTTAATACAGGCACAAACAGTAGCAGTCGGTACATGAGGAGCTATTGAGCATGCAACATCGGTCATGCCCCTTAATACAGGCACAAACAGTAGCAGTCGTTACATGTGGAGCTATGGAGCATGAATCATCGATCATGCCCCTTAATACAGGCACAAGCAGTAGCAGTCGGTACATGAAGAGCTATTTGGCATGCAACATCGGTCATGCCCCTTAATACAGGCACAAACAGTAGCAGTTGGTACATTAGGAGCTATGGAGCATACAACATCGGTCATGCCCCTTAATACAGGCACAAACAATAGCAGTCGGTACATTAGGAGCTATGGAGCATGCGACATCGGTCAAGCCCCCTAGTACAGGCACAAACTGTAGCAGTCTGTACATTAGGAGCTATGGAGCATGCAACATCGGTCATGCCCCCTAATACCGGCACAAACAGTAGCAGTCGGTACATGAGGAGCTATGGAGCATGCAACATCGGTCATGCCCCTTAATACAGGCACAAACAGTAGCAGTCTGTACATTAGGAGCTATGGAGCATGCAACATCGGTCATGCCCATTAATACTGACACAAACAGTAGCAGTCTGTACATAAGGAATTATGGAGCATGCAACATCGGTCAAGCCTCTTAATACAGGAACAAACAGTAGCAGTCGGTACATTAGGAGTTATGGAGCATGCAACATCGGTCATGCCCCTTAATACAGGCACAAACAGTAGCAGTCGGTACATGAGGAGTTATGGAGCATGTTACATCGGTCATGCCCCTTAATACAGGCACAAACAGTAGCAGTCGGTACATGAGGAGTTATGGAGCATGTTACATCGGTCATGCCCCTTAATACAGGCACAAACAGTAGCAGTTGGTACATTAGGAGCTATGGAGCATGCAACATCAGTCATGCCCCTTAATACAGACTCAAATAGTATCAACACTGGATGAGCTACATGATACCAAGGTATTATAACTGAGGTAAACAGAGTTTTAATTTATTGGATGAATGTAATATAATTCCATATTAGGTAGATAAAAGCTTACCTTTACCGTCAACAAAACCTTTAACAAAGAACATGGAAATGAGGTAAATATATTTATCCATTGCTTGTGAATAAAGTTCTAATGGTAAGTTCCACAGTCGAATATATAATAAACACTACGATAGTCGCAATAAGTCATTACAATGTTTATTATTTGCTTAAAATCCAGAGGTCAGTGTCGCAAATCAGATTGACTTCGTTAAAAATAATGTTTAAAATAATTGTTTTAGTACAAGTGAATTTAAATGTGTTTCCATCTGTTGTACAATTATTGTACTACATATAGTTTGTCTTTAATTAAGAAACGCAGCTACTGGTCACATGATCAAACTATACCATTTTATTTTAATTCGCAAAGTTTAATATCTCTGTAATGCATGTATAAATGATGAGTTGCTGCAGCATTAACTTCCTCATATATTAAACCATGATACAACTAAATGTTACTGAGACTAATCAAACGGTGCCCAGTCATTATGTCAACCTCGAAAGTACAATAAAAACAGGAAAATTATATACGATGGGAAGTTTATAAAGTTCAGAATATATGATGACCATTTCAATATTCATGGCAATATGTCACGTATCAAAATATTGAACTGCTTTGGTGTATCAGTTTTTTAACAAAGTATAAAACAATTGTTTTTTTTCCAAATATTTAGGACTATTGTTTAAAAATAGTCTTGTTTATTTTGGAACTGAAATCAAACCCATTACGTTAATGTTTGAATCTTACAGCAAAGTGAATCTCACACAGTAAATTTTACATCAACACCGCCAGGTGTGAATTATTTGGCTAAAACCGCTAATAATCACTTTGAAATTAGCTCTCGAAGCGAAAACATCATATAAAATAAAAAAAAACTCCCACCGTCACAGATAGGGACAATTGGTTTTATTTAATGTGTTTAAAGTATAAATAAGATAAAGTGGTGGTTAATCGTTTTATTGGACACATTGGAATAATAGAAGATCAAGTGAAGTAAAGTCTAAAAATGATGGATCTGACTATTATCTGCTGTTGTTTCTGTGAAACTGTGAACCGAGATGATGGGGTAAATATGCTGATTTTCCAAATAATTTCGACGATGAGATGTAGCATCACAGAAAGGAGTAAAGACATTAATATGTTTAACTACGAAGTCATTGAATGCAAGTGACGTTATTCAAACTTGATATTTACTTTTGTAGATGTGTTGAAATGATGGGGTATAGATGCAGATTTGCCAAAACTTCCACCAAGGAGATGTAGCATCAAAGGAAGGAATAAACTACAAATACATTGAATACAAGTGGATATTAAACAATGATGAAGTTGCCATGTACTTTTACAATCTAATTCAATGAATATGACTTCGAATATAAAGACATTTAAAGTTGTATAAAAAGGAACAACAACAACAGTTGAATAACTATATTCTTTTTTCACGTGTCACTGGTGGCAGGAAAATTCCAGAGAGGAACATGATTCTCATGCGCTCATTTTGGGCTAAAGTGTTTATATCAAGTTATACGGCTTTGGGTTTGTGCCGATGCGTAATTTCCACCTTCTGGTGCATAGCTTAGCTGTTTTATTTGTGTAGGTCGAACGGTTCGATGCAACCTTGCGTAAATTACCTGGGTATCATCGTACTGCTCGAGTCCTTTCGGGGGTTTTCCTATCATTTAAGTGATCAAACGCCATTATCTTTCTAATGTGGAATTATGAAATTTTACTGAGAATTTAGGAATATTATTAAATTTTGATTGATTTGATTTAGTGCTGTTTATTTAAATTTGTTGGAATGTCTAGCGTAAATTTATATCATGAGAGGCCAGAGACGATCATTTAGTCAGAACTCAAACACTCATCCTTGCAAGTTGGAAGCTTTCCCATGAATCAACAGTGGGAGACGGTTGACAAGGAGACGCAATGTCGCATATCAATCATAACTGACACCGTGGCTGACCAGGGATTTGAACTCAAGATGTCCAGGGATTGCAACATGTGACTGGCTGTGCTAACCGTGCAGGTCATATTGATTTGAGTCATCTTGAAATAACTAATTGGAAAAAGGTAAACTAGTACTTTTTTATTTAACACCATCATAGCTATATGAAATCACGGTTGGCTTATTCAAATGTCAACAAATAGGTTTTGAAGAAATGCTTTTAAAATATCTTCTAAATTATTGTTCGTTCATGCGTACAAAAGTACAGACGAATGTGTTATTGTTTGTTTACGAAAGAGCACTCAAGTAAAATAAATCCTGATGGCACACTAACAGTAATGGCCCTGTAAATAGAGTATTATTATTGAACATTATACATGTATTTGAAGAAGATAAGTTTACAAAAGGAATAAGAAATGAATTTTTTTCTCTTTGATGAGATGTTTCACATTTCTATCAATGACACGACGTATTCCGTATCTTTCTTGTTAATACTTCAACAAAAAAATGAAACTATATAATCATCAACCATTTTAAAAATGTAGACACGACTCTTATATATTTTGCTTCCACATTTATGAGAGAAATTCGTATTCCGCATTCTAAATATATTGACACACAACCACAGAGCCATATCCGCTGATTCAAAATGAAGAAAAACATTTTAAAAACTGGGATGTGTTTTCTTTGGAAGGAGACGGGGAAGAAATCAATCTTTAGAAAATATTGTCACAGATCATTACATTTGACTGTAACGTAATGCTTGTTCCCCCCCGAATGAGCTAAAGAAGGAAATGAAAAAACAAATTATTTACAATTTCTTTTAGTTTAAACATATTTTATTGCCAAATATATACATACATTCATATTATAAGCATAGAATAAATATGGCAAAATGATCTGGCTACCACATTAGTTATGGCCATTCCCTTGTAACGATCAACTGTATTATATTGCGATAGCTGAGTACCATTAGGTGGACATGTACAATGAAAATGTATACATGTAGTAAAATGGTAAGAAGTTTTAAAAAAATAGAAAGAATTTTAAAGGAAACACTTAGAAGAACATTTGTTATCAAGAACAAAATGTATACATGCATGCCTCCTGCAGAGGACTTCTATGATACTAAAAATAAATATCACGAAATACTAGGCATTAAAACGGTTTGTTTGTTTAATATATATGTACATGTTGTCAAATAGATCACCATTTTCAAGATCAGTTAAAACATTGCTGCCAAACAGTATTTTTTGAATATACAAACGATGATATGGTCTTGTATTAGTAAATAATTGAAGCCTCAGTAATAAGGTTCATTGAAAGAAAAAATAATGTGTATATTTTGTATCGTATCCACATTGAATTTCACATTTTGCTGTTTCATGTAAGTGGTGTTGGTCCAGATCATTATTTTATTTACTACACAATTTCGATGTTGGTTATTGTGTATATTGTACATTTAGGCTAAACTTATGCATGTGTGTATTGACTTTTCAGTTGGTTCCTATACATGTACACATTGTCATCTATGTGATTAATTGAGACGACTCGACTCTCAATTTTGTGTCAATCTCAAGAATGTTTGAAGGACATCGGACATGAGAAGCTAACTAACTAAACTGTGTACAAGTGATTTAGTTAACATCAATGAAGACTTGCAACTGTGCTAACATAAATTTAACACAAAATATTCAAACCAATTGGTCAACTCAAAATTTTACCATAAAGGTTAACAAAGCAATCCATTACTTACTCAAATATATTAATAACTTGGACATAGCATGGAACTATTTTATTATAAAGCTAATTCAATTTCATGTGTTTTTTTTTAGTTTGAAGTCTACAATGAAGGAGTGGATATATGACGTACACATTGTAAATGTTAAACTATGTTGTATTAAATAACCAATACAATCGTTACAAATAATTTTCTTCTCCGACTGTATATCGTCCATTCATGAAGCTTTCATTCAACATTTCAATGGAAAGTAGTCAACCAACACCGACCAATCAAAACCTTCTTCTTTTTTTCTTCTTTTTTTTATTTCCATGGTACATTCACATACAATTTAATATTACATACATAATACAATTTACATTCTTATATATATATTTGTTGATGAACTTATTATCAGAAATACAGTTTAGGATCTTGACAAAATAGGTCGGAGAGAAGAGAAAAAAAGAAGGTGAAGAAGAAGAAGATTTTTTTAGGAAGAAAGGTGAATTAGTCCTCACTGTCATTTTATAGACTAAATTATTTTATTACAAAAATTAGAATAATTGCAATTTTTTCCATTTGTTTTCATGTTTTGTAATTTTGTCTTTTGTCAGTGCAATTAATCTTTCGAGGTTTTCATGGTATTTTAAATATTTTTAAAGTGTTCAAATTCGGTGTTATGTTTGCATATTTGTTTTTAAAAATGAAATATTTTGCGAATATCAATATATTGTTAATGTAGCTACTCTGGTCCACATATCCGAAGGCGATCATTGAATTATATAAATGTATGTATATAAAAACATTTAAACTTCTGTCCAAAAACTTCTTGAAATGTGACATTCCCAAAACAAGTGTTTATTAGTTTCTTCATGCATATTGCATAAATCACACAAACTTGTGTTATTAATATTACATTTAAATAGAAATTTGTTGTTTGGGTTTATTCTCATCAAGTTTTTATATTGAAACGCTCTTAATTTTGTATTTATTAAAAATTTGATAGGTATAGTATGTACAGTGTTCCAGTTTATGTTATTCATTTCTTGTTTCCATTTAATATGTGGCTTTATGACTAATGTGTTTTTGATACAACTAAAGTGTTTATTATATAAGTATTTGTTTGGACTGTTTAAAGTTTTTATTCGTTTTACTTGTTAAATTTGTTGCATATTAGATTATATGTTCTCATTCTTGAGTTTAACTTTCCACGAGCGTGGTATACTTTGAATTAGTTTATGATATCTAAAAAAAAATCTGTGTCGTCTTTAGCATGTACATTTTACAGATATTGAAAGGTATGATATAATTTATGTCTGCTATCAAAGAGTTGGTCAATATATTTTATTCCTTTATCATACCATGGTTTGTAGAAAAGAGGTTTGTTATTGTTTTTAATAGGAGTTGTTTCATATTGTCTGCGTTTTTACATTTTCGGTATGTTCACTAAAGTTTATATTTGACCATGATAACACTATGTCTGATAAAAACTTTGAAGTTATTATTGTTGTATTGATAAAGTCTTTCCCATTGATGTTACATTCAAATATAAATCGTGTATATTAATCCTAATGCGACGGGCACGAATTGAATGTTTGGTATCACTTAAAAAATGGCCGATATTTAAACAACCATGAAAAAAGACTTTTGTATTTCATTTGACTTAATTTTCCCTTTGAAGTGATAATTTAAAGATCAACATGTTATTTAATACTGTATTGTTAATCTTGGTTAAAAATGAGAAAACAACGATGAAAACCAGTAACTATAACATGCTGTTAAACAGACAATGTCAAAGTCGGCTTCCACGTACATGCTAGGACTAGTATGTTCCGTGTATATCAAATCAACCTTTTGATCTGATTTTATAGACTATATTGTCAATTAGAAAGCTACCTTAAAACAACATTGATGTTGTTGTTTTTGTTGTTGTCGTTATTATTGTTTTTGTTGTTGTTGTTGCTGTTATTGTTGTTGTTGTTGTTGTATGGTGTTTAGCGTCGCTTTTAACAATTTTCCAGTCGTATTTTGACCCAATCTACATGAGACAGTATTCATAGCGCTACCACACTGAAGTATCATATCAGATACACGGTGTATGGTTAAACACCAAGTCAACTTATACTGACACCAGGCTGACCTGACATACTACTATACTCTAAATGCTGAGCACCAAACGAGAAAACTTCTAGTACAATTATTAATCTCTTTGGTATGACCCGGCCGGGGATCGGACCTATAACCTGCCACATGCCAGGCAGACGCTCAACAACTACGCCACCGCTACAGTGTAAAACAGCTTTGAAATGTGCTCAATTTTCCTAGTGTTTAATATACCTATATCCGCAAACTTTACGGGAACGTGCTATTACTGACAAAAAATAAACATCCGCTTTGCTTCATTGCAGTTATGAATGTTTACGACCGACATATTTAATTAATAGTCTCATATTTTTTTCCGTTATAATACAGTCTTAATCCAGTCCATACAAATGCACCTTAAACTACTGTTGCAATACATAAAATAATAGTTTAAACTTTCATATTGCTATACCATTTCATTCAGATATGTTTTACATTATCATTAAAATTTATGTTTTGAGTTTGGATGAAAACTTTTATTATTTTCGGAACAACAGAAATGTTTCTGTCATAATTTTAAAACACTGTCTGCTGCCATCAGCTGATATCTGAGTTCCAAATTTATAGATCTGATTTATGGCATATGTACATTGGCCTTCGTACTCGATGAAATTACACACAACAGGTAAATAGATGTGGCTACTTATCTCTTCATCAGGTAATTACTGTATACTGCGTCATCAACAGGCATATATACATTGGTCTTCGTACTCGGTGAAATTACACACATCGGGTCCATAGATGCGGCGACTTACCTTTTCATCGGGCAATAACTGTATACTGCGTCATCAACAGGCATATATACATTGGTCTTCGTACCCGGTGAAATAACACTCATCTGGTCCATAGATACAGCTACTTACCACTTCATCAGGCAATAACTGTATACTGCGTCATCAACAGGCATATATACAATGGTCTTCGTACTCGGGAAAATTACACACATCAGGTCCATGAATATGGCTACTTACCTCTTCATCCGGCAAATACTTTTTACTGCGTCATCAACAGGCATATATACATTGGTCTTCGTACTCGGTGAAATTACACACATCATGTCCATATATGTGGCTACTTACCTGTTCATCGGGCAATAACTGTATACTGCGTCATCAACAGGCATATATTCAGTTTAAGATTTTCAAACTGATATTTTCAGTATTTAAGTTCTACATGCAATGTCACTCATGCCACCAAAATTGTTCATTATTACGGATTCACTTAATTAAAATTAATGTAATAAACATTTGTCTGGCAGCATAGGTAATAAATACATAAACTAATATTTACATAGAACAGACATTTATCCATTTACATTCTTGGTTGGTCCCGTAGATGAATTAATTGATGAAATATTAATTAACAAATTAGACAGTCCGTAACTGTACATTGGCTTTCTCTATTGTATATGTATTCTTTTTTCATGAAAAAACAATAGTAATCCTTATGAAGCAAAATAAAAGTATTTAACTAAATGAGCCCACCCACAAAATACAAGTCTGTTAAGACATGAGGGCAAACACAAAATTAAAATATTTACATTAATAAATAATACAATAAGAAAAATGTATGTACAAAATTGAAGACACCTACAATATACAAATATGTACAGATATGAGTACGCCTATAAAAATCAGCTTAATATCTACAGCATAGTAATGTTTATTCTTTCAACCATACATATAAACATTTACGTATAAGCAAAACAGAAATATTTGCTAATAGCTAAAGAACAATATCATTTACACATGTCGTTACATAATCTATATATGCTTGGGAAAATATAAAATCATAAAGTACTTCGCATCTGCAACATACATTAGCTATATGGTTTTACTTTAAATTTAATTTTATTTCAAACGTATCACGTATTTGGTCTTATTGGTAATATAAGTATGAGGTTAAATAAAGTTATTCCACATCGACATATAATATTCCTTAAATATAATTCTTGTTCCGTAATACAACAAAAATCAGCACAGAGCTAAGAACAAGTTCAAGAAATCCAAATGCAATGAGTGTATATATAGCTATGGCCCTTCCATATATGGTGTTGTCATTATCGTCTGCTTTGCGTCCTGTGCTATCACTTCCTGTTAAGTCGTGCTGATGCTCTGAAATTAACATAAATAAACTATTTAATACCCTTGTTTAACATATAATGTATGACCCGTTAATGTTATCAAATACAAAAGTTAAGTATGATGAAGGGCGATAATTTGATATAGACAATAATGGTTGGTCTATGTGATGCGCGTGGTTGAGTGCGTATATCATAGCGAATGCACGTGCATATTTGTTTTCGTACATTGCTTGCGAGTGTGTTTGTTTCCGTATGTGAGAACAATGTCTGCTTTTATGATGTATATTTAATGACTCATATCTTCGTGCAAAAAAATGGACATGTTGAATAGGAGTATTTTTTGTAAAATGAAATTACCTATGATACTGATTTCAATTTCTTCTGTCTTTGTCCCAAACACTTCATTATCAGCACGACAAGTGGACATTCCACTATCTTCCTGTGTTGTGTCATTGAGACTAATACATAAAGCATTAGGACCACACGTGTTTCCTGTGATTGAAGTGTTGTCATTGTTGTTGATCCAGCTTATAACTGATTCAGGGTTACTCTTTGCTGTACATTGCAGTCCAACAGTCGTACCTTTCGTGACGTATGACGCAGGTGTAGATATCGTTATACCTATGAGAGGTGCATCTGAAACAGATGTAATAAATATTATCATTAGGTATACTTAAAATTTGATAGAGTGTGCAAATATTGTTTTGAAAAAAAAAAAATGTTTTCATTTGTTGTATGTTTGTATATTGTGGTATAACACGCGGTTCATATTAAAAAAAGAGATTTGAGAACCAACAATATTATAAATTATTATACTTATACTTTAAAATATCAACTATTAATAAGTATTAAGAAGTTATGTTAACTTATATAGGACCATGTAATTTAATATATAAATACATGGGAAAATGATTGCATACACAAGTATTTATATATATTTATGTAGTATAACACAATAAACATGAGCTATGTGTAGCGATTGACTATATATATATATATATACAGCTAGTAGATATTGGATATATTTTATGTTATCATTTTTATAAAGATAAGGCTTTTGGTGGAAAGATATTATCTAAATTTTGGTAAACTAGTATATTATATTTCTAGATATTTTTTTCACTTTAATTACATATTATATATAATCTATACCATTAATGTTCTTAATGAAGCATTAAGTATCCAGTTCCTTACATTATATAGATATGATCATGTGTGCATATAACATTGTTTAATATCTATTCGTGTAACACGCCACCAAGTATTCATTCGATTTGCCAGTAATGAGTAAATATATGTTTTGTTGAAATATTTCAAAACATTTACCATCTAAGTTTTTTTCAACATAATAATTATAAACATAATATTATTTCAGAACAACATTGATTCCGGAAGTGGTATTGTGTGCTGTATTCATACGACATATGCTAGATAGTAAAAAACATTGATATTTACATGTATAGTTTATCATTTGATCACTCGAACACAAGTCATCCGTTAACATCTCATGGGACAGACAACACTTTATCGGTTTCTTGTTCCACGTCCTTTCCATGGTTGTCAGCACGGCCGTTCTCGTCATTTCAACATACCCTTTAGTTATTTGGCTACTCATTACGGGGTTTCCAGAGATATAGAAAGTAACATTTGGCGCGGGAAGTCCTCCTGTACTCACAAAAGACACATTAATTGGCTTGTCCTCAATTAAAGAGTTTAGACTGAGTTGGGGGTTTCCTGGTTTGCCTGTGTTTATACAAGGTACATTACGATAGTTACTTCTATTCCTACTTAAACGTTAACAACCATGGATATCGTGTTATTTTTGCATATATTACCCAACCATATAAGAATGTTTGCAAGTAAGCCATTTATCAATTGACAATATCACCAAAGAACACTAATAATAAAATGTAATAATAAAATAATCAATGCTTGCTTATATAACGTGTTATATTTAAAACATGTCAGCATATTATTTAACACTTAATTTGCCATCGTACAGTGTCGTATCATTAAATCATATTGGTGTATGGTATATGGTGGCATAGTTCTGCCCGCTTGTTAGCCTATTAAAGTTACCATTTTAAGTTGACATAGAGGATGTACTACCCACTATGTCGACATCTTAATGTTATGTTGACATCATCATATTTATAATAAGTAATGTATTTTGATTGTGAATATGGCGACTTATGTAATATACCAATGGTTACTTATTAATGTTTATCATAATAATGTAAAAAATACGTTAATGATATAAATGTGTAGTTATTAATTGATAGTACAGATGTTATAATTATATATACATGTATATAATGCAATTAAGTTTCATTTACAGAAAAGTTTCTTACGTATTAAGTATATGTGAGTGGATACGACGAGTGGTTTCTCTAACGCTTTGTTGGCAACGTTACATTGGGCAGTCATCATATGTTCTCTACTCGTTAATTTCAATTTTGCTGTATAGAACTCTCCCGAAGATACGGTCGTTTGTTTCTTCTTATCAACCAGGATATCCACATGGACAGGTTGTGTGCCACCTGTTGTATTGCACCTGATTGTGATGGTGTGGAACGGTGTACCATATATACACTGCTTACAACCCTCAAAGTCTCTAGTGTCCACAAACATTGGGGAATTCGGTGGAACTGAAGGTAAAAACATAACAAATGTCTCGAACTTTTATTGAACAGGATAATATAACGTCATTTCAAAGTGATGAAAATACTATTTAACGCGAACACAGCATATATAACGATACTGGAAAGATATGCTAGCTTAATTAATGTTTACATCGGTAATTCAAACACAGTACTTTTTCAGAGCGATATGGTGTTATTTTGTGTTAATATAACTATTATTAAAGACTTCGACATTGATATGAATTCAATCATTTTTGATCGCATGAAAAACAAACAAATGTTAAAATGATATTTATAGACACTGGCTCATTTCAAGGCCAAAAATATAATTGCAATTATTTGTTACCTGAATATGTCTTCAAGAGATGTACAAATTCCAATTTCTCTATTTACACATGTTGTAATACCGTGAATGATAGTATAGATGTCAAAATGTAATTACGTAACTGAAATCTGCATATGTTTGCTGTGCACGAATAAAAAAAAATCAGTAATATTCTCAATAACACTAAATGAACTCTTTTTTCAAACTACATTTAAATGAAAACAAAAAAAAAAATGAACTACTCAATCACATAATTACTATTATATTTGGTTTAAATCGGTGTTCACAAAAGTTTAATTATTCTACATATATACAAAATATTTACATATTTAGTACTTAGACGAACTAGATGTCTCCATTATTTCGGTAAAACAAAATCTCTACTAAATAGCAGTCTGAGAGTAATGTACGGAATCAGATATCATAAAACCCCGATAGAACTAGATATCTAAAACTATAAAAATACTGATATTTGACGGTAAACAATCTCAGCCTAATATGAAAGTTCTGTAAGGAATTAAATATCTACTTTAACTTGAGACCCTTGCCTATAAATATATCTACCAAATATCGGAGTACTTAATGTTCCAAGATATGTCTATCTAAATATTACTGCTCAGTGAACCTAGATGGTTACACATAACTAAATACTAACTGCTCAGTGAACCTAGATGGTTACACATAACTAAATACTAACTGCTTAGTGAACCTAGATTTTTACATCTTACTATGTACTAACTGCTTAGTGAACTTGTCCACACCTGTCTAAATAGTACTGCTCAGTGAACGTAGATGTTTACACCTAACTAAATACTAACTACTCAGTGAACCTTATTGTCTACACCTGTCTAGATACTTTTGCTTGGTGAACGCAGATGTATGTACCTGGCTAAATACATGAGAGGGTCCTCCGTGGCCGAGTGGTCTAAGGCGCCGTCTCAAGATCATTTACCTCTCACCGCTATGGTCGTAGGTTCGAGTCCCGCTCGCTCCAAAAACTTTATGTGAGAAAGTTTCCAGTTACTTGCGGAAGGACGGTGGTTCTACTCAGTCTGACTCAGTCTGAGGTCTTCCTCCACCAGTAAAACTGGATATGCCATATATAACCTGAAATGTGTTGAAAATGGCGTTAAACCCATTCAAAAAAAAAAAAAAAAAAAAAAAAAAAAAAAATACATGAACGTCTCAGTGGAACTATATATCAAATAGATATTAGAAATTATACAGACAGGTACGTCTTTTTCTATAGTTATACGAGATAAAAGTACTTTAAATAAAATATTTGCTTGAGATAGGTCATATTGGCAACAAATATCAATTGCTTATGTATACGGATATCAGGATTCTCACCAAATACTTCAATCTGTTCCCCGTTAGTTTTTTTTACTTCTGTTTTCAGTGCATTGAAGTTTGTACACACCAGTCATTGTACTGTTTATATTTTGAATTGTCAATACATATTCCATGTTGTCCATGTTGCTCTTTATTTCAGTCTCTAGATAATACCCGGTAATATTCCTACTTGTACACACGTCCAATCCGGGACATTTATCGGGTGTAAACAGCCAGTATCGGACAAAGTTACCAGGATTGTTGATGACGTACATCCGTGGTAGGTAACCCAGCTCAACATCGGCACCAGTTACAACCCGCGGTGTACGCTGATACAACAATCCACAATCCGCCAGTTCTAAATATATAAATATATATATGTATATATATGTATATATATATATATATATATATATAACATGGTATCCCATATATATATAGTATGAATAGCGGCATATGTGATCTTCATATTTTTGCCTTTCTTTTTTTATTTAGAAATACAGGTTTTAAGTAGCATTCTTGAAAAAAATAATAGCTAGCAATTTACATTTTACTTAGTGCATGTATACATTAAAAATATGGTATCAAGTATATAGTAAGTGTAGTGGTATATGTGATATTTATCTTTTTGCCGTTCATTTTTCATTTAGAAATACAGGTTTTAACTGCCATTCAAGAATCAGTTATAAAAGCGATTCATATTTTGTTTAGTACATGTTTTTATAAAATATTGATGTACTTTTAACGTTATTTGCATTTTGATATATTTTATTTCAAATAATAAAATAATAAAATTAAGAATTAAAAATATATATAGCACATACCTGATATATTAATTTGTATTTTCATGTCACATTCTCTGTGCGGTGTGTAAATTTTGGCGGAGATGGTAGCATTTCCGCTAAGAGTGTAATTGGAGAAGTTTAAGCAGTATATTGAATCCCTTTCATACACCGACATCACGTGACTTGGTATTCTATTGTACTGCCATGTTATATGTGTATTCCTTAAGAAGTATTCACGTGATAGTTCAAAAGTTATGTTTAAAGGTCTATTTCTAACAACTGGTTCAGTAACCGAAAGAGTTCCACAGTCAGATACCACAGTAGCTGCAAAGAGAGATAACACTTTGACGATATACGCATTACTATACTATACATGGTTTTGGTATTCATCCAATACAAACTACAAGGTATATATTATAATTCTAAGAGAAAAGTAAGAATGAATTGCCTCGAGATTTTCAAAACAATATGTTACCGTTGTGTTCAGTAAATTAACAGAAATATGGAAACCGCTTATATTGATTCATATGTATTGTTTCGTTCTTTTATGTATTCGCGTAGACGAGAGATTTATGTTTAAATCATCTGAAACGGTCACCTAAGGAACTATTATTTTCATATTGGGTATTGGAGCCTATAAATCATGCAGCATGCGTAACTACCACAAATAAGATGAGGTTTCCTTCAACTGCGCTATCGCATCGTCGTCAGTAATGTACCAGGCGCTGCTGACATCACAGCTACCGTAATTTCTAATCCTGAAAGTAGCTAAAATGCTTAAATGACTTTGAATTTTATAACAACGTGGAACATTCCTTACAAGAAATTATGTCTATGGATCTACACCAAGTAGTGTTCTCCAAACATTAGCAAACTAAACCAAACATTAACAAAACATAAAACACAGGTTTACATGATTCTAGTATAATAGTAAATGGTTGAAAAGCTATATAAGAAGTGTATGGAATATCAATGTTATAGAACAAGAGCAATTTGAATAAACATTCCATCTTTTTTTATTTTTATTGAGGGAATTACATGTGAACGTACTTGATGTGACTTTGTTGATATATGCATTTTAATACATGTACATTTACTGACTATTCATTTGATTTGAATGTGGTTTTTGTGAGAGTTGTCAAACAGAAACAAAATGTAATGCAATTACGCACCGGTATTCTAATGATACAGAGCCGAACAAATCAAAACTGTCTTCCGTAAAAAGTATATTTATGAAAATATCCTGCTTGAAACAAGTTACAATGCTCTATTAACATTTTTTGGCAAAATTATTTTTTCAATTTTATCCGAACAAAGTCTCTATAGATGATAATATCAAATAGACATGCCCCTTAATACAGACACAAACAGTATCAACACTGGATTGGCTACATGATCCCAAGGTATTATGACTGAGATAAACAAAGTTTTAATATATTGCATACAAAGGGATATACCATTTGCATATCTCCGTATTAGGTAAATCAAAGCGTACCTTTACCGTCAACAAAACCTTTAATAAAAATAATAGAAATGAGATAAATACATTTATCCATTTTTTGTGAATAAAAGTCTAATCACGAATGTTGTACAATTACTGTACTACATGTATACAGTTTGTCTTTAGTTTAGAAACACATGTTCTGGTTCACATTATCAATGCATGCCCTGCGTTTTAATTCGTACTGTAGCTCATACTTAACTAATGAGTGACCGCAGCATTTTCTTCCTCATATATTAAACAATGATAAAACTAGAAGTTACTAAGAACATCAAACGGTGACCGGCCATTGTGTCACGGTCGAAAGTGCAACCGAAATCGGAAAATTATATACGCTGGGCAGTTTATTTAGTTCGTAATAAACTATGACCTTAAGAATATCGATCCAATATGTCACGTCTCGAAATATTTACGATTGGACTGCTTTGGTGTATATATTGAACACCGTATGAAAGTTTTGTTATTACGATATTTAATTAGTTTTTATTTAAAAACACCATAGCTAAATGAAATCGATAAAGGCTAATTCAGATCTCGACGCATTGTTTTTTCTTTAATAAGTGCTTTTTAAATATCTTTATTTTTCGTTCATGTGAACCACATTACGGACGAATAGATTTTGTATAAAATATATACAGGGCAATTAAGAGCGAAATTGATTACAGAAAGCTGTGTTTTTTCGAAAAGTCATATAGGTGTACCTCGGACGAGTTCGCGTTTCTGAATTCTTGTTGTCAAGGTAACCATTATCAAAAAGTGAAAGACAGAGGACCGGACATTCATGTCGTTTCGACATTGTCCAGGTTTTATCGCTCAACTAACAAATGTAACTGTACTTATGCTGTGGAATACCGGAATAATAATAATTGTAAAAAAAGAAGTCAACAAATAATTGTTTCAGTGATTTTTTCGTGAGGTATTACTAAATTGTAGCTACAAAAAGGAACTGATAATACTGTGAACTGACCCTATGTTAACTCTACTACTGACACCTGTGTTATCAATAAACTGTCTACTCTGTACACATCACAAAGCTCCCTCCTAGTGAAGCTACTTTGGGAGACCAGGATCCATGGAACGGCCAATAAATGGTTCCGACTTCATAGCCGCCATAAGCCGTCCAAGACGCATTACTCTCCCGGGATGGGGTGGGGGTACTCCTTATATCTTGGTTAGTGTCACCATTTTGACCCTTCATTTTTTACATATGCTGTAGAGTATTGACCCCTATCTATTTTGCATAATTCGAAGTAAAGCTATGATCCTCCTTTCTGGAGACATAATGTAAACTCTCCCCTTGTTCGATCCGGGGTTCATTCCGCTCTGTGTAGACAAAGTTTTATTTTATCTATATAATTTGTTTAAATATAGAGTTTCGACCCCTATAATTTGTTTGAATGTAGAGTTTTGACCACTATGTTTTGAAGTTTACATGGCACACATGTACCAGTTTTCAGGTCAAATGCCCCCGGCCCCGTCATCGCTGTATACAATTCCAGAACAAGCCCCTGATGAATCCAGATATACTTAACATTATGAGATACGATTAATTGATGTATGCGCCCAAAATGTAAGCTGATTTAAGTACAAGCTTATGTAATATGTCCATACTCGTAGTCGTGGTGATATCTGTGAAACTGGGCGTATGACAATATTCTTAGATATGTAATAATTTGACCAACAAGCCCATGTATGTCTTTTAACTCTCAAAGAGAAGACAGAGCGTTACATATTCTTAGTTGTGGTAAGCAATTATAATCATACTAGACAGTTCTATAAATTGAATGCTCAACTCTAGATTTTCAGCGGGGATTGCCATCACTTGGACCGTCTCAGTTCTTGATAGGGAGATCGGGTTGTGTGTATGGACACTTTCGTTGCACATGGTTTGTTTCGCAACATAGGTCCGACTTGAAAACCGGAACTGGGCTGGTATAGAGAGGCTGTGTCGCTACGAAAATAATGTTGTTAGTTGGAAGGAAACACATGTGAATAAGCTGTACATAGCCTGTGTGTAACCTGTGTTACATGTGTGTTACATGTGTGTAACATGAGTGTGGCCTGGATTACATTATAAAAATAATATTTTCTGAAAGATCTCTTCAAGATTGAATCGGGTATGCCTTGCCTCGACGCCCGTTTAAAATGAAGCATAATTTCGAAAAATGATAAGGGTAGTTATAAAGGTAAGGGCATATTAGTTTTATAATGTAAGACACAGGCTACACACATGTTACACACATATTACGGAATTACGATCCGAGTCCTTTTATACCCGAGGCAACGGACCCAGATTTCATGTTCGAGCGGTTTGTTCGTCTAGGGTGTATTACGCGTCTGCACGACATTAAAACGACATGTATATTGCATAGTGGGAAAAGTTCATTTCTAAGAAAGGTACATTTATATTGCCAGAGCAGACTGCGGGTATGTGTAGTATGTATAATATAGAACAGAACAGAGCAGACTGCGGGTACGTGTGGTATGTATAATATAGAACAGAACAGAGCAGACTGCGGGTACGTGTGGTATGTATAATATAGAACAGAACAGAGCAGACTGCGGGTATGTGTGGTATGTATAATATAGAACAGAACAGAGCAGACTGCGGGTATGTGTGGTATGTATAATATAGAACAGAACAGAGCAGACTGCGGGTACGTGTGGTATGTATAATATAGAACAGAACAGAGCAGACTGCGGGTATTTGCGGTATGTATAATATAGAACAGAACAGAGCAGACTGCGGATATGTGCGGTATGTATTATATAGAACAGAACAGAGCAGACTGCGGGTATGTGCGGTAAGTATAATATAGAACAAGACAAAGCAGAACTATTTTGAAGTTTCAGCACGCTTCTTTCTGTGTCATACGAAATTTGTTTAAATTTGAACACACTTAATTCTGTGTCTTGAATGTAACACACAGTATTTAGTGTGACATCACCGAATGTTTTTTAAACGCACAATCCTGTGCGTTGTTGTTTATCAATTTGTTTTTTTCAAAAAGATATCGGGTCAGACATGTTTTCAATCATATCTTTGCTTGAGTTATATTTTGCCTGCCAACACAAATGAACAAAGAGAAAAAAACTTTTACCTGTACATAGTTTTGAGAACAAATATAAATACATTTATAATATTAGAGCAGTTGTGTAATGAGTACACTGTTTCCACGACAGCGTAGATGAATATATTGAAGCGTTTTACCTACTGGTGTCAGTAGAATGTATTTTGTATATTTTGATCACCCCTCGTTCACATACATATTTAAGTGACATGCTACGTTTACAAAGTATATTTACAGAAAGAATCAAGAGTCATCGAACATAAATGACAATAAATTAAACGTAGAATATTAATAATAATAATACTAATATTAATAATAATAATAATCATATCTTTATCAAGGTACACATCAAATTTTCAATATGGCCTTCTGCAACAACATTTAAAACATTACACTATAATATTACAAATTACAATGTATAAATACTTGTGACAAACACTCAATTTACCAAAGCATGCAAATTAACCTTTATATATTTGTACATTTATACTGTTTATTGAAACAATAACAAAAATCATTTATTAGGTGATTGTAGAAGGTAATTTCTATATTAAACTTTAAATGAGTGAATATTTGAAAGATGTCTTATAGATACTCAATAGATCGTAAGTTATATGATTTATTATTTGAAAATGCCAAAAGGTGTGATATATAAAAGTGGTGCTATATTTTAAAAGCTTTAAATACTACATTAAACTGCCGTGTGATAAAAACATGTTTTGGGAAATGGAATCCATTGCAATTAATTGAACATTTCTTAAGAATTTGTCTTCAATGGATTATTTAGTATTATTCTCGCTGCTCTTTTATGAGATTTATATATTGTATTTTGTATATGTTTACCTTTTCCCCAAACAATAATCCAATGTTGACATTGTAAAACAATTCTTTCATATTATATGTTAAATAAAATGATATTCTTTTAAGAAGGGCTGTTTTTTAGTTTTAATTTTGCACATATTTTAGTAAGCTGAGTTTTCCATGATAGGATATTGTTTATATAAACACCTAATAATTTCTGAGTGGTTACATCTTCTACAAACACATTGATAATAATTAAATTTAGTTCCTTTTTATTTCTTAGCTATTACCATGCATTTTTTTTTCAGGATGAAATGACATGTAATTAGTTGTACACCATCTGCATATTGAATTTAATCTGTCCTGGGGTTGAATTTGTATTTCTAATAAATTATTTGATGTTTCACAAATTATGGTATCATCAGCATAGAGATCAGTACTTCCAGTTTCAGAAATAAAAGCGATGCCATTCATATATAAAAGAAAAAGTAGTGGTCCTAAGATAGACCCTTTTGGTACGCCAGATTTTATCGGAAGCATATCTGATTTTAGATTTTTAACTCCAAGGAAGAGAATTTTATGTTTATTTTTTTTCAGCTCAACTATTCAGGTTTCTGCCAAAGAAAGTATTATTGCGGTTGTTTATGATAAATAAATGATGATGTATTGGATTGATGTCTGGGGTTTGATTGTAACGATAGTGGTTATTATTATGACGATGCCTACACTGTTGTTGACGGTGGTCATTATGGCAACGAGGATCAAGAGGGCAAATACTACATGTTAGATAAACAAAAAATTAAAACTGTAAATTTTAAGGTTCATATATTTCAACTGTCTCTTAGTCTTCTGATACAATACTATATTTCTTAACAGGGGGTCACATGTGAACCTGCCATGGGAATCCAAATTGTTTGATAGTTAATCTTATAAACATTTCTCTAAAAACAGGTTCTTTAATATTGATATGTTGCATGCAGTATTATATATTTCAGATTTTAAGTTTGAACATCATCTTAATGTAAATGTAAGCAAATAACATAAATGTATATATATCGCAAATATAAAAATAATAACAAAATTAAATTAATGGACAATGGCTACAAAATTACTCAGTAATACACTTAATGTAAGGTGCATGTATGTATATTTATATGTACGCAACTACGCAACAAACTACCAGTGGGATGGAATTTGAAAAACTATAATGACAACATGTTTCTTAACCGATCTTAATCTTAATCTGATTTTAAAACATATGTGAGACAGCCATATAGGAATGCGTTTATTATGTCCAACGTCATGGTACCTGTTGGTGGCACTTGCATTTATTTAAAAAAATGGATTTCAGTAAGATTAACAAATATTAATACAATACAGATCATGTATTACACTAAAGGGAGGGGAAATAATAAATAAATGAAACCAATGGCAATATATATGTACCTAAATATGTATATTGCTTCATGATATTGTAATGATAGTAAGTAATTTCTAATAATCAGCTTTCTATTTATAAATAAATGAATATTATTATGAGTTTAATGTATCTATCAAGTTTAAAGTCCTTTAACTGATGCAAAAACAGTATTGATGCACAAACAAAGACATATATGTCGCCAAAGAACAATGCTCTATTTAATGCTGCAATTAAATGTTCGAAATAAACAACAAAAAACACAGTCTTATAAATCTTTATATATATTTATATATAAAAATCATATAAATGCACAGTATAATGTCTATTAATTTTATAATGAATCAATTCAGTAATAAATGTAGCTAGAAATACATAACCCTCACGTAAACAACGCATATGATGCAATATTCTGACATTTGAATATGGCTATCGGAAATATATAATGACATATGTCCCTTAATTGAACCCTCGGGGCTGAATCATTTTTAACCCTAGGGACACCATTTGAACAATTTTAACAAAACTATAGTTGGTTATTATTACTACATTAACATTTTGTAAATCTGTCGGGCTGTTCATGAGAAGAAGATTTTTTAAGTTTTGGAGTATTTTAAGTAACGGCGGCCATCTTGAATTACAGATCGAAAAAACGAAGTATTTTGTATAGTCTTCTGTGCAATAGAAATATCCATGATAAGTTTCAATTTAATTGGCCAAGTGGTTTCAGAGAAAGGGCTGCTAACAGACGACAGACGACGGACAACGCGCCACTGCATTAGCACATCTGGCTTTTGGCCAGTAGAACTAAAAATCGTATATATCTTTTTCTTCTTTTTTTCAGGGCTTTGTATTGCAGTGATTTATAGTTTCCTACCATGTGTTAAACGGTCAGTATTTAAGAAATCAACTCTGAAAAGTTGATACTAAAACCAGATTTCTGGCCAGTTTTGTGTCATTTCGGAATTGTTGGTTCGAACTGCACTTTGGGCGAATAGTTGACATATTATTACTCTGAAAATTGATAGGTGACACATGACCATTGAATTTAAAAAAAAACAACCTTGTCAGTGTATGTTTTTTTCCTTTATAACTGCATGTGTTGAACCAGTTAAGAATTTGAACTTAGACACATGCTGTAGGTTTTGCTTTTTCACTTAGATTTGGACATAAATCTTACTATGGGAAATGTAATAGTGGTGTGAGACGTTTCAAGTCAAACAACGGCCATACTTTGAAAAATAAATCAGGCAAGAGCTATCCCACTTTCATTTCACAACCGCAAATTATATCCTACATGAAATTTAAAATCAAATGCATTGAGTGGTTGGCAAGATATGGACTTGATGGTACTTGCATGCAAAATTTTAACCAGAATTTCTACGTCAAACTAGGGCCATAATTTGCATTATATATTGCAAGCGTTATCCAACTTAGTTATTGTAGTAGGTGTGGTGACTAGGAAGTCTTGTGTGGTGTTTTAATCAAATGCATTAAGTGAGTGATGAGATATGATTTTGTTGATTCTTGCACTCAAAAGTTTTACTAGAATTTTTAAGCTTGACAAAGGCCATTATTGCATTATATTCAAGCAAGAGATATCTAACCTAGTTATTGTAATACGTTTGATGCCTGAGAAGTCTTGTGTGAAGTTTTAATCAACTACATTGAGTGATATTCATAGAGATCATTTAAACCAAATATGAACATATTTTACTCATCAGTTTTTGAACTGTTTAAATTTCTCAATTTTAAACAACTTCAATCTTTTATGGGCCCCTGCTGACAACTTGTGAATATCAAATACCCTTTAAAGGACCCAGTCCTAACTGTTATGAATAAACAAGGATCCAAACATCAATATAATTAAATCAATATCTAAAATACGAGAAAAAACAACAATAATCCAGACATCAAGATCATTGAAGTACTACCTAAAATTTGAGAAAAATAAAAATTTCTGTTTTCCCAAATTCAAATTAAGATTTATACCAAATATGAACAAATTTGGGTTTTCAGTCCTTGAGAAGATTGATATGAGTATTTATTCTAACATGAAAGTCCATGTATATATCAAAGCATAATATTGCACTATCACTAGGTGAGATTATCTAATATGTAAAACAGTATCAATTTGAAATATAAACTGTTTGGCGGAGCTCCAGTATATTTGATATTCCTTTCCTTGCACTTTCGAAACACCACAACATGAATCATCATCTTGTCATATCTTCATCAACATGTACCTTGGTAATCCAAATATGGCTGAGCTCCTGAGCTGTGGAGATAAATATGATAAAAATTAAATATTTAAAGAACTGAACTTTGCTTTGGAATATTTTTTCTAATCGTGTATACAGTATCAATAACTAGGTAAATTCCCTCAACATATGATCAGTTAACCTTATAACTCTTTCCGGGGATTCAAACTCAGCATTCTTAGATTCATAGTCTGATTCTCAACCAACTGAGCTAACCAATCTTACCTCTCTTTTTTTAGTTGGGTTTAATACAATTGTCTGAAAAGGGCATGTAATATATATGGCATATTCAGTTTTATTAGGGAAGGATGACCTTAGAATGAATCTGAACCAATTCTCCTACCGCAAGTAACTGGCAAACTTTCTTACATAAAAGTTTTTGGACCGAGCCATGCTTAAACCCATAACCTCAGCAATGGAAGATGATTAGTATTATTAGACAACCGCGCCTAAATCACTCTGTCACTGAGGACTTCTCTTGCACTTTTTGAATGTAGAAGTTAATAGTGAAAAATGAATTTCACTACATGAATGTTGATGTTGAACGTTTCAGTCTCATTTTTATGACATCGAGGGTTAACAGACGAATGAGGAAATAAGTAATAGTTAATAGTGTTAATTAAGTTCTTTATTATCAATTATTTACTTAAGAAAACTAACTGGCTTAGTGTTAAACATCATTTGACTGACAGTTTATATCACTTTTGGCCGGGCTACGACGAAAGCTGGGATGAATGATGTTTGAAAGCCTTGTACCTAAACCATAACCTCTGTTACAAGCAGTCAAACACTTTATCCACTGCCCCTATCGCCCCGCTTCATTCTGATATAATATGATATTAAAATTAAGAGTTTTTTTATATATACAAGGGGTTATCCAGAACTATATATATATATTCGCCTATCTGTCGCAGGCCAGATTTACGTTACGTTGTAAATTTCCTACAAGAAATTTTCCTATTCCTACTCATCGCTCCACTCATATTCTTTTAGCAATTGGGGAACATTCCGACCACTCACAGTATGCTATCTATTATTTATTATCATGTGCACTGTATTGTAACTTATACACAGTTCGCAGCATAGTTCATGAATTGTATTACAGCAATCCTTATTGAGGCACTTTTTACCACGTTGACGTGACTTAGCTTGATTGTGACATAGGACGCCACACATTTTAAAATCCATTATTGTTTCTCGTTCTTCACTTTACTGTTTGTGTCATTTGTTGACTACAAAATGCACTACAAATAACTTTCTTGGAGCTTTACTATGCATATCTATTATCTGATAAGTGTTTTGCTAATATTAACACAAGCTGTATAGCTGCTCGTTTATTCACCTTTTCACCAGGTGCACTATTTGCATATGAATAAGTCTACATTTTCAATATGAGTTAGTGTAAACTCCTAACACCTGCGCGCAATGCTGGAATGACACTGTCATGCAGACATTGATGATGTGCCCTCAATAATATATGGTTCACCGCGATTACTACAGGAAAAGGATTATTATTTTGCACATGTTTAACTGTGGAACTGACCAACATTTCGAACTGCGGCATTAATCCTGTAGGTATGTTGCTATGGATACCATAACATTATTACTGACATAAGAAATATACTAAAACGTTGTACATCAATGACAAATACACCAATACTTAAGTTGTGAAAAATACAGCTATTTACTTGCAAAAATATGGATTTTATTAAATGTGTCCATGAACTTCTGGATAATCCGTCGAATACTGTATAAAATATATACGACATATTGAAATATATATTTTCACCAAATTTATAGTGCAGGTTTGTGATAAAACCATGGTATTTTTTTATATTAATCTAGTGCAATATCACTTCCAATTCATCGATCAGTGTTTTCTGTATAACTCGGTTCTCATACGTAAAATGACGAACTACATTCTAATTTTTCATAGTAAAATGACGTTATATTGTGATGTTACGTCAGTATGCCAGACTTTTTCTCGTTCTTTATAGACACGATATGTTAAATTCAAATAAAAGGTAAATGATTCGGAGTTATGGGATAAAAATAATCTTACATTAGTGCTCGTTTTTTTTATTAAATGTATTAAACTTGTTGGCAGAAATGATATGATATCCGGCAGAGCATAGCTTCATATAGTTTGCCAACTTGTTTAATAAATTCAATACTTGTTCTTTTATTCTCTCATAAATATAATCTGCATGTGAAATGTAGATCTAAAAGTGACTGTCTATGATATAAACTGTTGAAATATCACATATATACATCCATGATATAGGTCCACAAGTTCATTATGTTCAATTTATCTTAACTAAAGAACGGAAGGTATGTAATATCTAAGAATGCAATGCCTAAAGAAAAACTTCAGATTTAAAATGAAATAATAAAATACTCCATTTAAATTAAAGTATAGTTAATACCTGTAATAGTACTGGTTTTAACAACAACCATATATTAAGACAGAATTTTGGTGGCTGGCTCCTTTTTTATTAATGACACTGGGATCATAATGTAGTGGCAAGCTGGACAACCTGTATCAAAACATAAACATGCTTAACATATATCATGTCTACAGAATCAAATATTAATTACAGATTTTAGAGTGAATATATCAGGATTTTTCGAAACTTTATCCGTTGAGTCCTATCATTATATACTTAATTCTTAAAATTTAAAATTAACAAAAACATTTTTTACCAATATGCAATGTCAATCAATATATGTTGACTGACCCCGTATAGCCAAAAAGATATCTCTATAAACATGCTGCCAAAATGATCCATTAAAATGGGCTTTCCCAACTTTGACACGCTTCTAGGTTAGACTTAAATATATTTCCTACTAAAATGGCAACATATTTTGTGAAACTCTTCAGTTTATATCAATTTGGTAAATGATTATAAGACGTTTTTTCTCCATTTTTATAATTATTTATTTTTAAGACATATATAGCGTTTTGTCCTGGTACACTCCTTTGTATGACAAATGTCAAATTAACATAATTTCTTAAAAACTTATTGTTTGCGTTGCTTCTACCTACTCACTCAATATTGCAGCTACCCAAACTTGTTTTATTGATTTTTTTCATGGAATTTTGTTTTCATGATTTCTGTCTATTTTTGTTTAAAATCACTATGCAAATTTTTTTAATGAGGTTTAACACAATTTACAACACATTTCAGGTTATATGGCATATACACAGTGGCGTTTGTTTTGCAATAAAAATTGTTAATTGCCAAAGTTGTATTTAAATCAGTTTCAGTATGCATGTGCACTAAGGTATTTATCATATACATATAAGTTGAGAAGAAAAATAGAAACATAACTATATTCATCGACCTTTCATAGTATCGAAATAAATCATTAAGAATTATCCAGAACCATATCTTCTTAATTTTGTCTATCGACTTCGTTCATGGATAGATAATTATGATACACAGTTCGATAGAAATATCTTATAACATTGTAAATTCGACTTGTAACATTTTGGGTTTGATGCAATATATAAATCATTTCTAAGACCTGCATTCATTACGATTATGATGAATTACAAGAAGAAGCAGGCGTAGAGTTACAGAATTAACAGGTGTGTATATTCAAAAATGGTGTACTGAAACAGAAGGATTGTCGTTGAGATAATATCAAAATTTAATTAGTGCATTTAAATTAAAACAGGCTTATTACCGGTGTATCTAAATAGTTTGTTAGACATAAAGTCGGAAAGATTTCATTCTGCCTTTCTGTCATAGTAAGGTTTTCACATATACTCTACCTGAATGAAACTGTATTCTTGTAAATGGTTATATTTCTAAGACCTCTTTCTATTAGAGTGTGTGTTTTAAATGAAATTATATTTGATCCATACTGATGTTTTGTAGGCAAGGTTTGATCCTCCATTTCTGTAAATTAAGGGGTTCAAAGTGTGGGTCTGTGTTTGAAAATACTTAAATTTCAATTATGAATATTGACGTTTCAGTTGTCATAAAATCAATCAATAGGTATCAGTTATTTGTAAAGTAATAAAAATTGAAACTGGCTTATTACCGGTGTATCTAAATAGATTGTTTCTTGTAAACATTGGTTATTAATACACCATGAAACTTTAGAATTGAATCCGATTACATAGGTTCAAATATGAAAACACCATTATTATATCTATATAACTGACAATAGTGAAATATAAACATGTGAGATGAGGTGTATTGCTAATTTAATACTACCATATGTATATCATGTCGAGATTATTTGCAAGCCTGCCACATTTGGAATGTACATCACAAAACGTATAACTTTAGTGCACGGCAGACGATTTCAGTATAATGTTTGAATTTTTAAAAACAGAATTGTTTATTTTCATTGATGACAAGATATGGCATTTTAGCGTATTATACCGCAACCATTTTAAAACAGTATAATTGTTTTCTTTTTTTTTCTTACAAAGAGTATGTCTGAAATTGAACAGACTGTTCTGATTATATTGCTTTTATAACAATTGTTTTTGCTTGTAGAAGAGGTGTTGTTTTACCATGTAATCAATAAACATTTTCTTAATAAATTCGATATCTCTTTGTAAAGACATCTGATCCATTTTTTGTTGGAAATTCTATCAACCTAACATTGTTCATTTTTATGAGTGAATACTGTCCTGCTATGCAAAAATACTACAAATGTATGTGGAATATATTTTACCGTGGAAATTCTAGACTTTGTTTATATGGAACAAATGACAATAGACAGACATAAATTTAGCAAGGTTTTATTCTGACTTTCTGTCATAGTAATGTTTTCACATACATTTTGCCTGAGTATATTCTTGTACATGTAAATGGTTATAGTTCTAACACCCCTTTCTATAAGACTGTGTGTTTTAAATGAAATTACATTTGTATCAATACTGATGTTTTGTAGGCTTGGTTTGATCCTCCATTTCTGTTAATTAAGGGGTTCATAGTGTCTGTGTTTGAAAATATTTATATTGAAATTTGAATGTTGACGTTTTAGTTGTCACAAAATCAATCAATATGTATCAGTTATTGATATAAAGTAACTCATTATGACAAACAAGTTATACTGAATAAGTGAATATATTATATTTTATTTAGAAATATTCAATTGATACACATACATTAATTTTCATTTCAACGTTTGTATATCCTTCAATGACAAACTGCATAATGCATTATATAAATATAATATACCTTTTATGAACTAACATTAAAAAATGCACATGATGAAACAACACATATACAATATATACAAATCTAAAGTTGATATCATCAACAGAATTAAGCCAATTTTCAGCAAACAATTTTGTTTATTTTGCCGATCAAAAACATTTTGATATTTCGCCCAACTGAACTCCTCTTTAATACAAATATGTCTTCCATTCCACAGAGCGAGCGGGGTTGAATACTTACAAATACAGTAGTTAGGTGGGGTAGACATACATATACAGTGCTTAGTGAAAATTATCAGTACTGTTTAAATAACACAACATGTGTCATACTTTTGTCGGCCATTTTAGATTTTTTCTTAACGCACCATGGTGTGAGACTATATTTTCTTGCACCCAGATATTACCCTAACCGATTCCATGCGATTTTGCTCTGGACATCTCGTGCACATCAGTAAGTTGAGTGACTTTAGCATTGATCGCTCAATAAAAGCAAAGTTTATACTTTAAGACATCATATAAATCCATTTGACTTCCTGCTCACATTTTACAATACATGTACAAATGCCATTAAGAAATTGAACCTACAATTAAATTTAACTGCAAAGTGTTTGTTATATGTTCAAGAATATGTGCGAAAATCACCGTTATCCATTTCGATAATACGTTAAATTAAGTTTCGTTTAAAAAGTTGATAAACGTGCAACTTTCACACATACTAGTATACGTTTATGTTTATCCATTTAAGATTCACTTACATATGTAAACTTCGTTAAGTATTTTACAACGTTGGAATATAAGATTAAATAACAAAAAAATTAAATAATTCAACGTTTGATTTATATGTTAAATAACCACATTTCTAACACCATAATATGTAAAGAAGATAAAGATTATGAGTGTGTGGTACACAGTCAACTATATTAAATCTTGAATTTGGAATAACCAATTAAATTGATATAATAACTTAACTATTAGTTCAAACTTACCATGTCTCGTTCCACTTTAACAGTTTTTATCCTATTTTCCTCGACTGAACAAAACTGTTTAAAGGATGAAGCAATAGCTATATCATTTTAAACTGCATATTTAGAATTTATTGTAAACAGTGATATAAAGCAATAGTGATTTCAATAAAAATATTAGTAAAATGTACAACTGGCATTAGTGAAAAAAATGTTTCCATATACCTCCTCGTATGACAAATTACATCAATGTATCTTAGTGGAAATGGCTTTAATATGGTCTATTTTAACTATACTACAAAATATACTGAACCAAACACATACTTGATAACATACTAATAAAGGTGATGCACAATATATACTGAGCCAAAACACTTCCAGTATTTGTAAAATAGTAACTTAACTGTTTTAAATATGCTGTCATGATACAGTTTATGTTCCAATACCATTATTGGATTAGAAGATATACACTCGTAGACGTGCTCTTTTAACATTTTGCACGTCCTGCCCGGGAAACCAACGACGAAGTATTTGTATCGACAAAACAATAGATGCAAGGACAGTTATTGTACTTGTAGTCTGAAAGCAATAGTTCCAGAGCTAGGGGGTGTGTTTACGTTTCATGTCCAAAAGGTTGGAGACTTGTTTCTAGGGGGTAAAATTGTGTTTGTTTTTCTCATTTTTTTAAAAAGTAAAATGGTTTTAAGCGTTGAAACATTACACAATTGACCTCAGTATTATTCTTACAACATAATGACTTAAAGATAAAAAATATTTACGTCATTGTTTTTATCATGACTTTAAGTGGCGATCAACCAATTAGCACTGTTTATACATGTAGGCCTTAATTGTCTTGAACAACTACTTTAGCGTTAACTTTGCTATGGCAACGGTAGTGATAATACTATACATTATATTAAAAGGCTTCATGTTATTTTTGTATATATTATCTATATCGTGACCTTAATAATCACGTTACTTTGTTTATACTGCATTTTATACCTCGAATTGAGTCGCGTACCTGACTTGCAGGACAAAAGGAAACTAATTGACCTTTGATTCGTACGGATATGTGCATTTTGATAATTATGAACAAATTGCTTCTTACATTTCTTTTAGAATTAAGCAAATCCAGTTGCATTCGAGATCAGGGTACAGTTCATTCATTACTTAATCAGATTATAGACTGACAGTTATGTCCGCATCCATTTCTTGCTCAATATTAATTTTGAGCTGTTCCTGTAGTATTCCTCTCAGAAGTGCGTGAAAATATTTTGGTCAATGAATTTTATATAGTTTCTTGTTTTACACTGTAATGCACAAAAGAACATCACGGACTTTGTGAACTACGTTATCAAAACAGCTTTGTATTCCGCCTACAAGTGAGAATTTCAATAATTCTAATTATTATATGTTTACAAAAGTATAACTAATTCCATCGTCAATTAGGTAAAGAAGCAAACATGGATATTGATTGAAACACGCATCATGCGAATATTCTGAACAAAGGTTTGTTTTGGTCATTTTAAGCCAACTTTCATTTAAGATTAATGCATGTACACGTGGCGGCGACAGAAAAGAGAAAACAGTTACAAAGGGTACATATTATTGTTATTCTATTGTCTATGATACAAAATAAAACTACATATACTGTTTTTATTATAAATTAGTATAAACAGAAGCTTTGTATTATCGGGATAAGAATATTGATTTACCTTTTATTTAGTTTCATTTTAACCGGTTGTAGTTTCATTTTCTCTAAGATGAACAAAAAACATTTACACTACACGTCTGTTTTTAAATACACATAATGTACATATATGATTATTATCTACTATAAATATATATATTTGAAATAATGTATTAGTCATATGTTAATATTTTAAACATGTTAGCTAATGTAACATATATCAAAGTTACAAATACAAAAGTTAAATAAATATAGTAAACATAAAATACAGGTCTTATTCTATTAAGGAAATTGGTTTGTTTTCTTTATTTAACTGGTTTTAAAGTTGAGATTATCTTATATAACATTAACATTAACCAAAACGCCGAAGGTCTGTGTGTACACCAACTTTCCAGTAATAAATACTTCTTTAATTAATATAGACGAGGTAAAAACGAGGTAAAAACAATGTAATGAAATGCTCCTGAATCTGTCTTTAAAATAGTTTGTCTCTGTTGAAATGACATACCGCAGTATTAATTAAAACATTACTACGATACATGCACTTTATCAAATCTATCGATAATACAATATTTTCTAATACGCTTTTTTATCAGTGGTAATGCATGTAAATCAAGTTACCATATACCTCACGTAAAAGTCACGACACATTATGGGCGATCTTACTTGACGGAATAATACAGTTAACACATTTGTTAAATGCAATATCCGAACTACAGTTAATTCCACTATTTTCACAAATTAATATAAAAAGTACAATATGGCTATTTCAATATACAATTACTGAATACACTGTTTTGATCTCACCAAACATGTACATGAGCTTGCATAACATATTGATGTTTTATGAATGATTAAGAAACAATCACAATTAAGCTGTCACGTTTGTAGGTAATTAATTAGAGACTAGTGCAATGTTGCCTGATTTCCTGGTGACTTGCTTGATCACCATTCCGATGATTAGAAATACAAATGTAACTGATGTCGCTGCAATAAGTGGCCATGCATAAAGTGGTAAAGACTTTGAAGTGCCCGGAATGTGGTTGTTTATGCTATCTTTAACACGAAGATATTTGCCTCTATTATTTTTAAAGCATAGTTAACGCTTACCAAACTCTGACATTATTCAACTGACCAATAAACATGCTCAAATCTCATTGCTCTGTCACAAACCCGAGTGGTGAGAGCTTGGACCGTTCTAGTCCTAGGACTAGATGGTTTCTGAAGATACTCAAGGACCAGAAGGAAGTTGTGATTATGCAAAACAATAAATAACCAGTCTCTCAAATTGTAGCACGTACTTTGGTAAACAAAAAAATAAATTGAAAGCATTCACAAACAGCATGTGTGTATTCAATTGATTTCATAGAAGCATACCAACACGTGCACATATACACAGTCATGACGCTAAAGGAAAGGTCATTTAATTTGTTTACGATTGAGTTAACACCGGTGTATAGACCTGGATTTTGTGATTATGGTATTTATCTCTTATTATCTTATTATGATAAAATTGTTCAAAATACCAATGACTACTATTTCGATATCCTCTGTCTTTGTCTCAAACACGTCATTATGAGCACTACAAGTGTACAACCCACTGTCTTCCAATTTTGTGTCGTTGAGGCTGATACATAATGTATTGAGTTTACACATGGATCCCCTGATTGTGGTGTTGTCTTTGTTTTTTACCCAGCTAATGCGTGTTTCAGGATAGCTTTTCACCGTACATTGCAATACAACGGTTGTGCCATTTGTGACGTTGGCAGTTGGTGGTGATAGGTTTATCTCTATCTTTGGTGCGTCTGAAAATAATATGATATAAGTATAAAAGTATAACCACCACTATCGTTGGCTGTTTTCTCCCATTTGCTTGTAACAATTGCATTCCGAAAGTACCACTCGGCCGAACAAGGAGGGTTGGCATTCCTAATTACACACGTGAAGTTCACGAGATTGTATGGATAATATTCAATTATTTGCCAAGGTGGATCTAATGTTACAACGTAGGTGGAACTGTTTGATAAAAATTAAATGGACATGGTCAGTGGTAATTAGTTTAAACTAATTTATTTAAGCTCTATTGTGATGAAAAATCAGAGCTTATATGAACTACTTTCGAGTCCGCTTCCTGTGTAAAACCAGTAACGGGTGGTTTCTTTTAGAAGTCATCGGTTCGAGCTTGAGATCGATCTAGCTTGAGAAGCCAACATTTTATTCACTGCACTACCGCCAACTTATGGTAATTAGAATGAATACAATAACATCCTAACAATATGATTGGATATAATTGATGGTATATGTAGTGATATACATTCCATATTTCCTAAACAGAATGAAATGGAAATGTTATCTGAAATTGTTATACATGAAAAATAATAAAATTGCTACCATCTCAAACATAAGAGAAAATTGTATAACAGGAGAAGGAAAATGTCATAGGACACAGTCACCACAATTATAGGAAAATAATAACGGGGTTTAACAGCTTGGAATAGCCAGTTTGAAAGGGGAGTTTAATTCCGATTAACAGGGCTAACCAAACCTCGCTCCCTCGTTACATCATAAATGTGACGCGCGGTCTAAATAGCCGAATAACCATTACGCTATTTTCTTATCAGTACGGTAATATCCTAATGTGTGTGTTAATTTACTTACATGGTATATGCATGCTTAGGTAAATGTTTATACTATAAACAAACAAAGAGCAATTGATGCCATTCATAAAATAATGGTAGCCACAAAGAAATAATAAAAAAAACGAATATAGGACATGATTGAATTAAGAAAAGTGTCTTTATTGTTTTTAAATAATATCATTTATTTTGAATTTTGCGATAAATCATACGATTATATAAACAAAACATTAACAGTAGTACATTGTATTGTTAGTTCAGTATTTGTTATCACATTTAAAGCTTTAGGAACAAACGACACAACAAATAGTTATGCTTAGTAAAAAGCATCTATATATGTATTTTATCATACATAATAATGACTTGTTTCAACATATTATCCTTGACACAAAGTATATAATTGATGGGATGACTGAACAGTACACAGATGTTCCTCTTGTTAGTGACGCTACACGACGTTTACGCTTAAAAAGAGTCCTATGTAATTTTGTAATAAATACTTTGACTGTGGGTTTTCTTGCTGCAGATGCATAGGACATCGTAATAAGATATCTCTGGTGTTAAAAAGTGACCTTTATTGCATTTAAAAGAAAGGTGTTTTATGAAAAGATACATTGCCGCGATAGAAAATACTTTGAAAACCTTTCTATGTGGATTTTTCACCATGTCAATCCTATACCTTCAAGTCATTGTAGGAACATAGACCAACACTTGACTATGTAGTAAGACGGATGAATGATGATTCTTACTCTTAAAAAATAGGCCTATGTACTTTGGTTATGAAATATTTTCAAAATGGTTCATAGTGGCTGTGATTTCTTGCTGCAGATGAGTAGAGTCAAAGTTGGCATAGCATATACTGCAATAAGACATCACGGGTGTTAAAAAATGTGACTTTAATAGGATTTCAACATATGCATGTATTTATGAGCATTTCTTTTTTCAAAAAAACTCAGGTGTCACTGCACCCTCTTTACAAAAGAAACAACGTGGACAACCTACCAGGTATTGTGCATTTTTATGAGTGTATTCATTCCTGCTATGAAAAAAATACTTAAAAAACAATTCTATGTGGAATTCTTTTTTTACCAGTGAAATCCTAGACCTTATTTTATATAGAACAAAGAACAAAATTCAACGTTGTAGTGATACCTTTATGGTTTATGGGTTTAGATAAATAGTTTTCCTATGTTCTATTTTAGCATCAGGCTTAGGAATAATATAATTTAAGACGACATAACCATTCATGTTTGAATCTGTGTTTTACCACTAACTACGTATTTTTCAAATGCTTAATGTTACCATTCCGTTATTTTGTTAGTTCCAAAATGTAAATTCTTATGAGCATAGCTATATGATTGCATTTTCAATTTCCATTATATATAAATTACATCGTGCATGTTAATGGGCCATACATATATGTCCGAATAACTTTTCATTTTAATTGATATGTTTCATACATTTACCAAACAATTATTAAATAAAACAATATAGGTATCCAATGCCTTACTCCATATGCATGCATTCATGAATAAATTATTTACATGACTAATCGTGTATCATGTTATCAAGCATTCATTCCATTAGACTGAAAAGTATATTAACATAAATTCTCTTAATATGCTGCAAAACAATTATCATCTTTATCTTTTCAAACATAATAAATATATACATAAAAGATTTATTCAGAGACAGATTGGTTCCGGCATGGTATTGTGTGCGGTAATAAGACGTTTGCTAAAGTAAAAACTTACATGAGTAATTTATCCGTGTATCATTCGTACATAAGTCATCCGCTAACATCTCATGAGAAAGACAACTCTTTTCCTGGTTCCATTTCCTTTGTACGGTTGTCAGCGCAGCCGTGGTCGTTGTTGATCCATATACATTGCCTATAGTTGTCTGGTTCCCCATAACTGGTCTTCCAGAGATGTAGAATGTAACGTTGGGCGCAGGACGGCCTCCAATTCTCCAACAAGACACGTTAATTGGCTTGCCCTCAATTAAAGTGTTTAGTCCGAGTTGAGGGTTTTCTGGTTTGCCTGTGTTTATATAAGGTGCAAGTATCTTAGTATCATCAATTCCTAATAAAACATAAACAATCGTGGAATATAACATTACTTTTGCATGTATTATTTAACCATATAAGAGTATTTGCACGCAAAGACTTTTATTAAACGAGAGTATTACCAAGGGACACTATAATAAAATGTCGTATAGCGTCATATGTTTAAATCCTATAACATATAAAATCAAATATGAGTAGTACTGTAAGGTCATGTATAATGTACCCTGCCAACCTGGTAGCCACATAATAACTTTCTTAAGTCGACTTGCTACCACTTATTATGTTGACATTATCGTTGTTACAGGTAATGTATTTTAATTATGAATATGGCGATATCTGTAATATATTAACTGGATGAAAAGATCAGTCAGTGTCATATCATGCTACCAACTGGTTACTTATTGATGTTGACATCTCATATCATAATAGTGTAAGAATAATGAAATAAAGCATTACCTAGTGTAGTTTTAATTCATAGTGCATGTGTATATATGTATATCAAGTTTTTAAATTTCATCCTTAACAAAGTTTCTTACGAATTAAGTATATCTTCGTGGATACGACGAGTGGTTTGGCTAGCGCTTTATTGGCAACGTTGCACTGAACAGTCCACATATGTTCTCTATCCGTTACATTCAACTTTGCTGTATACAATCCTCCCGAAAATACGGTCGTTCGATTCTTGTCATTAATTAGGATTTCCACATAGACAGGTTGTGTACCACCCGTTGTATTGCATCTGATTGTGATCGTGTGGTAACCACAGGTAAACACATAGCAAATGTCTCGAACACTATTTTGAACCTATATCTATTGAAAAGGATGTCATATGACGTCATTTCAAAATGATGAATATATTTTTTAACGTGAAAACAGCATATATAACGATACCGGAAATATTTGATAGCTATCGGTAAAATAAAATACAGAGCGATATGGTGCAATTTAGAAACTACAACCAATTGTTATTAATCAATATATATTTTTTTTCTCACAAAAGATGTACATATTAAAATGTCTCTGTATACACATGTTGTCATACCGTGAATGATTGTTTAGATGTCAAAATGTATCTACGTAACTGAAATGTGTATATGTTTGCTGTGCACGAATCAAAAGGAATTAAGTACTACTCTCAATAACATTAGATGAACTCTTCCTTTTACACTACATTTAAATGAAAACCAACAGATTCGAACTACTCTATCACATAATTATCTTTATATTTGGTTTAAATCGGAGTTCATAAAAGTTTACACCTAACTAAATACTAACTGCTTAGTCCACCTAGATGTCTACACCTGTCTAGATACTTGTGCTTGGTGAACACAGATGTATGCACCTAGCTAGTTACATGGACGTCCTGGCGGAACTACATATCAAGCAGATATTGGCACTTATACAGAAAGCTACGTGTATGTCTATAGTTGGACGAGCTAAAAGTATTTTAATTAATATGTTTGATTCAAATGGATCTCATTGTCATATATCAAATGCTTATGCATAGGGATTTCACGAATCTCACCCAATATTTGAATCTGTTTCCCGTTAGTTGTTTTACTTCTGTTTTCAGTGCATTGAAGTTTGGACACACCAGTCATTGAAATGTTTATATTTGGAATTGTCAATACATACTCCATGTTGCTCTTTATTTCAGTCTCTAGATAATCCCCGGTAATATTCCTACTTGTACACACGTCTGATCCGGGACATATGTCGGGTGTGACGGCCAGTATCGGACAAAGTTACCAGGATTGTTGATGACAGACATCCGCGGTAGGTAACCCAGCTCAACATCGGCACTAGTTACAATTCGCGGTGTACGCTGATACAACAATCCACAATCCGCCAGTTCTACATATATAAAATATAATATCAAGTATGTAGAAAGTTTAGTGGATATGTGATATTTATCTTTTCGCAGTTCATTTTTCATTAAGAAATACAGGTTTTGACTGCCAGTCTTGAAAAAATAATAGTTAGCGATTCATACTTTACTTAATACATGTACATGTATACATTAAAAATATAGTATTAAGTATATAGTAAATTTAGTGGTATATGTGATATTTATCTTTTTGCAGTTCATTTTTCATTAAGAAATACAGGTTTTGATTGCCAGTCTTGAAAAAATAATAGTAAGCGACTCATACTTTACAAAGTACATGTCTGCATTAAAAATATGGTATCAAGTATATAGCAAATTTAGTGGTATATGTGATATTTATCTTTTTACAGTTCATTTTTCATTTAGAAATACAGGTTTTAACTGCCATTCTCGAAAAACTAATAGTTAGCGATTTACATTTCACTCAGTATATGTTTGTATATTTATATTCTTTTAACATAACTTATATATTGATATATTTTTATTTCAAATAATAAAATAGTAAAATTAAGATTTAAAACTATATTATTATATGCACATACCTGATATATTAATTTGTATTTTCTTGTCACATTGTCCGTAAGGTGAGAAAAGTTTGGAGAAGATTTTAGCATTTTCAATGACAGTGTAATTGGAGAATTGTAAGTAGTATATTAAATCCCTTTCATACATCGATACGTTTGACGAATTGTAGAATATCTCATACGAAGTCCCGTGACTTGGTACTCTATTGTACCCCCATGTGATATACGTATTCCAGGAGGGGTATTCACGTGGTAGTTCCAATGTTATGTTTAAAGGTCTGTTTCTAACAACTGGTTCAGTAACAGACAGTGTTCCACATTCAGATACCGCAGTTTCTAAAAGAAAGATAAAACCATGATGATATATGCATTAATGTACTATCAATGTTTTGTGTAAGTTACGTTATCCAATACAAAGTACGCGGTATTATATACCAATGAGACAAACGTTAGAAAGAAGAGATTTTGAAAAGAATATGTTACTGTTGTATTCGGTAAATGAACAGAAATCTTGAAACCACTTGTTTAGACTCATATGTATAGTTTCCTTCTGCTATACAATCACAGAGACGATTGATATATGTCTTATTCACCTGAAAACAGGCACTTTAGGTAATATTATTTTTCTTTTAGGAAATGGACCATATGACTCATGAGGCATCCGTAACTAGAACATTAAAACGACGTTTCTGTCAACTACATTATCGCAGTGTCGTCATTAATGTACCAGGTGTTGCCATAGGACACCATAGGAACCGTGGGTTCTAATCCTGAAAGTAACTAAAATGTTTGAAGTGATTTGGGATTTTATAACGAACTGGAATATTCCTTACAATAATTGATTTCTATTGATTTACATCAAGTAGTGTTCTCCAAATATTTGAATTTTAAACCAAACTAATCAAATAAAACATTACACACAGGTTTAACTGTTTCTTATATATTAGTTAATTGTTGTAAAGCTATATCAGATGTGTAAGAAATACCAATGGTAAAGAGCATAAGATATTTGAATAAACAGTCCATGTTATTTTTATTATTATTGTGTGAGCTATAACTTACTGTTAAGAACACTACAATCGATGCAATATCATTTTGACTGTATTTATATACGCATTATTAATAAATGTACATTTACTGAATACTCGTTATATATAAATGTGTTTTTGTGAGAATTGCCAAACACGAACAAAAAGCACTGCAATTAATAGCCGGCATTCTAATGTTATACAGTTGAACAAATTAAAACTATCTACCTCAGAAAGAATATTTAATTTGTAACGAAATCCCTTGCTCGAAACAAGTAACAATACTGTATTAAAAAAACCTTTGGCAAAATCAATTGATCAATTTCTTCCGATAAAAGTCTCAGCAGATGACAAAACTCAATAAAATCATCATACCTGAATGCATATAAACGAAATGAGTAGCAGTCTGCATGGAGCATGAAACATCGGTCTTGCCACTTAATACAGGCACAAACAGTAGCAGTCTGTTCATGAAGAGCTATTGAGCATACAACAACGGTCATGCCCCTTAATACAGGCACAAACAGTATCAGTCTGCACATGAGGAGCTATGGAGTATGCAACATCGGTCATGCCCCATAATACAGGCACAAACAGTATCAGTCTGTACATTAGGAGTTATGGAGCATGCAACATCAGTCTTGCCCCTTAATACAGACACAAACAGAATCTGTCTGTACATGAGGAGTTATGGAGCATGCAACATCGGTTATGCCCCTTAATACAGGTACAAACAGTAGCAGTCTGTTCATGAAGAGCTATTGAGCATACAACAACGGTCATGCCCCTTAATACAGACACAAACAGTATCAGTCTGCACATGAAGAGCTATGGAGTATGCAACATCGGTCATTCCCCTATAATACAGGCACAAACAGTATCAGTCTGCACATGAGGAGCTATGGAGTATGTAACATCGGTCTTGCACCATAATACAGGCACAAACAGTATCAGTCTGTACATGAGGAGCTGTGGAGTATATAACATCGGTCTTGCACCATAATACAGGCACAAACAGTATCAGTCTGCATATGAGGAATTATGAAGCATGCATCATCGGTCTTGCCCCTTAATACAGGCACAAACAGTAGCAGTCTGTACATGAGGAGTTATTGAGCATGCAACATCGGTCTTGCCCCTTAATACAGACACAAACAGAATCTGTCTGTACATGAGGAGTTATGGAGCATGCAACATCGGTCATGCCCCTTAATACAGACACAAACAGTATTTGGCTGTACATCAGGAGTTATTGAGCATGAAACATCGGTGTTGCGCCTTAATACAGACACAAACAATATCTGTCTGTACATGAGGAGTTACGGAGCATGCAACACCGGTCATGCCCCTTAATACAGGCACAAACAGTATCAGTCTGCACATGAGGAGTTATGGAACATGCAACATCGGTCATGCCCCTTAATACAGACACAAACAGTATCAGTATGTACATGAGGAGTTACGGAACATGCAACATCGGTCTTGCCCCTTAATACAGGCACAAACAGTATCAATCTGCACATGAGGAGTTATGGAACATGCAACATCGGTCATGCCCCTAAACACATGCACAAACAGTAGCAGTCTGTACATGAGGAGTTATGGAGCATGCAACATCGGTCTTGCCCCTTAATACAGACACAAACAGTTTATGTCTGTACATGAGGAGTTTAGGAGCATGCAACATCGGTCATGCCTTTTAATACAGACACAAACAATAGCAGTCTATACATGAAGAGGTATGGGGCATGTAACATCGGTCTTGTCCCTTAATACAGACACAAACAGTATCAGTATGTACACGAGGGGTTATGGAGCATGCAACATCGGTCTTGCCCCTTAATACAAAATATTGAACTGCTTTGGTGTATCAGTTTTTTAACAAAGTATAAAACAATTGTTTTTTTCAAATATTTAAGACTATTATTTAAAAATAGTCTTGTTTATTTTGGAACTGAAATCAAACCCATTGCGTTAATGTGTAAATCTTACAGCAAAGTGAATATCACACAGTAAATTTTACATCAACACCGCCAGATGTGAATTATGTAAAACCACTAATCTTCACTTTGAAATTAGCTCTCGAAGCGAAAACAACATATAAAATAGAAAGAACTCCTATCGTCACAGATAGGGACAATTGGTTTTATTTAATGTGTTTAAAGTATAAATAAGATACAGTGGTGGTAAATCGTTTTATTGGACACATTAGAATGATTGAAGATCAAGTGAAGTAAAGTCTAAAAATGATGGATCTGACTATTATCTGCTGTTGTTTCTGTGAAACTGTTTTCTCTCCGTGTTTATATATTTACAGATGTGCCGAGATGATGGGGTATATATGCTGATTTTCCAAATAATTTCGACGATGAGATGTAGCATCACAGGAAGGAGTAAAGACATTAATGTGTTTAACTACGAAGTCATTGAATGCAAGTGACGATGTTCAAAGTTGATATTTACTTCTTTAGATGTGCTGAACTGATGGGGTAAAGATGCAGATTTGCCAAAACTTCCACCAGAAGATGTAACATCAAGGGAAAGAGTAAAGACATTAATATTAGGTACAGACATTGAATACAAGTGGATATTAAACAATGATGAAGTTGCCATGTACTTTTACAATCTAATTCATTGAATATGACTTCGAATATAGAGACATTTAAAGTTGTATAAAGAGGAACAACAACAACAGTTGAATAACTATATTCTTTTTTCACGTGTCACTTGTGGCAGGAAAATTCCAGAGAGGAACATAATTCTCATGCGCTCATTTTGGGCAAAATTGTTTATATCAAGTTATGCGGCTTTGGTTTTGTGCCTTTCGGGGGTTTTCCTTTCAATTAAGTGATCAAACGCCAATATCGTTCTTATGTAGAATTATGAAGTTTTACTGAGAATTAATTTTTAACTGATTTGATTTAGTGTTGTTTATTTAAGTTTGTTGGAATGTCTATCGCCTATTGATGTTATGAGAGGCCAGAGACGATCATTTAGTCAGCACTCAAACACTCATCCTTGCAAGTTACTTGTAGCTTTCCCATGAATCAACAGTGGGAGATGGTTGACAATGAGACAGGGAGACGATCATTTAGTCAGCACTCAAATACTCATCCTTGCAAGTTACTGGTAGCTTTACCATGAATCAACAGTGGGAGACGGTTGACAATGAGACATGGAGACGATCATTTAGTCAGCACTCAAACACTCATCCTTGCAAGTTACTGGTAGCTTTACCATGAATCAACAGTGGGAGACGGTTGACAATGAGACAGGGAGACGATCATTAAGTCAGCACTTAAACACTCATCCTTGCAAGTTACTGGTAGCTTTCCCATGAATCAACAGTGGGAGACGGTTGACAATGAGACAGGGAGACGATCATTTAGTCAGCACTCAAACATTCATCCTTGCAAGTTACTGGTAGCTTTCCCATGAATAAACAGTTGGAGACGGTTGACAATGAGACGCAATGTCGCATATCAGTCATAACTGACACCGTGGCTGACCAGGGATTTGAACTCACGTTGTCCAGGGATTGCAACATGTAACTAGCTGTGCTAACCGTGCAGGTCATATTGATTTGAGTCATCTTATTATTACTAATTGGAAAAAGGTTAATTAGTACTTTTTTATTTAACACCATCATAGCTATATAAATCACGGTAGACTTATTCAAATGTCAACATATTGGTTTTGAAGAAGTGCTTTTAAAATATCTTTTAAATTATTGTTCGTTCATGCGTACAAAAGTGCAGACGAATGTGTTATTGTTTGGTTACGAAAGAGCACTCAAGGGAAATAAATCCTGATGGCACACTAACAGTAATGGCCCTGTAAATAGATTATTATTATTGGAATTAAGGCCTAAACATTATACATATATTTGAAGAAAATAAGTTTACAAAACAATAAGAAATAATTTTTTCTCTCTTTGATGAGATGTTTCACGTTTTTATCAATGACACACGTATTCCGTTTCTTTCTTGTTAATACTTCGACAAAAGATAAATCTATATAATCATCAACCATTTTAAAAATGTAGACACGACTCTTATATATTTTGCGTTCACATTTATGAGACAAATTCGTATTCCGCATTCTAAATATATTGACACACAACCACAGAGCCATATCCGCTGATTCAATATGAAGAAAAACATTTTAAAAACTGGGATGTGTTTTCTTTGGAAGGAGACGGGGAAGAAATCAATCTTTAGAAAATATTATAACAGATCATTAAATTTGACTGTTACGTAATGCTTGTTTTCCCACGAATGAGCTAAAGAAGGAAATGAAAATACAAATTATTCACAATATCTTTAAGTTTAAACATATTTTATTGCCAAATATATACGTACATTCATATTATGAGCATAGAATAAATATGGCAAAATGGTCTGGCTACCACATTAGTTATGGCCATTCCCTTGTAACGATCAACTGTATTATATTGCGATGGCTGAGTACCATTAGGTGGACATGTACAATGAAAATGTATACATGTAGTAAAATGTTAAGAACTTTTAAAAAAATAGAAAGAATTTTAAAGGATACACTTAGAAGAATATTTGTTATCAAGAACAAAATGTATACACGCATGCCTCCTGCAGAGGACTTCTATGATACTAAAAATAAATATCACGAAATACTAATAATTAAAACGGTTTGTTTGTTTAATATATATGTGGATGTTGTCAAATAGATCACCATTTTCAAGATCAGTTAAAGCATTGCTGCCAAACAGAATCTTTTGAATATACAAACGATGACATGGTCTTGTTTTAGTAAATAATTGAAGCCAATAATAAGGAACATTGTAAGAAATAATGATGTGTATATTTTGTATCGTATCCACATTCACATTTTGCTGTTTCATGTAAGTGGTGTATGTCCAGATCAATATTTTATTTACTACACAACTTTGATGTTGGTTATTGTGTATATTGCACGTTTAGGCCAAACTTATTCATGTGTGTATTTGCTTTTCAAATGGTTCCTATACATGTACACATTGTCATCTATGTGATTAATTGAGACGATTCGACTCTCAATTGTGTGTCAATCTCAAGAATGTTTGAAGGACATCGGACATGGGCAGCTAACTGACTAAACTGTGTACAAGTGATTCAGGTAACATAAATGAAGACTTGCAACTGTGCTAACATAAATTTAACACAAAATATTCAAACCAATTGGTCAACTTAAAATTTTACCATAAAGGTTAACAGTCAACAAAGCAATCCATTACTTACTCAAATCTATTAATAACTTGGACATAGCATGGAACTATTTTATTACAAAGCTAATTCAATTTCATGTTTATTTTTTTAGTTTGTAGTCTACAATGAAGGAGTGGATATATGACTGCACATTGTAAATGTTAAACTATGTTGTATTAAATAGCCAATACAATCGTTACAAATAATTTGCTTCTCCGACTGTATATCGTCCATTCATGAAGCTTTCATTCAACATACAATGTAAAAGTAGTCAACAAACACCGACCAATCAGAACCTTCTTCTTTTTTTCTTCTTTTTTTTTATTTCCATGGTACATTCACATACAATTTATTATTACATACATAATACAATTTACATTCTTTATATATATTTGTTGATGAACGTATTATCAGAAATACAGTTAAGGATCTTGACAGAATAGGTCGGAGAGAAGACAAAATAAGAAGGTGAATACATGAAGATTTTTTTAAGAAGAAAGGTAAATTAGTCCTCACTGTCACTTTATTGATTAAATTATATTATAAGAAATTAGAAAAATTGCAGTTTTTCCATTTGTTTTCATGTTGTGTAATTTTGTCTTTTGTCGGTGCAATAAATCTTTCGATGTTTTTATGGTATTTTAAATATTTTTTAGAAGTGTTGTTGTAATGTTTGCATATTTTTTTTTAAAAATGAAATATTTTGCGAATATCAATATACAGTTAATGTAGCTACTCTGGTCCACATATCCGAAGGCGATCAGTGAATAATATAAATGTATGTATATAAAAACATTAAAATTTCCGTCCAAAAACTTCTCGAAATGTGACATTCCCAAAACAAGTGTTTATTAGTTTCTTCATGAATATTGCATAAATCACACAAACCTGTGTTATTAATATTACATTTAAACAGAAATTTGTTGTTTGGGATTATTCTCATCAAGTTTTTGTATTGAAACGCTCTTAATTTGTGTTTATTAAAGATTTGATAGGTATAGTATGTACAGTTTTCCAGTTTATGTTATTCATTTCTTGTTTCCATTTAATATGTGGCTTTATAACTAATGTGTTTTCGATACAACATAATTGTTTATTATATAAGTATTTGTTTTGACTGTTTAAAGTTTTAATTTGTTTTACTTGTTAAGTTTGTTGCATATTTGATAATATGTTATCATTCTTGAGTTTAACTTTCCAAGAGCGTGTTATACTTTCAATTAGTTTATGATATTTAAAAAAAAATCTGTGTTGTCTTTAGCATGTATATTTTACAGATATAGAAAGGTATGAAATAATTTATGTCTGTTGGTCAATATACTTTATTCCTTTATTATACTATGGTTTGTAGAAGAGAAGTTTGTTATTGTTTTTAATAAAGGACTTGTTCTATATTATCTGCGTTTTTACATTTTTGGTATGTTCACTAAAGTTTATATTTGACCATGATAATACTATGTCTGATAAAAACTTTGAAGTTATTTGAGTTGTATTGTTTAGGTCTTTCCCATTGATGTTACATTCAAATATAAATCGTGTATATTAATTCTAATGCGACGGGCACGAATTGAATGTTTGGTATCTCTTAAAAAATGGCTGATATTTAAACAAACATGAAAAAAGACTTTTGTATTTCATTTGACTTAATTTTCCCTTTGAAGTGGTAATTTAAAGATCAACATGTTATTTAATACTGTATTGTTAATCTTGGTTAAAAATGAGAAAACAACAATAAAAACCAGTAATTATCACGTGCTGTTAAACAAAACAGACAATGTCAAAGTCGGTTTCCACGTACATGCTAGGACTAATATGTTCCGTGTATATCAAATCAACCTTTCGATCTGATTTTATAGACTTTATTGTCAATTAGAAAACTACGTTAAAACAACATTGATGTTGTTGTTTTTGTTGTTGTCGTCATTATTATTGTTGTTGTTGTTGCATGGTGTTTAGCGTCGATTTTAACAATTTTCCAGTCTTATTTTGACCCAATCTACATGAGACAGTATTCATAGCGCTACCACACTGCGAGGCAGACGCTCAACAACTAGGCCACCGCTGCAGTGTTCAACAACTTTGAAATGTGCTCAATTTTCCTAGTGTTTAATATACCTATATCCACAAAATTTACGGGAACGTGCCATTACTGACAAAAAATAAACATTCGCTTTGCTTCATTGCAGCTATGAATGTTTACGACCGACATATTTAATTAATAATCTCATATTTTTTCCGTTATAATACAGTCATAATACTATCCATACAAATGCACCTTAAACTACTCTTGCAATACATAAAATTATAGTTTAAACTTTCATATTGCTATACCATTTTATTCAGATATGCTTTACATTACCATTAAAATTGATGTTTTGAGTTTGGATGATAACTTTTATTATTTTCGGAACAACAGAAATGTTTTAGTCATAATATTAAAACACTTGGTCTTCGTATTCGGTGAAGTTACACACATCAGGTCCATAGAATTGCTACTTACCTTTTCATCCGGCAAAAACTTTTTACTGCGTCATCAACAGGCATATATACATTGGTCTTTGTACTCGGTAAAATTACACACATCAGGCCTATATATGTGGCTACTTACCTTTTCATCAGGCAATAACTGTATACTGCGTCACCAACAGGCATTTGTACATTGGTCTTCGCACTCGGTAAAATTACACACATCAGAGCCATAGATATGGCTACTTACATCTTCATCAGGCAAAAACTGTATACTGCGTCATCAACAAGCATATATACATTGGTCTTTGTACTCGGTGAAATTACACACATCAGGTCAATAGTATTGCTACTTACCTCTTCATCCGGCAAAAACTTTTTACTGCGTAATCAACAGGCATATATAAATTGGTCCTCGTACTCTGTGAAATTGCACACATCAGGTCCATAGATATGGCTACTTACCTCTTCATCAGGCAGTAACTGTATGCTGAGTCATCAACAGGCATATATGCATTGGTCTTCGTATTCGGAGAAATTACACACATCGAGTCCATATATATGGTTACTTACCTCTTCATCGGGCAATAACTGTATACTGCGTCATCAACAGGCATATATTCAGTTTAAGCTTTTGAAACTGATATTTTCAATGTTTAAGTTCTACATGCAATGTCAGTCATGCCTCCAAAATTTTATCATAATTCGGGAGTCACTTAATTAAAATTAATGTAATTAACATTTGTTTGGCAGCATAGGTAATAAATACATAAACTAATATTTACATCGAACAGACGTATATCCATTTACATTCTTGGTTCGTTTCGTAGATGAATTAATTGATGAAATATTAATGAACAAATTAGACACTCCGTAACTGTACATTAGCTTTCTCTATTGTATATGTATTCTTTTTTCATGAAAAACCGATAGTTATCATCATTAAGCAAAATAAAAGTATTTACCTAAATGAGCGCACATACAAAATACAAATCTCTTTAGACATGAGGGCAAACACAAAATAAAAATATTTACATAACTAAATAATACACCAAAAAAAATGTATGTATAAAATTGAAGACACCTACAAAATACAAATATGTACAGATATGAGTACGCCAATAAAAATCAGCTTAATATTAACAGCATAGTAATGTTAATTCTCTCAAGCATACATAAAAACATTAACGTATAAACAAAACAGAAATATTTGCTCTAAAGAACAATATCATTTACACATGTTGTTACATAATCTACATATGCTTGGGAAAATATAAAATCGTAAAGTACTTCGCATCTGCAACATACATTAGCTATATGGTTTTACTTAATTTTATTTCAAACGTATCACGTATTTGGTCTTATTGGTAATATAAGTATGAGGTTAAATAAAGGTGTTCCACATCTACATATACTATTCCTTAAATATAATTCTTATTCCGTAATGCAACAAAAATCAGCAAGTTCAAAAGATCCAATTGCAATGAGTGTATATATAGCTATCGACCTTCCATATATGGTGTTGACATTATCGTCTGCTTTGTGTCCTGTGCTTTCACTTTCTGTAAAGTCGTGCTGAGGCTCTGAAGTTAACATAAATAAACTATTGAATACCCTTGTTTAACATATACATATATGTCCCGTTAATGTTATCAAATACAAAAGGTAAGTATGATGAAGGGCAATAATTTGATATAGACAATAATGGTTGGTCTATGTGATGCGCGTGGTTGAGCGATTATATCATAGCGAACGCACGTGCGTATTTTTTTCGTACATTGCTTGCGAGTGTGTTTGTTTCCGTATGTGTGTACAATGCCTGCTTTTATGATGTATATTTAATTACTCATATCTTCGTGCAAATAATGGACATTTTGAAAAGGAGTATTTTTTTGTAAAACGAAATTACCTATGATAATGATTTCAATTTTTCTGTCTTTGTCCCAAACGCTTCATTATAAGCACGACATGTGTACGATCTACTATCTTCCTGTGTTGTGTCATTGAGACTAATACATATGACATTAGGAGCACACGTGTGTCCTGTGATTGAAGTGTTGTCATTGTTGTTGACCCAGCTTATAATTGATTCAGGGTTACTCTTTACTGTACATTGCAGTACAACAGTCGTACCTTTCGTGACGTATGACGCAGGTGTTGATATCGTTATACCTATGAGAGGTGCATCTGAAACAGATGTAATAAATTGTATCATTAGGTATACTTAAAATTTGATAGAGTGTGCAAATATTGTTTTGAAAAGAAAAAATGTTTTCATTTGTTGTATGTTTGTATATTGTGGTATAACACGCGGTTCATATTAAAAAAAGAGATTTGAGAACCACCAATAATATAAATTATTACACTTATACTTTAAAATATCAAATAAATAACAAGTATTAAGAGTTATGCTAACTTATAAAGGACCATGTTATTTAATATATAAATACATGGGAAAATGATTGCATACACAAGTATTTATAGTCGGCATGTAATATAACACAATAAACATGAGCTATGTGTAGCTATTGACCTGTATATATACATGTATATATCAATATTATACACAGCTAGTAGCTATTGCATATATTTTATGTTATCATTTTTATAAAGATAAGGCTTTTGTGGGAAAGATATTATCTAATTTTTGGTAAACTAGTATATTATATTTTCCAGATATTTTTTTTCAATTTAATTACATATTATATATAATCTTTACCTTAAATGTTCTAAATGAAGCATTAAGTATCCAATTCCCTACATTGTATAGATATGATGATGTGTGCATATAACATTGTTTAATATCTATTCGTGTAACACACCACCAAGTATTCATTCGATTTGCCAGTAATGAGTAAATATATGTTTTGTTGAAACATTTCAAAATATTTACAATCTAAGTTTTTTTCATCATAATAATTATAAATATAACATTTATTTCAGAACTACATTGATTCCGGAAGTGGTATTGTGTGCTGTATTCATACGACATATGCTAGATAGTAAAAAACATTGATATTTACATGTATAGTTTATCATTTGATCATTCGTACATAAGTCATCCGTTAACATCTCATGGGACAGACAACACTTTATCGGTTTCTTGTTCCACGTCCTTTCCATGGTTGTCAGCACGGCCGTTGTCATCGTTTCAACATATCCTTTAGTTGTTTGACTACTCATAATGGGATTTCCAGAGAATGTAACATTTGGCGCGGGACGTCCTACTGTACTCACACAAGACACGTTAATTGGCTTGCCCTCAATTAAAGAGTTTAGACTGAGTTGGGGGTTTCCTGGTTTGCCGATAGTTACTTCTTTTCCTACTTAAACATTAACAACCGTGGATATCGTGTTATTTTTGCATATATTACCCAACCATATAAGAGTGTTTGCAAGTAAGCCATTTATCAATTGACAATATCACCAAAGAAAGATATTAATAAAATGTAATAATAAAGTAATCAATGCTTGCTTATTCAACATGTTATATCAAAAACATTTAAGTCAGCATATTATTTAACACTTAATTTGCCATCGTACAGTGTCGTATCATTAAATCATATTGGTGTATGGTATATGGTGGCATAGTTCTTTCCACGTGTTAGCCTATTTAAGTTACCTTTTTAAGTTGACATGTCGACATCTTAATGCTATGTTTACGTCATCATATTTATAATAAGTAATGTATTTTGATTGTGATTATGGCGACTTATGTAATAAACCAATGGTTACTTATTAATGTTTATCATAATAATGTAAAAAATACGTTAATGATATAAATGTGTAGTTATTAATTGATATTACAGATGTTATAATTATATATACATAAACATAATGCAATTAAGTTTCATTTACAACAAAGTTTCTTACGTATTAAGTATATATGCGTGGATACGACGAGTGGTTTCTCTAGCGCCTTGTTGGCAACGTTACATTTAGCAGTCATCATATGTTCTCTACTCGTTAATGTAAATTTTGCAGTATAGAACTCTCCCGAAGATACAGTCGTTTGTTTTTTCTTATCAACCAGGATATCCACATGGACAGGTTGTGTGCCACCCGTTGTATTGCACCTGATTGTGATGGTGTGGATCAGTGTACCATATATACACTGCTTACAACCCTCATAGTCTCTAGTGTCCACAAACATCGGGGTACTCGGTGGAACTGAAGGTAAAAACATAACAAATGTCTCGAACATTTATTGAACAGGATGTTATATAACGTCATTTCAAAGTGATGAATATACTTTTTAACGTTAACACAGCATATATAACGATACTGGAAAGATATGCTAGCTTAATTAATGTTTACAACGGTAATTCAAACACAGTACTTTTTCAAAGCGATATGGTGTTATTTGGATTTTACAATCAACTATTATTAAAGACTTCAACATGAATATGAATTTAATCATTTTTGATCGCATGAAAAACTGATATTGATAGACACTGTCTCATTTCAAGGCCAAAATTATAATTGCAATTATTTGTTACCTGAATATGTCTTAAAAAGATGTACAAATTCCAATTTCTCTATTTACACATATTGTAATACCGTGAATGATAGTATATATGTCAAATGTAATTACGTAACTGAAATCTGCATATGTTTGCTGTGCACGAATCAAAAGAAATTCAGTAATATTCTCAATAACACTAAATGAATTCTTCTTTCAAACTACATTAAAATGAAAACAAAAAAAATCGAACTACTCTATCACATAATTAATATTATAATTGGTTTAAATCGGTGTTCACAAAAGTTTAATTATTCTACATATATACAGATTATTTACATATCTAGTACTTAGACGAACTAACTGTCTACACTATTTCGGTAAAACAAGATCTCTACTAAATAGCAGTCTGAGAGTTCTGTACGGAATCAGATATCACAAGAACCCAATAGAACTAGATATCCAAAACTATCAAAATACTGATATTTGATGGAAAACAATCTCAGCCTAATATGAAAGTTCTGTAAGAAATAAAATATCTACTTTAACCTGAGACCCTTGCCTATAAATATATCTACCAAATATCGGAGTACTCAATGTTCCAAGATATGTCTATTTAAATATAACTGCTCAGTGAACCTAGATTTTTACATGTAACTATGTACTAACTGCTCAGAGAACCTAGATGTCCACACCTGTCTAACTACTACTGCTCAATGAACCTAGATGTTTACACCTAACTAAATACTAACTGCTCAGTGAACCTAGATGTTTACACATAACTAAATACTAACTGCTCAGTGAACCTAGATGGTTACACATAACTAAATACTAACTGCTCAGTGAATCTAGATTTTTACATCTTACTATGTACTAACTGTTTAGTGAACTTAGATATCCACACCTGTCTAACTACTACTGCTCAGTGAACCTAGATTTTACACCTAACTAAATATTAACTGCTCAATGAACCTAGATGGTTACACATACCTAAATACTAACTGCTCAGTGAACCTAGATTTTTACATCTTACTATGTACTAACTGCTTAGTGAACTTAGATGTCGACACCTGTCTAAATTCTACTGCTCAGTGAACCTATTTTTACACCTAACTAAATACTAACTGCTCAGTGATCCTTATTGTCTACACCATTCTAGATACTTGTACTTGGTGAACACTGATGTATGTACCTTGCTAAATACATGAACGTCTCGTTGGAACTAGATATCAAATAGATGTTGGCAATTATACAGACAGCTACGTGTTTTTCTAAAGATATACGAGATAAAAGTATTTTAAATAAAATGTTTGCTTTAAATAGATCATATTGTCAACAAATATCAATTCCTTATGTATACGGATATCAGGATTCTCACCAGATACTTCATTCTGTTCCCCGTTAGTTTTTTTCTTCTGTTTTCAGTCCATTGAAGTTTGTACACACCAGTCATTGTACTGTTTATATTTTGAATTGTCAATACATACTCCATGTTGCTCTTTATTTCAGTCTCTAGATAATACTCCTTAATATTCCTACTTGTACACACGTCCAGTCCGAGACATATGTTGGGTGTGAACAGCCAGTATCGGACATAGTTACCAGGATCGTTGATGACATACATCCGTGGTAGGTAACCCAGCTCAACATCGGCACCAGTTACAACCCGCGGTGTACGCTGATACAACAATCCACAATCCGCCAGTTCTAAATATACATAAATAAAACATAGTATCCAATATATATAGCATGAATTGCGGCATATGTGATCTTCATATTTTTGCCGTTCTTTTTTCATTTAGAAATACTGGTTGTAACTGCCATTCTTGATAAAATATGAGTTAGCGATTTACATTTTACTTAGTACATGTATACATTACAAATATGGTATCATGTATATAGTAAGTTTAGTGGTATATGTGATATTTATATTTTTGCCGTTCAATTTTCATTTAGAAATACAGGTTTTTACTGCCAGTCTTGAATCAGTTATAGTAAGCGATTTATATTATGCTTAGTACATGTTTGTATAAAATATTGATGTTCTTTTAACGTTATTTGCATTTTGATATATTTTATTTCAAATAATAAAGTAATAAAATGAAGAATTAAAAATATATATTGCACATACCTGATATATTTATTTGTATTTTCATGTCACATTCTCTGTGCGGTGTGAAAATGTTGGCGGAGATGGTAGCATTTCCACTGAGAGTGTAATTGGAGAAGTTTAAGTAGTATATTGAATCCCATTCATACACCGACATCACGTGACTTGATACTCTATTGTACTGCCATGTAATATGTGTATTCCTAAAGTAGTATTCACGTGATAGTTCCAAAGTTATGTTTAAAGGTCTATTTCTAACAACTTGTTCAGTAACAGAACGAGTTCTACAGACAGATACCACAGTAGCTGCAAAGAGAGATAACACTTTGACGATATACTCATTACTATTCTATAAATGTTTTTCGTATTCATCCAATACAAACTACAAGGTATAATTAGACTACTAAGACAAAAGTTAGAATGAAAAGCCTCGAGAATTTCAAAATAATATGTTACCGTTGTGTTCAGTAAATAAACAGAAATATGGAAACCGCTTACATTGATTCATATTTATTGTTTCGTTCTTTTATGTATTCGCGTAGACGAGAGATTTATGTCTAAATCATCTGAAACGGTCACCTAAGGAACTATTATTTTCATATTGGGTATTGGAGCCTATAACTCATGCAGCATGCGTAACTACCACAAATAAGACGACGTTTCCTTCAATTGCGCTATCGCATCGTCGTCAGTAATGTACCAGGCGCTGCTGACATCACAGCTACCGTGATTTCTAATCCTGATAGTAACTAAACAGCTTAAATGACTTTGAATTTTATAACGACGTGGAACAATCCTCACAAGAAATTATGTCTATGGATCTGCACCAAGTAGTGTACTCCAAACATTAGAAAACTAAACCAAACATAAATAAAACATAAAACACATGTTTACATGTAACTAGTATAATAGTGAATGTTTGTAAAGCTATATAAGAAAGAAGTTTATGAAATATCAATGTTGTAGAACAAGAGCAATTTGAAAATTAAACAATCCATCTTTTTTTTTTTTATTGAGGGAATTACATGTGAACATACTTTATGTGACTTTTTTGATATATGCATTTTAATACATGTATATTTACTGACTATTCATTTGATATGAATGTGCTTTTTGTGAGAGTTGTGAAACACAAACAAAATGCAATGCAATTACGCACCGGTATTCTAATGATACAGAGCCGAACAAATCAAAACTATCTGCTGCAAAAGGTATATTTATGAAAATATCCTGCTTGAAACAAGTAACAATGCTCTATTAACAATTTTTGGCAAAATTATTTTTTCAATTTTATCCGAACAGTCTCTATAGATGATAATATCAAATAGACATGCCCCTTAATACAGACACAAACAGTATCAACACTGGATGGGCTACATGATCCCAAGGTATTATGACTGAGATGAACAAAGTTTTAATAAATTGCATACAAAGGGATATACCATTAGCATAACTCCGTATTAGGTAAATAAAAGCGTACCTTTACCGTCAACAAAACCTTTAATGAAAATAACAGAAATGAGATAAATACATTTATCCGTTTTGTGAATAAAAGTCTAATCACGAATGTTGTACAATTACTGTACTACATGTATATAGTTTGTCTTTAATTTAGAGACCCATGTACTGGTGCACATTATGAATCCATTCCATGCGTTTTAATTCGTACTGTTGTTCATACTTAACTTATGAGTGACCGCAACATTATCTTCCGCATATATTAAACAATGATACAACTAGAAGTTACTCAGAACATCAAACGGTGACCAGCCATTGTGTCACGGTCGAAAGTGCAACCGAAACCGGAAAAATATATACGCTGGGCAGTTTATTTAGTTCGTAATAAACTATGACCTTATCAATATCCATCCAACATGTCACGTCTCGAAATATTTACGATTGAACTGATTTTGTGTATAAAAAATTATATTGAACTTGTATGAATTTTTGTTATTACGATGTTTAATTAGAAAAGAGGAAAAAGAGTACGTTTTTATTTAAAAACACCATAGCTAAATGAAATCGATGAATGCTAATTCAAATCTCGACGCATTGTTTTTTCTTTAATAAGTGCTTTTTAAAGATCTTTATTGTTCGTTCATGTGAATCACAATACGGACGAATAGATTTTGTATAAAGTATATAAAGGGCATTCACTCAAACACAAGGACGGATGTAGCGTTAAGTTTTATTTGGTCCAATACAATTAAGAGCGAAATTGATTACAGAAAACTGTCTTTTTCGGCCAAATGTGTAATTAACCATCTCATTTCTTGGCAAAAGATATATTTTTTAATAGACTTATACGTTATAATGACAACCCGTATAATAAAAGAGGGTTTATTTCTGGTATATATAGCTTGTTTTCTCAGCAACTATTGGTTGGAATTCAATGACACTTCAAAATGTGATTGGTACCAAGCCTAGTTGTCAATATTATTGGCATGTTGCTTCTGAATAATTTTTTACTGAGTTATAGCCCTTTGATTTTTCAGACATTTTTGTTGTTGTCGCTGTTTCTCAGCAACAATAGGCTGGAATTCAATAACACTTCACAAAAGTGATTGATTACTGTTTCAAAGCGGTTGGCAAAAGGGGGCAATACCTGTGTTATGGTGCCATCTGGCAGTATTCATCACCTCCAGTGATATTTCTAGTAATGATATCTGCATTTTTACTAGAGCCAAGATTCTAACGCTGTGACGTAATGCCATTCATAAAATCCTCTTGCTATGATATGGTATCGTTGGACTACTATAAAAATAAACCTAGAATAAAAGTCTTAAAAATCTTAGTTATGGTTGTATACAAGAAAAAGTATCTTTTATGTTTTTTTTCGGTACAGCGGAATAAATGTGTTGGCAAACAGTTATCAAGTAATCCCTTGGGTTGGAATGTTCCATCCACACTGCAAACCCATAAAAGATACCTATATTCTTGCATACCAGACAAGGATATTTTTACCGAGATTAGATATTTCTATCTCACCCTGGGGCCAAGATAATGTTGTCGCGCTGTGACATTGTAACCATCTATGACTAAAATATATGACATAATTTATTTGATTTGACATTTTACAAGCAACAGGGTAATAATATAATTAAAATTAGAATGAATATTCAATGTTTATTAAAATGAATATTCAATGTTTATTAAAATGAATATTCAATGTGCTTGGTGTGCAACAAACAGAAGCATTCATGGCGTTTTCAGTTCAACTGTTTACACGTTAACTCAGAAGAACCCTCGGACATAACTTTTATCTGAACATCAAACACATGTAAGATTCAGATAACTCTACTTGTACTGATACTTGATATAATATAAATTTGTTATATTTAAGTCATTTCTTGTTCATGGGTATGAACCATCCATTTAAGCACTTAATTTGCATAAATTAGTCTTGAAGAAGTTAGGGGATATTTTATTCGTGAGCTCCATTTTGATTGCAGATAAAAGTGAATGCATTAATAAAGAGAGGGAGTTTATATATAACAAAGGAGAAGCAGACAGAAGGATTTGATAATTTTGCCCAGGCAGTCAGAATAGACCCAAGTAATTCAGATATATACCACCATAGAGGACATGTAAGTAAGCAGCCAGAGATCGTGGGTGGGTTGCACTAATTATCTCAAGCTGAGATTTTTTCAACTAAAAAATCTCAATTTCTCTAAAAAATATCTCAAATAATTTCTCTTAGTTGTTAAACATTAAATGACCACAAAGAAGTTCGAAATGATTGTTACTCACTGGTTAAAGATAACATGAAAAAGATCAAAATACATAAATTTAAAACATTTTTTGAGATGTTAATTGCAACTGGGACCTGGTCTTATCTTCATAAAACATCTCAACTTGAGTATATGCTCAAATGTTTGGTCCATTTAACGTTATTATTTCAGTTTCAATATTACTTTCAGATTCAATTTTACTTTCAGTTTCAATTTTACTGTCACTGCAAAAATGATACTAGAAGCTTCCTCATTTGGCGTTCGACATTTAGAGGATAGTCTATGTCTGGTCGGCCCAATGACATGTTTAATGTGACTGAGTGGGGTATCATACCATGTGGCTTTATAGCATAATATTTCAGTGTGGTAACACTAAGAATACTGTCTTAAGTAGACACAATCATAATATGACTGAAAAATTAGTGAAAGGGATGCTAAACATCGTATAACAACAGCAACAGATCATATAACTATTTTATTTATTTTGCAGCAAAACATACAGCTAGATAGACTGGAAGATGCGGTTAGAGATTTTGAAAACAGGATTTTGAAAAACCCGGACTTCCCACATTCATACATACAAAAATCATATGCAGGTAAATTGATCTTTTCTTCTTTATAGGATAAAACTATATTTTCCTCTCTAGTTTATGCATGTGTAGGCTATGCTGAATCTCACACAAATTAACTTTAAAAGGAGTATATCAAGAAAAAAAATGCTATAAATGTCTTAAATTTTTTTTTATCAAAATGGATAAAAGGCATCTCATAAATAAAATCCAAATTGTTTGGTATGTCAATCCATCAAATCCTGACAAAATTGATATCTAAATTGGAGTGGTAAACTTGAAATGAAATCCCCATTCTAAAAAAAGACAGCGCTTAAGCGGCACATATATTCTAATCTAACCTAGGTTTGTAGTCAAAGCTAGAAAATCCCTTTTCAATACATTATTTTGGCATGTTTAAATAGATGTCTTTTTGGCAATATTCGGTCAGTGAGTATATAAAAGCATGATATATTGAAGGAAAAAAATGTTTTAAGCCAATTTTAAAAAATCCTGAGATATTCCCTTTAATATTCCTGCAGGATTTGACAAAGTAGATACAAGCATAAAATTACTGAAAATTGAATTCAATCCATGTACCAGGTAATTCCATATTTCCGACAAATTATATTATTTCTTTTAGTTAAAACAATACTTTATTCACAAAGTTACATATATTTAGCATACATTGAACAATAAAGCATAAAGTCATATGTGGAAAAGATACAGACAAAAGCTTTAGAAGCTTGTGTAAATCTGCTTCCATAACATATAATATATTGACCGTTATGTTTTAAGAACACCGGAGAGCGGCTGCTGAACAAAGTACAATGAAGTTAGAAAAGGCTATAAAATATTACGAAGAAACGTTGAAGAAGTTTCCATATTGTTCTGATGGACATGCTTTATATGCACAGGTAAGAAATTTGGTGATATCCAGCTTTCAGGGTAGGTCTCAAAAAGGAATTCTGACACCTACTCATTCTGTTTGACAAGCGGACCGACCGAAAACTGTACTCATCCTTGCTGATTTTGTAGTTGTTTTTGGCCACTTTGGTTTTTCGCTTTTTCGTTTGACTTTTTTGTCACTTGTTGTAAACTTTAGATATGGTATAAAACAATCAATTGAATATTACAGTGATGAGGTGTTTAGAAAACACGTGCTCAGAAGAATGATGTAGAGGTAAGCTGTATGTAAGACTATGATATATTTTGATCTTCTAAAGTCACTTTTACATACTATTCGACCTGGATATTTTAAATTTTACTCTTTCTTGAGCTTTTTGTCGCTCATATGTTGGAGCAGGTCAGTGTAATTTTTGTATATTTTTGGTGTTTGTTTTAAAATATGATGTGGGAAATTTTTGTTTAAATTTCTAGTGCAAAATATAAGATATATATATCACATACCGAAGAACTTCGATCACTCGAACTCGACAGGACTGGACAAAATAGTTCGAGTCAGCGGTAGTTCGAGTCAAGCCTGGTACAACAATCATCGTGCATGTACATTGCGTACAAGTATGTTGATGAGCGTGTTATTGAATCCCATGTGTACGCTTTGAACAGATGCAATAGATGAATCCGATGTAAATGATGTGTATTTCTTGTTAATGTAGAAAATACAATATACCTGAGATAACTTCCAAATATAATTAATTGTATTACACAATAATTATTTAATTTACCTTTTATCATCATAATTTTATATGCTCATGTATAAATAGATTTAATAAATAAATTTAACTTTTGGTGTGCGTGAGAATGTAAATGACATGATAATCATACTCCGGTTTTACCGGGTCCTTCACAGTAGCTCGGCAATCGTCAAAGAGGCTGACTTAGTTATCCCCTGGTTACTGGGTCCGTCACTAAGTTGCTCAGTCGTTTCTTCTTCAGGTAAATGTGACATTGTGCAATGAGACTGAACTTCCCTTGTCTAAGATTTATAGGGTAAAATTGCATGTGACACTCTTTACTTTGCAATGTTTGCAATATAAATTGGTTTTATTTTTATTTTAAATTACCAGTAAACATCAAATTAGGAATCAAATTAACTTAATTAATGCAACATGCGGTATACAATTAAAGCAAACGTGTAACCAATTATAAACACACTCTCCAAATAACAAACTTCTCGCTCTTTAAGACAGTGGGAATATATTATGATGTGTAGAAATTACTTCACACCTTTGAATTCGAGAACAAACATGGCAAACTTCTCCAATTTTCTTTATCTTTGATCAGCTGTTCGACCGATAGGTGCGAAAAACGTAGGTAAGTGTGTTCGCGGGACCTTATTTCTAGTTCGACTGTTCAGTCTATCAGTGTTTTAGCCATTGGTGGTAGAACAATAGAAATTAAATAGGAATCTGGCAGGGACCGGGTTAGTTGTTCGAGCGATCAGTAGTGTTCCAGCCAACCAAATTCGAGCTATCGAAGTTCTACTGTATTTGATCTGAACTACTGTATATGAAGTGTTTGTAAATTAATGGTCATTTGGCCATTCTTAAAAATATATTGTTTGCCGTGCTCCTACCTAATCTTCAATTTTTAATTGACATTTAAGCATTTATTTTTTTCTTGATTTCTGTCCATTTTTCTTTAAAATGACTATGCAAAATCAAAATTTGGCCAAACAAAATTAGCTGCCTACCTACTCACATGAAAAATACTGGGTTGGAGCACAGCAAACAAATATTTTTTTAAAGATGGCCTTTTTAAACAATTTATGGAGGGAAACCAAAAATTTATGATTGCTTATGATGTAAGATAGCTGCGTTTGTCCTCAAAAACTAAAAAAAAATGATTTTAATAGAAATAATAGTCACATTATTTGCTGAGAATTTTAAGATAAATGAAATTTAATATAAAATTATCTAGTATTGTAAGATATGAAACAGCAGTATCACAAAACTTGCATGTTTATATTATTAAAGCAAATAAAAAGATTGAGAGAAATATTCGAAAAATGACCATTTTGTCTCTTGTATTCTTCAGGCACTATGTGATCTTGTTAGGTTTGATGATGCTGACATTGAGTTTGAGATCGCCATCAAACTAGAACCAGATAATGCAAATACTCTCGTACACCGGACGTAAGTATGCCTTAAAGTGTTTCATGATCAAAATGAGCATATCGAGTAGTGGAAAATTTAAGTAACCATTTTGACAGAAATACTTGTACACAGCGTTAAGTTTGGTTTGTACTTTGAGATGTACTTTTTATGCCCTGTCATTCAAAGAATTACCCCTGTCCATTCATACGTAAATAAAATAGGTATCTGATCAGTAACCTCTGAAATTTTTGGTAAAAATTTCGGATTCTGGCTCCTGTTTCACCAACATATACTTAAAACCTAAATCTAAGAAAAGCAGCCAGGTGATCATGATTTAGACTGGTACAAAACTACATTGTTCTTTTACCATACATTATATTTTTCATTCCTAAGCTTCTAATTTCCCTGGAGAAACCATTTCTTTAGGAGGTTACAGTCCCATTTATTTAACACTTTGCTCCATAAGCATTTGCTTGGATTCTTCCATATTGAAAACATTAATTCACCACGTATCAGCACTTCCTGCACTGTTTTCAAAGGACTTCTGTGATTGGTCCTGGAAAACGCGTATCTGTGGAGTAAAGGGTTAAGTGAAGATTCTCCTTGGCAACTTGGTCTTAGGTACTGTCTCAAAATTTTTTACTTTTCACTGATTAGAATGTGGGTTTGAGCTCGGCTTAAAAGTTTACATGAGCAAATTTGCTATATACGTGTGAATATTTGTTAATTTAATTCACAGTAGTATGCACTCAGATTAATTCTGACGTGTTCGTCAACCAAAATCAACAACAACAAACTGGATGCCATACATGTATATACTATAATATAGTATAGATCACCATTCATTTGAGACACAGTTTTATTGGATATTCTCTTTGTGTCAGGTTGCTGAAGTTACAATGGAAACAGACAATAGATGAACCAGTTGGATTGATCAAACAGGCTATAGACTTAGATGACAGGTGTGAATATGCATACGAAATACTGGGGACCATAGAGGTGCAAAGGTATAAACATTTTCATGTATGGTGAGAAGCTTAATTTTTGTCAGAGTCCTCCGTGACTGAGTGGTCTAAGGCACCGTCTCAAAATCACTTGCCTATCACTGCTAAGGTTGTTGGTTTAATTCCCGCTCAGCCAAAAAAAAATTGCGAAAAAGTTTGCCAGTTACTTGTGGAAGGACGGTGGTTCTACCCAGATTTATTCTGAGGTCTTCCTACAGCAATAAAATTGGTTATGCCATATATAACTGGAAATATGTTGAAAATGGCGTTAAATCCCACTAAAAATATAGAAATAAAAAAAACATTTTGTCAAACTTTCAATATATTTCGACTGTCTATTTATACTGTTACACACCTTAGCAAGTATTAGGAGAAGCCTTGTTTCTCAGGGTTGAAGGTGTTATGGGCTCTTTTATCACTGATGAACATTGCAGTGGACAGTTCTTGGTCAGCCCGGTGTCAGTATAATGTGACTGGATGGTAGTGATGAGCTGATTATCAGATACATTTGATTGAATAGAAATGTCCAGTCGTACCATTTTTCTTATAATTGATAATCAATACGAATGTTCAAAGTACTAAGCACAAGTACAAAACGTTGTAAGTATGAATAAATTAGCAAAGAGAAGTAACTCTGATACACAACCCCAGTAGCTTCTCAATACCTGTCGAACCTTATGCACTGGTTAAAAACGGCACAAGAATGAGGTCAGTGCCGGGGTTTGAACATGACACCCCAATTCCCGCCATGCACACGGAGGCACGAGTACGTTTCTGGCGACACGGTGGTAGATAGCTTATTTCTTTAAGAACAAAAGTTGCTTAGAATTGTTAAATCTACAACATATGTAAAAATAAATCCATAGCAAGTGTGATTTATTTTTTCCGTGGCCCCTAAGGCTCAAACCTTAAACTCGGACCCGCTGGCGCCGCCTAGCGGTAAGAACATTGAACCATTTAGGCATTCAGAACCCTAGATCCCATTAATACCTACATAATGATACCAAGTTCAATAAAATCGGTCAAGGAATGAAGTCTTAGCAGCGATATGAACATGGCACTTGTTCTTTAAAAGTCTAAGCACTTCATGTTTTTTTTCACAAGTCAAAGTTCATCATTTTCAACAAGTTCTACAGGCCTTAATATTGGGTTTCTGATTTTAGTACCATTCTTTAGCTGAACATGTGTAGGTTCTTGTTTTTACAACAGATAATTTTGTAAAATTCATTAACGACATATGCAGAACGTGTAAACATGGTACCTTAGCGCTAAAATAAATTTTATTTCAACTCTTTTTGCTGTAGCGCACGGAGTTCGAACATGCATGGGTGGTTGTTGTTAGCTGTTCAATTCGTACAGGGGACATCTAGGCACACTCTGGTACTCAGTTTGATGGGTTCCGATAAGTATTTTCGAAAAATCGCATTCCGGCAATAATGATTTTTTAAAATGTTTTCACCATGTTCTACGAATCCCCGGCACCTTATTCCTAGCGCTAGGGAGGTGATTTTTACATCATCCCTTAGAGATTACCATTGCCTACAGCACCCCCACCCCATAATCAAACGCATCATATACTACGGCTATTGACCTGTCCGGCAGGCTCAAACATGCTCCAGAAATAGTCATTTGTGGCTCGAAAAACGAATGTCCGAATATTTTTACTATATGGTTTTACCCGCTCGCCAGAGGTCATTAGCCCGATCTTAAACTTTAACCCGGGTTTTCTGCAAGGTTTGTGGTCAGATAAAGCGATTGGTGTAAGAAATTTAATTCTAAACCATATACTTAGTAATTTAGGGTCATTTTGAATTAAGGAAAAACTGGGTTTTTGGCCATTTTCGGACCAAAAATAACTGTTTTTCATCAATTTCAACACGCTCCCAAATCTTTATTAATTCACATAAATGGCTTATTTTGGTATCATTATTTAGAGAAAAATGTTTTCTTTCTGGATATTTCAACAAATACTTTTCAAACCTTTGTCCTTGACCCGTGCGCCACGTGCACGAATGTAAACAATAAACAGTCTAAAAATTGTTTCTATTACCACAGGGCTGATTTTCACTACATAATTTTTTCTTATAAACATATAACATATTTCTTATCTACACAATATGCACAAAAAAGTTAAAACATATAAAGAATTTAACCTTTTGAACTTTTGACCAAAAAATATTAATTAGGTAAATATTTTTTTCTGACTAAACTATAAGTCCTAGCTAATATGTCAAAGAACAAATAATGTTTAAATAATAAGCTCTGCATTATACATAATATACGACCTTCACCCCGCCACCAGAAGCACGTGATGCGTATGCTGTAGTGAAAACAATTTTGAGTAACTTTTGTATCAACAGTATGCAGCTAACTCTTAACAGACTGATCAGAATAACATCACGAGTAATATCATACCCGTGCACGCAATATTTAAACCCATGCACAGAGGCGATATCTTGTTCGAATTTTGCATGTTTGGTCTCGTTCGAAATGTCTCGATGAGCTCTATACACCGTGGCTTATAGCTAAGGTGGTCACCCTGGCACGTGCGCTATTTTGAGACATGTGCATTGGATTCAGCTCCACATATGTTGTAGAGAATTAAATACTGAACAACTTTTGTCTTTAAACTATATGGCTATCTTAAACCGTTTAGCCAGTAGAACCGTAACCTCAACTTATCTACAGATAACCGGATGGTCAAAAGAGGATCAAACCTGAGCCAAGAGACCATTTCCGGTCCGAATTTTTCAAGTTAGATATCATTTGAAATGTCTTTCCGAGCTTAATAAAGTGGCGTTGAGTTTTTCAGTAACTCTTAAACCAATGCACGTGCATGTGCATAAATTGAAATAATAGACCTAGAGTCAAAAAATCTTTTTTGTTAGCTAGATCTCGTCAAATTAAGGCCAGTTTGCTCTTACCATTTTAAAAAATAACTTATAATTTTTTATATAACTCAATTCAACAGTTGACGATTTTGCCATTTTTGCCTATGTTTGAGCCTCCATAGAGGCATTATGTCCTGTCGCAAGGTTAAAAAACTATATATTTTCTAAAAGACCTATTCAAGTCATCCAATATAATATCAAAAATATTAGCCCCAAACTCTTGCAAAGGCCATTAGATGTCATCTGAAAAGTACAGAAATTGAAAAAAAATTGTTGATTTTGTCAAAGAGAAAAAATCGGAGAAAAATCGGAAAAGCGTTCATATCTTTGCCAATTATGAACACATTACTCTGAAATGTTTCATAAATGTTCTTTTATTCATATTCTATGGATTTCTATTGATTGCTAGGGTGAGTTTTGAAGTTGGAATATACTTTTTTTTAACTGAACGCTTTTTATACCCTTGGTTTTGAACGAAAATTTTAGATTGACCTTGACCGCGTTTGCTTAAAGAATATTTTTATTGTAAAACATCTTCTTCCTTCGACACTCTAAACCTCAAGGGTTTCCTTAATTAGGGATCACGGACCCTCCTAACTATTGAGATATTTTAATCTCAAAATACCACCTCGACCGTAACAGTCCCAATCAAGGACTTTTTCATAAAAAATGAGATGTTGTTGTTTTGTCAAACTTTCAGGGGCCATAACTTCGTAAAAAAATATAGCGGATACCATCAACGTGTTCGTTATCAATTTGTCTTTCGAATGGTACCTTCAAATAAAACCCAAATCATCTACAAGTTGAACAACATCTAATTCCGTGGTTCTACACCACATTTTACAACTTTAAGTTCTGACGTTAGGATATCCCAATCTACTCAGTTTTTCTTGGTAAATATTTTTTTTTTGGTTGGGTTTATCCTCCCTGGGGCACCTAGGGGAACTCGTAACAATCTGTAACTCGTGTTTTTCTGATCTCGGAACCTTCAAAGGAGCTTAACCCAGGACCAAATATCATAAAATTTTCAACATTCTCAACTTTTTTAGTGAAGCCCGGATTGAACCCTAAGGAACCCCTATAGACCCTATATACCATTCCTAGGTTAAAGCCCTAAACCCAGGTTAAAAGCGTGTGACTATGCCCTTCTATAAAAATGAAATTATGATATTGTCCTTATGACCCTTATTTGGCTCTCTGAGTTAATTATGAAGTAAGAGATACCTATTTGAAATTGATTAAAAAACAACTTCTAATCTGTTGAATAAAGTCGTGAAATGTTTATGTAATGTTCAGATCTCTGCCACAATCATTCCTTGACAAAACTTGTTTATTTTGATATACATATATGATATAATGAACAATTTTTTAAGTCAACTTTGTTACAACAGTATGCAGCTAACGCTAACAGATTGATCAGAATAACGTCACGAGCATTATCATACCCGTGCACGCAATATTTGAACCCGTGCACACAGGCCATTTCATGTTCGAATTTTGCATGTTTGGTCTCGTTTAAAAGGTCTCGATGAGCTATATAAACTAACGCTGAGTTTTGAAAGTTCGCTTAAAATGACCACCGTGGCACGTGCGCGAAATTAGAAAATATTGTTGGAGCAAAATTCATTTTTTTTTTCGAAATGTAGATCTCATCAAAATAACATGAGTATTTTCTTTGTGTTTTAGAAAATACCATACACTTTTATAGATAGTTACGTTAAACTCTCCGTTATTGTGAACTTCAATACACTGCCCAATTCTTATTATACATGATGAGCTTAGCATCTGTATTTTATGTTATTTTGTAGATAATCATGTGTCCAACTATTTGAAAACGCGAATTCAATTTCATATTTGATTAGAAACCCGTGCCGAGGAGTCCAATGACCTAATCCTTAGCACTTTTCCTGAAGAAATGGAGCTCCAACAGTCATATAGCTCGGATCGAAAATTGGTAACACGGGCCAGAAAATGAGAGGCACGTGCATTGCGTTCATTTTCAGATATATTATTGAACACTTGATTCTAAGCAACTTTTGTTCTTATAGTGATCAGCTATCCGTCTTTGTTCAGTCAGAAACGGCCCGTACCAACAATAGCAACTCCCAAAAATGTTGCAATTTGGATACCATGTTCAAACCCCGGTACCGAGCTCATTCATGGGACGTTTTTAACCAAAACATAGGGTTCGACAGGTATTGAGTTTTTCTTGAGGAAGGTTTAATTATTTTGTTTAATATATGGCTGCCAGGTTCGCCAGCGGGCCTCGAACTTAGACTATGTTGTAGCACGTGCGGTGAATTTAGCGACACGTGCATTAGGTTCATGTTTATATATGATGTGTACATTATGATTCTTAGCAACTTTTGTTCTTAGAGTGGTAAGCTTTCTGTCTCCGTTTAGTCAGAAACGCATCCCGTGCTTTCCCGTGCTGAAAATATTATCCTGGTCGAAACATGTTAATTCACTACAACTTTCATATAATACGTAAATACATTAAGTCAACACGTCTCATTTTGGGCAAAATGACAATGTTATCCCTGTAGAAAAATGTTAATCAACTACAACCTCCATATTATCCGTTAATAAATCATTCGGTCAACATGTCTCATTTCTGGCAGTCAACATGTCTCATTTCTGGCAGAATGACAATGTTATCACAGTGGAAACATGTTAAGTCACTACAACCTTCATATAATACGTTAAAACAACATTACGTCAACACGTCTTATTTCGGGCAGAAAGAGAATATTATCACAGTAGAAACATGTTAAGTCACTACAAACTTCATAGAAAACGTAAATATAACATTAGATCAAGATGCGTTATTTCGGAAAGTAATGACTATGTTATCACGGTGAATACATGTTAATTCATTGCAATCTTTGTATGTTACATAATATTATCTCGGGGTAAGTACAAAATTCATAAGTTGCTGAAATACATTATGTCAATCTCATTTTGGGCAGAATGAAAATATTTTCCTGGTCGAAAAATGATAATTAACTACAACAATCATATATTTCGTAAATTTGACATTATGGCAACATGTCTCATTGAGGACAGAATGACAATGTAGTCCTTAATTCGTTACAGCTTTCATATAATACCTAGATACAGCATTAGGTCAACGTGAATGACACTGTTATCGTTGTGGAAACATGATAATTCACTACAACCTTCATATATTTCGTAACCATAACATTAGGTAGACATGCCTCATTTAGGGCAGAATGGCAATATCAAAATGTTTATTCACATCAACATTCATATAACACGAAATTCAACATAAGGTCAACATGTGTCATTTCGGGCATATAGTACGTAAATACAACATAAGGTCAATATATCTCATTTTGGGCAGGATGTCAATGTTATCCTGGTGAAAACATGTTTATTCACTTAAACCTTCAATAGAAACATGTTAAGTCACTACAAACTTCATACAAAACGTAAATACAACATTATGTCAACATGTCTCATTTCTGGCAGAATGGCCATGTTATCGCAGTAGAAACATGTTAATTCACTAAAACCTTCATATAATACATAATAACAACATTCGGTCAACATGTCTCATTTCGGGCAGAATGGCTATGTTATCACAGTAAAAACATGTTAATTCACAATAACCTTCATATAATACATAAAAACAACTTTAGGTCAACGCGTGTCATTTCCGGCAGAATGACAATATTATTACAGTAGAAACATGTTTATTCACTACAACCTTCATATATTACATAAAAATAACATGAGGTCAAAATGTCTCATTTCGGGCAAAACGGCTATGTTATCACCGTAGAAACATGTTTATTCACTACAACCTTCATATAATACAAAATAACAACATTAGGTCAACGTGTCTTATTTCGGGCAGAATGGCTTTGTTATCACAGTAGAAACATGTTAATTCATTACAACCTTTATATAATACATAATAAATATATTATGTCAACAGGTCTCATTTCTGGCAGAATGGCTATGTTATCACAGTAGAAACATGTTAATTCACTACTACCTTCATATAATACATAATAACAACATTTGGTCAACGCGTTTCGTTTCGGGCAGAATGGCTATGTTATCACAGTAGAAACATGTAAATTCATTACAACCTTCATATAATACATAATAATAACATTAGGTAAACGTGTCTCATTTCTGGCAGAAAAGCCATGTTATCACAGTAGAAACATGTTAATTAACTACAACCTTCATATAATACATAATAACAACATTAGGTCAACATGTCTAATTTCGGGCAGAATGGCTATGTTATCACAGTAGAAACATGTTTATTCACTACAACCTTCATATAATACACTTAATAACAACATTAGGTCAACTTGTCTCATTTCGGCAGAATGACAATATTATTACAGTGTAAACTTGTTCATTCACTACAACCTTCATATAATACATAATAACAACATTAGGTCAACGTGTCTCATTTCTGGCAGAATGGCTATGTTATCACCGTAGAAACATGTTAATTCACTACAACCTTCATATAATACATAATAACAACATTAGGTCAACATGTCTCATTTCGGGCAGAATGGCTATGTTATCACAGTAAAAACATGTTAATTCACTATAACCTTCATATAATACATAAAAACATCTTTAGGTCAACGCGTGTCATTTCCGGCAGAATGAAAATATTATTACAGTAGAAACATGTTTATTCACTACAACCTTCATATAATACATAATAACAACATTAGGTCAACGTGTCTCATTTCTGGCAGAATGGCTATGTTATCACCGTAGAAACATATTAACTCAATACAATCTTCATATAATACACCTAATAACAACATCAGGTCAACTTGTCTCATTTCCGGCAGAATGACAATATTATTACAGTTGAAACGTGTTCATTCGCTAAAACATTCATATAATACATAATAGCAACATTAGGTCAACACGTCTCATTTCGGGCAGAATGGCTATGTTATCACAGTAGAAACATGTTAATTCAATACAACCTTCATATAATACATAAAAACAATATTAGGTCAACTTGTCTCATTTCCAGCAGAATACCAATGTTATTACAGTGGAAAAATATTAATTCACTACAACCTTCATATAATATGTGAATACAGCATTAGGTCAACGCGTCTCATTTCTGGCAGAATGGCTATGTTATCACAGTAGAAACATATTAATTCACTACAACCTTCATATAATACATAATAACAACATTATGTCAACATGTCTCATTTCGCGCAGAATGGCTACGTTATCACAGTAGAAACATATTAATTAGCTACAACTTTCATATAATATATAATAACAACATTAGGTCAACATGTCTCATTTCGGGCAAACTGACATTGTTATCACAGAAGAAACATGTTAAGTCACTACAACCTTCATATAATACGCAATTACAACATCGGGTCAACATGTCTCATTTCGGGCAGAAAGACAATGTTATCACAGTAGAAACATGTTAATTCACTACAACCTTCATATAATAGACCTAATAACAACATTAAGTCAACTTGTCTCATTTCCGGCAGAATGACAATATTATTATAGTGGAGACTTGTTCATTCACTACAACCTTCATATAATACGTTAATGCAACTTTAGGTCAACACTTCTCATTTCGGGCAAAATGACAATGTTATCCCGGTAAAAATATGTTAATCAACTACAACCTCTATATTATCCATTAAGGAAACATTACGTCAACATGTCTCATTTCGGGCAAAATGACAATGTTATCACAGTAGAAACATGTTAAGTCACTACAACAATCAAATAATATAAAATTACAACATCAGGTCAACATGTCTCATTTTGGGCAGAATGACAATGTTATCACAGTAGAAACATGTTAATTCACTACAATCTTCATATAATACATAATAACAAAATTAGGTCAATTTGTCTCATTTCCGGCAGAATGACAACATAATTACAGTGGATACTTGTTAATTCACTACAACTTTCATATAATACGTTAATACAACATAAGGTCAACAAATCTCATCTTGGGCAGAATGACAATGCTATCCCGGTAGAAATATGTTAATCAACTACAACCTCTATATTATCCGTTAATGAAACATTACGTCAACATGTATCATTTCGGGCAGAATGACAATTTTATCACAGTAGAAACATGTTAAGTCACTACAACAATCAAATAATATAAAAATACAACATCAGGTCAACATGTCTCATTTTGGGCAGAATGCCAATGTTATCACAGTAGAAACATGTTTATTCACTACAACCTTCATATAATACGTAAATACATCATAAGGTCAACACGTCTCATTTCGAGCAGAATGGCAATGTTATCCCAGAAGAAACATGTTAATTCACTACAGCTATCATATAAAACGTAAATAGAACATTAGGTCAATACGTCTCATTCCGGGCAGAATGGCAGTGTTTTCACAGTAGAAACATGTTAACTCACTACAATCTTCATATATCATGTTAATACAACATTAGGTCAACGTGTCTCATTCCGGGCAAAATAGCAATGTTATCACAGTAGAAACATGTTAATTCACTACAGCTATCATATAATACGTAAATAGAACATTAAGTCAACACGTCTCATTCCGGGCAGAATGGCAATGTTCTCACAATAGAAACCAGTTAATTCACTACAATCTTCATATAATAAGTAAACACAACATTAGGTCAACACGTGTCATTTCGAGCAGAATGGCAATGTTATCCTGGCGAAAAAATGTTAAATCACTACAATAATCATATAATACGTAAGTACAACATAAGGTCAATATATCTCATTGCGGGCAGGATTACAATGTTGTTCTAATTTTTAGCAGAATGACAATGCTATCGGAGTGGAAACATGTGTATTCACTACAACCTTCATACAGAATGACAATGCTATTCCAGATGAAATATATTAATTCACACCAACCTTCATATTTTACGTAAATTCAACATAAGTCAACATGACTCGTTTTGGGCAGAATGATAATGTTATCCTGGCGGAAACATGTTAATTCACTACAACCTCCATACTATACGTTAATAAAACATTAGGTAACATGTCTCATTTCGGGCAGAAAGCCAATGTTATCCCGGTCACTAAGTCACTACAACCGTAATATAAAACGTAAGTACAACATAATATGTTAATAAACTACAAGCTTCATATAATATGTAATTACACCATTAGGTCAACATGTCTCATTTCGGACAGAATGACAATCTTATCAAAAGTGTATCTTTCGTAAAATATGTTAATTCCTACAACGTTCATAAAAAAAATAAATACAACATTAAGTCAAAATGTCGCAATTAGGAAAGATTCACTACAACCTTCATATAATACATAATTATAACATTAGGTAAACATGTCTCATTTCGGGCAAAATGACAATGTTAACACAGTGGAAACATGTAAAGTCACTATAACCTTCGTGTGATACGTAATAGCAACATTTGGTCAACATGTCTCATTTAGGGCAAAATGATGTTATTACAGTGCAAACAGGTTAAGTCACTATAACCTTCGTGTGATACGTAATAACAGCATCTGTCAGCATGTCTCATTTCGGGAAAATGATTTTATTACAGTGGAAACATGTTAATTCACTACAACCTTCAATTATCACATAAAAACAGCTTCAGTTCAACATGTCTCATTTCAGGCAAAATGACAATGTTAACACAGTGGAAACATGTAAAGTCACTATAACCTTAGTATGATACGTAATAACAGCATTTGGTCAACATGTCTCATTTCGGGCAAAATGATGTTATTACAGTGGAAACATGTTAATTCACTATAACCTTCAATTATCACATAAAAACAGCATCAGTTCAACATTTCTCATTTCGATCAAAATGATGTTATTACGGTGGAAACATATTAATTCACTATAACCTTCAATTATCACATAAAAACAGCATCAGTTCAACATGTCTCATTTCGGGCAAAATGACAATGTTAACACAGTGGAAACATTTTAAGTCACTATAACCTTAGTATGATACGTAATAACAACAATTGGTCAACATGTCTCATTTCGGGCAAAATGATGTTATTATAGTGGAAACATGTTAATTCACTACAACCTTCAATTATCACATAAAAACAGCATCAGTTAAACATTTTTCATTTCCGGCAGAATGACAATGTTAACACAGTGGAAACATTTTAAGTCACTATAACCTTAGTATGATAGGAAATAACAACATTTGGTCAACATGTCTCATTTCGGTCAGAATGGCAATGTTAACACAGTGGAAACATATTAAGTCACTATAACCTTAGTATGATACGAAATAACAGCATTTGGTCAACATGTCTCATTTCGGGCAAAATGACAATGTTATTACAGTGCAAACAGGTTAAGTCACTATAACCTTAGTATGATACGTAATAACAACATTTGGTCAACATGTCTCATTTCGGGCAAAATGATGTTATTACAGTGAAAATTGGTTAATTCACTATAACCTTCAATTATCAAATAAAAACAGCATCAGTTCAACATGTCTCATTTTGGGCAGAATGACAATGTTAACACAGTGGAAACATTTTAAGTCACTATAACCTTAGTATGATACGTAATAACAACATTTGGTCAACATGTCTCATTTCGGGCAAAATGATGTTATTACAGTGAAAACAGGTTAATTCACTATAATCGTCAATTATCAAACAAAAACAGCATCAGTTCAACATGTCTCATTTCGGGCAGAATGACAATGTTAACACAGTGGAAACATTTTAAGTCACTATAACCTTCAATTATCACATAAAATCAGCATCAGTTCAACATTTCTCATTTCGGGCAGAATGACAATGTTAACACAGTGGAAACATTTTAATTCACTATAACCTTTAATTATCACATAAAAACAGCATCAGTTCAACGTGTCTCATTTCGGGCAGAATGATGTTATTACAGTGGAAACATGTTAATTCACTATAACCTTCAATTATCACATAAAAACAGCATCAGTTCAACATGTCTCATTTTGGGCAGAATGACAATGTTAACACAGTGGAAACATTTTAAGTCACTATAACCTTAGTATGATACGTAATAACATCATTTGGTCAACATGTCTCTTTTCCGGCAAAATGATGTTAATACAGTGGAAACATGTTAATTCACTATAACCTTCAATTATAATATAAAAACAGCATCAGTTCAACATGTCTCATTTCGGGCAAAATGAAAATGTTAGCACAGTGGAAACATTTTAATTCACTATAACCATCGTATGATACGTAATAACAACATTTGGTCAACATGTCTCATTTCGGGCAAAATGATGTTATTACAGTGGAAACATGTTAATTCACTATAACCTTCAATTATCACATAAAAACAGCTTCAATTCAACATGTCTCATTTCGGGCAAAATGATGTTATTACAGTGGAAACATTTTAAGTCACTATAACATTAGTATGATACGTCATAACATCATTTGGTCAACATGTCTCATTTCGGGCAAAACAACAATGATAACACAGTGGAAACATGTTAAGTCACTATAACCTTAGTATGATAAGTAATAACAACATTTGGTCAACATGTCTCATTTCGGGCTGAATGATGTTATTACAGTGGAAACATGTTAATTCACTATAACCTTCTATTATCACATAACAACAGCTTCAGTTTAACATGTCTCATTTCGGGCAGAATGATGTTATTACAGTGAAAACATGTTAATTCACTATAAGCTTCAATTATCACATAAAAACAGCTTCAGTTTAACATGTCTCATTTCGGGCAGAATGATGTTATTACAGTGGAAACATGTTAATTCACATTAACCTTCAATTATCACATAAAAACAGCTTCAGTTCAACATGTCTCATTTCGGGCAGAATGATGTTATTACAGTGGAAACATGTTAATTCACTATAACCTTCAATTATCACATAAAAACAGCTTCAGTTCAACATGTCTCATTTCGGGCAGAATGATGTTATTAAAGTGGAAACATGTTAATTCTCTATAACCTTCAATTATCACATAAAAAAAGATTCAGTTCAACATGTCTCATTTCGGGCAGAATGATGTTATTACAGTGGAAACATGTTAATTCACTATAACCTTCAATTATCACATAAAAACAGCTTCAGTTCAACATTTCTCATTTCGGGCAGAATGACAATGTTAACACAGTGGAAACATTTTAAGTCACTATAACCTTAGTATGATACGTAATAACAACATTTGGTCAACATGTCTCATTTCGGGCAAAATGATGTTATTACAGTGGAAACATGTTAATTCACTATAACCTTCAATTATCACATAAAAACAGCTTCAATTCAACATGTCTCATTTCGGGCAAAATGATGTTATTACAGTGGAAACATTTTAAGTCACTATAACTTTAGTATGATACGTAATAACATCATTTGGTCAACATGTCTCATTTCGGGCAAAACGACAATGTTAACACAGTGGAAACATGTTAAGTCACTATAACCTTAGTATGATAAGTAATAACAACATTTGGTCAACATGTCTCATTTCGGGCAGAATGATGTTATTACAGTGGAAACATGTTAATTCACTATAACCTTCAATTATCACATAAAATCAGCTTCAGTTCAACATGTCTCATTTCGGGCAGAATGATGTTATTACAGTGGAAACATGTTAATTCACATTAACCTTCAATTATCACATAAAATCAGCTTCAGTTCAACATGTCTCATTTCGGGCAGAATGATGTTATTACAGTGGAAACATGTTAATTCACTATAACCTTCAATTATCACATAAAAACAGCTTCAGTTCAACATGACTCATTTCGGGCAGAATGATGTTATTTCAGTGGTAACATGTTAATTCACTATAACCTTCAATTATCACATAAAAACAGCTTCAGTTCAACATTTCTCATTTTGGGCAGAATGACAATGTTAACACAGTGGAAACATTTTAAGTCACTATAACCTTAGTATGATACGTAATAACAACATTTGGTCAACATGTCTCATTTCGGGCAAAATGATGTTATTACAGTGGAAACATGTTAATTCACTATAACTTTCAATTATCACATAAAAACAGCATCAGTTCAACATGTCTCATTTCGGGCAGAATGATGTTATTACAGTGGAAACATGTTAATTCACTATAACCTTCAATTATCACATAAAAACAGCTTCAGTTCAACATGTCTCATTTTGGTCAAAATGACAATGTTAACACAGTGGAAACATGTTAATTCATTATAACCTTCAATTATCACATAAAAACAGCATCAGTTCAACATGTCTCATTTCGGGCAAAATGATGTTATTACAGTGGAAACATGTTAATTCACTATAACCTTTAATTATCACATAAAAACAGCATCAGATCAACATGTCTAATTTCGGGCAGAATGATGTTATTATAGTGGAAACATGTTAATTCACTTTAACCTTCAATTATCGCATAAAAACAGCATCAGTTCAACATGTCTCATTTCGGGCAAAATGAAAATGTTAACACAGTGGAAACATTTTAATTCACTATAACCTTCAATTATCACATAAAAACAGCATCAGATCAACATGTCTCATTACGGTCAAAATGATGTTATTACAGTGGAAACATGTTAATTCACTGTAACCTTCAATTATCACATAAAAACAGCATTAGTTCAACATGTCTGATTTCGGGCAAAATGACAATGTTAACACAGTGGAAACATTTTAATTCACTATAACCTTCGTATGATGCGTAATAAAAACATTTGGTCAACATGTCTCATTACGGTCAAAATGAATTTATTACAGTGAAAACATGTTTATGCACTGTAACCTTCAATTATCACATAAAAACAGCATCAGTTCAACATGTCTCATTTCGGGCAAAATGACAATGTTAACACAGTGGAAACATGTTAAGTCACTATAACCTTAGTATGATACGTAATAACAACATTTGGTCAACATGTCTCATTTCGGGCAAAGTGATGTTATTACAGTGGAAACATGTTAATTCACTATAACCTTCAATTATCAAATAAAAACAGCATCAGATCAACATGTCTCATTTCGGGCAGAATGATGTTATTATAGTGGAAACATGTTAATTCACTATAACCTTCAATTATCACATAAAAACAGCATCAGTTCAACATGTCTGATTTCGGGCAAAATGAAAATGTTAACACAGTGGAAACATTTTAATTCACTATAACCTTCAATTATCACATAAAAACAGCATCAGATCAACATGTCTCATTACGGTCAAAATGATGTTATTACAGTGGAAACATGTTAATTCACTGTAACCTTCAATTATAACATAAAAACAGCATTAGTTCAACATGTATCATTTTGGGCAAAATGACAATGTTAACACAGTGGAAACATGTTAATTCACTATAACCTTCGTATGATGCGTAATAAAAACATTTGGTCAACATGTCTCGATACGGTCAAAATGATGTTATTACAGTGGAAACATTTTAATTCACTATAACCTTCAATTATCACATAAAAACAGCATCAGTTCAACATGTCTCATTTCGGGCAGAATGATGTTATTACAGTGGAAACATGTTAATTCACTATAACCTTCAATTATCACATAAAAACAGCATCAGTTCAACATGTCTCATTTTGGGCAGAATGACAATGTTAACACAGTGGAAACATTTTAAGTCACTATAACCTTAGTATGATACGTAATAACATCATTTGGTCAACATGTCTCTTTTCCGGCAAAATGATGTTAATACAGTGGAAACATGTTAATTCACTATAACCTTCAATTATCATATAAAAACAGCATCAGTTCAACATGTCTCATTTCGGGCAAAATGAAAATGTTAGCACAGTGGAAACATTTTAATTCACTATAACCTTCGTATGATACGTAATAACAACATTTGGTCAACATGTCTCATTTCGGGCAAAATGATGTTATTACAGTGGAAACATGTTAATTCACTATAACCTTCAATTATCACATAAAAACAGCTTCAATTCAACATGTCTCATTTCGGGCAAAATGATGTTATTACAGTGGAAACATTTTAAGTCACTATAACATTGGTATGATACGTAATAACATCATTTGGTCAACATGTCTCATTTCGGGCAAAACAACAATGTTAACACAGTGGAAACATGTTAAGTCACTATAACCTGAGTATGATAAGTAATAACAACATTTGGTCAACATGTCTCATTTCGGGCAGAATGATGTTATTACAGTTGAAACATGTTAATTCACTATAACCTTCTATTATCACATAACAACAGCTTCAGTTTAACATGTCTCATTTCGGGCAGAATGATGTTATTACAGTGAAAACATGTTAATTCACTATAAGCTTCAATTATCACATAAAAACAGCTTCAGTTTAACATGTCTCATTTCGGGCAGAATGATGTTATTACAGTGGAAACATGTTAATTCACATTAACCTTCAATTATCACATAAAAACAGCTTCAGTTCAACATGTCTCATTTCGGGCAGAATGATGTTATTAAAGTGGAAACATGTTAATTCACTATAACCTTCAATTATCACATAAAAACAGCTTCAGTTCAACATGTCTCATTTCGGGCAGAATGATGTTATTAAAGTGGAAACATGTTAATTCACTATAACCTTCAATTATCACATAAAAAAAGCTTCAGTTCAACATGTCTCATTTCGGGCAGAATGATGTTATTACAGTGGAAACATGTTAATTCACTATAACCTTCAATTATCACATAAACACAGCTTCAGTTCAACATTTCTCATTTCGGGCAGAATGACAATGTTAACACAGTGGAAACATTTTAAGTCACTATAACCTTAGTATGATACGTAATAACAACATTTGGTCAACATGTCTCATTTCGGGCAAAATGATGTTATTACAGTGGAAACATGTTAATTCACTATAACCTTCAATTATCACATAAAAACAGCATCAGATCAACATGTCTAATTTCGGGCAGAATGATGTTATTATAGTGGAAACATGTTAATTCACTATAACCTTCAATTATCACATAAAAACAGCATCAGTTCAACATGTCTCATTTCGGGCAAAATGAAAATGTTAACACAGTGGAAACATTTTAATTCACTATAACCTTGAATTATCACATAAAAACAGCATCAGATCAACATGTCTCATTACGGTCAAAATGATGTTATTACAGTGGAAACATGTTAATTCACTGTAACCTTCAATTATCACATAAAAACAGCATTAGTTCAACATGTCTCATTTCGGGCAAAATGACAATGTTAACACAGTGGAAACATTTTAATTCACTATAACCTTCGTATGATGCGTAATAAAAACATTTGGTCAACATGTCTCATTACGGTCAAAATGAATTTATTACAGTGGAAACATGTTTATTCACTGTAACCTTCAATTATCACATAAAAACAGCATCAGTTCAACATGTCTCATTTCGGGCAAAATGACAATGTTAACACAGTGGAAACATGTTAAGTCACTATAACCTTAGTATGATACGTAATAACAACATTTGGTCAACATGTCTCATTTCGGGCAAAGTGATGTTATTACAGTGGAAACATGTTAATTCACTATAACCTTCAATTATCAAATAAAAACAGCATCAGATCAACATGTCTCATTTCGGGCAGAATGATGTTATTATAGTGGAAACATGTTAATTCACTATAACCTTCAATTATCACATAAAAACAGCATCAGTTCAACATGTCTGATTTCGGGCAAAATGAAAATGTTAACACAGTGGAAACATTTTAATTCACTATAACCTTCAATTATCACATAAAAACAGCATCAGATCAACATGTCTCATTACGGTCAAAATGATGTTATTACAGTGGAAACATGTTAATTCACTGTAACCTTCAATTATCACATAAAAACAGCATTAGTTCAACATGTATCATTTCGGGCAAAATGACAATGTTAACACAGTGGAAACATGTTAATTCACTATAACCTTCGTATGATGCGTAATAAAAACATTTGGTCAACATGTCTCGATACGGTCAAAATGATGTGATTACAGTGGAAATATGTTAATTCACTGTAACCTTCATTTATCACATAAAAACAGCATCAGTTCAACATGTCTCATTTCGGGCAAAATGACAATGTTAACACAGTGGAAACATGTTAAGTCACTATAACCTTAGTATGATACGTTATAACAACATTTGGTCAACATGTCTCATTTCGTGCAAAATGATGTTATTACAGTGGAAACATGTTAATTCACTATAACCTTCAATTATCACATAAAAACAGCGTCAGTTCAACATGTCTAATTTCGGGAAAAATGATGTTATAACAGTGGAAACATGTTAATTCACTATAACCTTCAATTATCACATAAAAACAGCATCAGTTCAACATATCTCATTTCGGGCAGAATGATGTTATTACAGTGGAAACATGTTAATTGACTATAATCTTCAACTATCACATAAAAACAGCATCAGTTTTACATGTCTCATTTCGGGCAGAATGACAATGTTAACACAGTGGAAACATTTTAAGTCACTATAACCTTAGTATGATACGTTATAACAACATTTGGTCAACATGTCTCATTTCGGGCAAAATGACAATGTTAACACAGTGGAAACATTTTAAGTCACTATAACCTGAGTATGATACGTATTGACAACATTTGGTCAGCATGTCTCATTTTGGGCAGAATGACAATGTTAACACAGTTGGAAACATGTAAAGTCACTATAACCTTCGTATGATACGTAATAACAGCATTTGGTCAACATGTCTCATTTCGGGCAAAATGATGTTATTACAGTGAAAACATGTTAATTCACTATAACCTTCAATTATCACATAAAAACAGCATCAGTTCAACATGTCTCATTTCGGGCAGAATGATGTTAACACAGTGGAAACATGTTAATTCACTATAACCTTCAATTATCACATAAAAACAGCATCAGTTCAACATGTCTCATTTCGGGTAAAACGACAATGTTAACACAATGGAAACATTTTAAGTCACTATAACCTTCAATTATCACATAAAAACAGCATCAGTTCAACATGTCTCATTTCGGGCAGAATGATGTTAACACAGTGGAAACATGTTAATTCACTATAACCTTCAATTATCACATAAAAACAGCATCAGTTCAACATGTCTCATTTCGGGTAAAACGACAATGTTAACACAATGGAAACATTTTAAGTCACTATAACCTTCAATTATCACATAAAAACAGCATCAGTTCAACATGTCTCATTTCGGGCAGAATGATGTTAACACAGTGGAAACATGTTAATTCACTATAGCCTTCAATTATCACATAAAAACAGCATCAGTTCAACATGTCTCATTTCGGGCAGAATGACAATGTTAACACAGTGGAAACATTTTAAGTCACTATAACCTTAGTATGATACGTTATAACAACATTTGGTCAACATGTCTCATTTCGGTCAGAATGACAATGTTAACACAGTGGAAACATTTTAATTCACTATAACCTTAGTATGATACGTAATAACATCATTTGGTCGACATGTCTCCTTTTGGGCAGAATGACAATGTTAACACAGTGGGAACATGTTAATTCACTATAACCTTCAATTATCACATAAAAACAGCATCAGTTCAACATGTCTCATTTCGGGCAAAACGACAATGTTAACACAGTGAAAACATTTTAAGTCACTATAACCTTCAATTATCACATAAAAACAGCATCAGTTCAACATGTCTCATTTCGGGTAAAACGACAATGTTAACAGAGTGGAAACATTTCAAGTCACTATAACCTTCAATTATCACATAAAAACAGCATCAGTTCAACATGTCTCATTTCGGGCAAAATGACAATGTTATATTGGATGAAACGTTTATTCACTATATCTTTTATATAATATGTAAATACAACATAAACTGAACGTGTCTCTTTTAGAGCAGGTGAGTAAAACACCAATCTTTTTTCTTAGAATAGTCAAGCTCAAAATGGTAGAGAAAATATGACTGTTTATGTACAAGTGGTTGCTTAATAAAGGGGACCGCTAACACAGGTTTGTTAAATTGAAATGTCTTTGATATTGTAAACAAATAGGCATTGTGGTATATGAATATACAGTCTTTAAATTCTGGTTGGTAAATAAAGACAATATAGTGGCAAATTATTGAGATAGCCAGTGATTTGCTTCATCTATGACATTTATATTAGATAGACCAATAAAATGGAGTTTTTACTTAGTAAACTTGGAAAGAGTGTCAATATCCCCACCAGGACTTGAACCTGGACTTCTTTTCATACAGAAAAGTGTGCTAGCTTACACTACAGACTGAGAGATATACCCAAACACAACAAACCAGGTCTACATTATATTAGATAGCCAGCTGATAACAGACAATGCACCATCACATTTATATAAGCCTTTCTGGCCTTAGGTCAGTAAAGATAAAAAAAAAATCGTTCTGACACATACCTATATAAGGTGGTTAGTTAGGTCATTTTATCTTAATTGAATCATCATATTTTTTATACCAACAGTATGATGACTATGAATCAACAGAGAAAGCACATGCAATGCCCTAGACTATTTGAAATGAAGCATATAATATATATCTGTGTGTTTTCACTGTCGCTAAATATGTTGCTATGTTGTCAACCGGAGCATCACTAGCTATCCCAATAATCTGCCACTATGTTGTCAACCAATGCATCACTAGCTATCTCAATAATTCAATAATTCAACTGTATGTTGTTAGTTAGGTCATTTTATTTTTAATTGAATCATCATATTTTTTATACCAACAGTATGATGACTATGAATCAACAGAGAAAGCACATGCAATGCCCTAGACTATTTGAAATGAAGCATATAATATATATCTGTGTGTTTTCACTGTCGCTAAATATGTTGCTATGTTGTCAACCGGAGCATCACTACCTATCTCAATAATTTGCTACTATGTTGTCAACTTGTGCATCACTAGCTATCTCAATAATTCGCCAGTATGTTGTCAACCAGTGAATCACTAGTCATCTCAATATTTTGCCACTATATTGTCAACAAATGCATCACTGGCTATCTCAATAATTTGCCACTATATTGCCAACAAGTGCACCACTTGTTATCTCAATAATTTGCCACTATGTTGTCAACAAGTGCATCACTAGCTATCTCAATAATTTGCCACTATGTTGTCAACCAGTGCATCACTAGCTATCTCAATAATTTGCAAGTATGTTGTCAACCAGTGCATCACTAGCTATCTCAATATTTGCCACTATGTTTTCAACCGGTGCATTACTAGCTATCTCAATAATTTTCAACTATATTGTCAACAGGTGCATCACTGGCTATCTCAATAATTCGCCAGTATGTTGTCAACCAATGCATCACTAGCTATCTCAATAATTTACCAGTATGTTGTCAACCAGTGCATCACTAGCTATTTCAATTATTTGCCAGTATGTTATCAGCCAGTGCATCACTGGCTATCTCAATAATCTGCCACTAGGTTGTCAACTGGTACATCACTAGTTATCTCAATTATTTGTTGTTTGTTGTCAACCAGTGCATCATTTGCAATCTCAATAATTTGTCAATATGTTGTCAATCTGTGATCAATAGCTATCTCATTAATCTACCACTATGTTGTCAAACGGTGCATAACTAGTTATCTCAATTATCTACTGTATGTTGTCAACTGGTGCATCCCTAGCTATCTCAATTATATGCTGTATGTTGTCAACCGATGCATCACTTGCTATCTAAATTATCTGTTGTATGTTGTCAACCGGTGCATCACTAGCTATCTCAATTATCTGTTGTATGTTGTCAACCATTGCATCGCTAGTTATCTCAATAATCTGCCACTATGTTGTCAACCTGTGCATCACTAACTATCTCAACCTGTGCATCACTAGCTATCTCAATCATCTGTTGTATGTTGTCAACCATTGCATCGCTAGCTATCTCAATAATCTGCCACTATGTTGTCAACCGGTGCATCGCTAGCTATCTCAATAATCTGCCACTATGTTGTCAACCAGTGCATCACTAGCTATCTCAATTGTATGCCACTATGTTGTCAACCGGTGCATCGCTAGCTTTCTCAATAATCTGCCACTATGTTGTGAACCGGTGCATCACTAGTTATTTCAATTATCTGTTGTATGTTGTCAACCATTTCATCGCTAGTTATCTCAATAATCTGCCTCTATGTTGTCGACCGGTGCATCAATAGCTATCTCAATAATCTGCCACTATGTTGTCAACCGGTACATCACTAGTTATCTCAATTACCTGTTGAATGTTGTCAACCATTGCATCGCTAGCTATCTCATTAATCTGCCAGTATGTTGTCAACCGGTGCATCACTAGTTATATCATTTATCTGTTGTATGTTGTCAACCAGTGCATCGCTAGTTATCTCAATAATCTGCCACTATGTTATCAACCATTACATCGCTAGCTATCTCAATAATCTGCCACTATGTTGTCAACCGCTGCATCACTAGTTATCTCAATTATCTGTTGTATGTTGTCAACCATTGCATCGCTAGCTATCTCAATTATCTGTTATATGATGTCAATTGGTGCATCACTAGCTATCTCAATAATCTGCTGTATGTTGTCCACCAGTGCATCACTAGATATCTTAACAATCTGCAGTATGTTGTAAACTGATGCATTACTAGCTATCTCAATTATATGCCATTATGTTGTCAACCAGTGCATCAAAGCTATCTCAATTATCTGTCATATGTTGTCAATGGGGGCATTACTAGCTATTACAATAATCTGCTATATGTTGTTAACCAGTGCATCACTTGCTGTCACAATAATCTGCTATATGTTATCAACCAGTGCATCCTAGATATCTTAATTATCTGCAGTATGTTGTCAACTGGTGCATTACAAGCTATCTCAATAATATGCCACTATATTGTCAACCAGTGAATCACTAGCTATCTCAATAATCAGGGTTTTCAATAGGACTTAAAAGTGGAGAGCCATTTGACCCCTGACCCCAGAATCTGGAGAGTCAAAAATGAAATCTTGAGAGTCAATATGAATGGATGGTTTTACGCGTTAAATTGCAAAGCATCTCCAGATTTTGTGGTTGGAAGTAAATTTCTATGTGGTGTGGCATGTATTATATATAATATACGGTAAGAAATTAAATAAAACAATAGATAATCTTTTCTTAGTTTTATTTTTATTTTTTTCCTGTTTTAATATTTATAATGAATAATAATGAATACATATTATGGGCTGTTCCATCTAAACATACATCACACCCGTGGAAGGCAAAATAATAATATTCTAATATAAAAAGTGAGGGACCAATTTCAAAGTCCCTTCCATGGTTGGATTGCATGTTTAAATGGAACAGGCCTACCTACTGTATACTATCATTTTATTTTAAAAATCACACACGCAGCTTTAAAACATAAAATTCATATAAACATATCTGCATAATCATAATCATTCATTAACATTGGTTATTCATAATAAAGACATGCACATATTGTCACTGCATTCCATTCAGATTATTTTTTTAGAGCTACAAAAAGACACAAGAATACTTTAGTCAGATCAATCTCCAAGTGGCAATAAATTACACTAGCCAATACAAAAAGACTGGGAAATATTCCAAAACACTCCGATGTGTAAACGGGAATTAAAAACCAGCGCATGCGCGATACGCTTCCTTATAAAACAAATGGCTGGCAGTTTGTTATGAAAAGTTTCCAAGCTATAACGAGTTTTCTGATGATCATTGTCGATTGACGAATGCTTTAATGATATTAACGCCGTTCAAAGTAAATAATTTAAGAATAAAATTAAAAAAATAACTTTCTTTTGGACAGTTTTTCCAAGTTTATTTTTCAGCCAGAATCGCATTTGTTCTTTTATTTGCCCCGAATTTCAACTCGCCTTGTCTAAAATCATCTTGCATATTGTGAGTGTGGCAGTGCTTAGTCCAAACCCTGCTAATAATGATCAGTGATCACTTTGTGTCATACCATGAAATCATCCAAAAGTCTGATTATAAAATGTATCGAGAGAAAAAATGGTGTTCAGAAATGGTAATAAAATTGTTTGAGTCGGGGGGTTTTCGTGGGTTGGTCGCGCAACAGGAAACAAACAATTTTTTCAATATGGCCCAGTTTGGAAACAAGCAAGTATGTCTGTAATCGAATCAAATATTTATTCAATCAAGTTGTCTTTTAATTAACTCACTTGAGCCAATCATCGCCAATAATCGGCAATCCAATTATCTAATCAGATGGTCAAGATCATAGGTGACCTCAAATTATGTTTGTCAAATTACAACTCTATCTAGCTCAGCCTAGTTTATTTATATACCCGCTGTGATTGGCTGATCTATTTTCCCAGTTACTGTCAATTACGCGCGTGATATGAACACTACATCAGGAAGCTGTAGATTATGACGAAGGCGGCGATATTTGTCAAAATGTCCATGCATTGAACCGGTAGCAGTAAAACCAGGGGCATGTAACTCAATATGTTGTTGGACTGATGCTTCATCCAAACTTGCTGTGCGTCAAAAATACGCATCGTCCATAATTTCCACGCGTCAAAAACAGGTCAACTAGAAATCTCCCGCGTCAAAACCCGAGGGTACACGTCAAATGAAAACCCTGATAATCTGCAGTATATTGTCAACCGGTGCATCACTATCTGTCGCAAAAATCTGCCACATTGTCGTTGACCGGTGCATCACTAGCTGTCACAATAATCTGCCACTATGTTGTCAACCGGTGCATCACTGGCTATTTCATTAATCTGCCACTATGTTGTTAAACGGTGCATCTCTAGTTATCTCAATTATCTGTTTGATGTTGTCAACCAGTGCATCACTTGAAATCTCAATAATTTGCAGTATGTTGTCAACCAGTGCATCACTAGCTGTCGCCATATATCTGCCACTATGTTGTCAACTGGTGCATTACTAGCTATCTCAGTAATATGCAGTATATTGTCAACCGGTGCATCACTAGCTGTCGAAATATATACCTGCCACTGTATTGTCAACTAGTGCATTACTAGCTATCTCAAAAATCTGCAGTATGTTGTCAACTGGTGCATCACTAGCTATCTCAATAATATGCAACTAAATTGTCAACCGGGGCATCACTTGCTATCTCAATAATCTGCAGTATATTGTCAACTGGTGCATCAGTATCTGTTGCAAAAATCTGCCACTATGTTTTTGACCTGTGCATCACTAGCTGTCACAATGATCTGCCACTATGTTGTCAACCGGTGGATTACTAGCTATCGCAATAATCTGCCACTATGTTGTCAACTGGTGCATCGCTAGCTATTTCAATAATCTACCACTATGTTGTCAACTGGTATATCACTAGCTATCTCAATAATCTGTCACTGTTTTGACAACCAGTGCATCACTAGCTAATTAGCTATCTCAATAATCTGCCAGTATGTTGTCAACCATTGCATCACTAGCTATCTCTCTAATCTGCAGTATGTTGTCAATCAGTGCATCAATAGCTATCTCAATAATCTACCACTATGTTGTCAACTGGTGCATCATTAGCTATCTCAATAATCTGCAGTATGTTGTCAACTGGTGTATCACTAGCTATCTCAATTATCTGCAGTGTGTTGTCAACTGGTGCATCAATAGCTATCTCAATAATATGCCACTTTGATGTCAACTAGCGCATTTATAGATAAATAATTTGTAACTCACTATGTTGTTTTGTTATATAACAAAATTTTGTTGACAAAATCAAAGTGTTACTTCCGGTGAAAAACAAGATAGGTGGTCGCTACTTACCTTAATTCTTCAATAATGTCATTCCAAATGCCAAGAGTCTAAATTTTTGTTCAACCATGTAAAGAATGGCATCAATAATAAACAGTAATAAGGTTACTTAAGTGTTCTGAGTAATAAACAGTTGCCAAAATATAAACAAATGGCGATGCTACAGAAGTTGGAGCTTTGCGCATGTCTTCCCAGATTGTTGTTATACGGGCATTCGCGGTATTAGGTATATCGCGGTATTAGGTATACAAGGGATAAATACTGCAATACAAGAAATATTGCAATATAACGGGAAAACATTACTTTATATCGGCAAACAAATAACACACTCTGTACTTAACCAGGAACTTCAATCATTAAACTATAAAAAAGAGTGTATGTCTCTTTGTGGTACACCCAACATCACATCCCAACAAAGTCGAAAGTTCCATTTACAACAACGCGTTGCTTGCGATTTTTTAACATTGTCATTTCCTGTGATTTACAATTTGCTGATAATTATGTATTCTTCCCGCAGATAATAAACACACTTTTTTATATTCTAATGAACACTGCAGAATGATTTCTATTTCTACACATCGCCAGTCATTTAACAGGGTTTTGTTCTGATGATATCATAGTTTCCAACAATAAACATCTTGTGAAACTCCAATTTAGAGAGCGGTAACGGGTAGTTTTCAATTAATTAATTGCTAAATATGGTTTAATGCTACAATCGTTATCGTCACTCGTTACACCCCGATTTATGAACAGAATTGTGTATTTCATTTGTTTTTCATATAATTTATTATAAATACAACACCAATGCCATTTTTATACAATGTCCACGTTTATAAGCGTATTGGTGCTAAAATATGTTTTACCTGTCCATAAATAGTCGACAAAGATTGGAATTGGTATCAATTTAGTCCATACCAATATAACTACTTTAAAATTACGCCATTGGCTAATAATTAAAAAATAATAATGCCTTCGATTATAGGTTTATAAATCAAAATTGTATTATTTAAGTATTTTTTATTTACTCATGTATTTCCTATTTACACTTTCTTTCAATTTTGGTAAAATATTTAGAAAGTACTGTCGACTTAACCATGTCTACATACACTTTTACCCCCCATCGACCAAACTACCGAAACGAGGGTATATATATATATATATATCAGTTGGATATATTCAATATACTTGACATCCTAAAGGGGAATTTAACAGAAACGATAGTAAGAACGAAGAAAGTAAGAATGGTCTAAGTTTATGAAACACAAACGTTGTATAACAGTAATGAAGTATGCTGTTTAACAGTAATGAAGTATGTTGACATAACCTAACAAGTCGCTTATATATTGTATAAGTTATGGCGACACCAGTATACGTTGTATAACAGTAATGAAGTATGTTGACATAACCTTCTATTACAAGTCGCTTATATATTGTATAAGGTATGGCGACACCAGTATACGTTGTTTAACAGTAATGAAGTGTGTTGACATAACCTTCTATTACAAGTCGCTTATATATTGTATAAGTTATGGCGACATCAGTATACGTTGTATAACAGTAATGAAGTATGTTGACATAACCTTCTATTACAAGTCGTTTATATATTGTATAAGTCATGACGACATCAGTATACGTTGTACAACAGTAATGAAGTATGTTGACATAACCTTCTATTACAAGTCGCTTATATATTGAATAAGTTATGGCGACTTCAGTATACGTTGTATAACAGTAATGAAGTATGTTGACATAACTTTCTATTACAAGTCGCCTATATATTGAATAAATAATGGCGACATCAGTATACGTTGTATAACAGTAATAAAGTATGTTGACATAACCTTCTATTACAAGTCGCTTATATATTGTATAAGGAATGGCGACATTAGTATTTGATATCTGGCTTAAACATTCAATCAGTGCCTTGTCCTGTCACCAATTTTGTCAACAAAGTCGTTGTCCTTTCGCCATTTATGTCATTATTGCCATGTCTTACCTTCTTTTTTGCATTGTCCTGCCACCAACTATGTCACTTTGTGCCTTGTCCTCTTATAAATTTTGTCAGTAAGTGCCTTGTCCTGCCACCAATTTCGTCAGTTAGTATCTTGTCCTGCCACCAATTTCGTCAGTTAGTATCTTGTCCTGCCACCAATTTCGTCAGTTAGTGTCTTGTCCTGTCACCATTTCTGTCACTTTGTGACTTGTCCTCTTATAAAAGTTATCAGTTAGTGCATTGTCCTGCCACCAATTGTATCAGTTAGTGTCTTGTCCTGCCACCAATTTCGGCAGTTAGTATCTTGTCCTGCCACCAATTTCGTCAGTTAGTGTCTTGTCCTGCCACCAATTCTGTCACTTTGTGTCTTGTCCTCTTATAAATTTTGTCAGTTAGTGTCTTGTCATGCCACCAGTTTTGTCAGTTAGTGTCTTGTCCTGCCACCAATTTTGTCAGTTAGTGCATTGATCTGCCACCAGTTTTGTCAGTTATTGCCTTGCCTGCCACTAATTATGTTAGTTAGTGTCATGATATGTCAACAATTTTGACAGTTAGTTATATTATAAACCACTATTGTTTTTAAAAAAACGTTCAATCTCCTAGTTGAATTATGCAAACCTATTAATTTAAAGAAAACAAAGAACAATTGTGCAAAGATATAAATGCATATATCGATACACCACTTTTGTTTTGTTGGAACCTATTCTAATAGTATTTTAAATAGGATAGTCATTTATGGAGTACTGTTAGAAAAAAATATTTGCTAGTGAAATGTCCCTCCCCCACCCCCAACCCCCTCCCCCCACACCCCAAAAAAGCAGCTTTATGATAAAAACCGGGATAAAAAATCCGATGTGCTTGCAGATAAATAGTTGATTGACTGATTGATTTATTGATTGATTGATTGATTGATTGATTAAATGATTAGCGTCACTTTATCCCATCAAGGGCTAACGGATGATTAGTTAACCTTACCACTGCTTCCCGAGATCCTGAAAGGTTAACCAGTACTCTAGCACACCCCATATCATGTCCACCCCATCTAACGTTAATTCGAACACATGACCCTGGATTGATAGTTAGACGCGCTACTGAATTAATCGGGCCAGACGCAGAAAATTGAAATTCAATATATAAATATAAAAAAATAACAAGCAATTAATCATAGATATAATAAAAGAAAGTACCAAAAAAGCCCAAAGGTAGCCGGTCAAATTAAGAATGATCGGTGATTCGGAACTCAACTGTTTATTTAAATGAATTATTTTTTAAAAAAAAGGTCGAAACAACGAAACTACGATGGTGGAAAGTCGAAACTATGATGATGAAAAGTAGAAATGACTTTGACTTTTATCATCGTAGTTTCGACTTTTCACCATCGTAGTTTCGTTATTTCGACTTTTCATTATCGAAGTTATGATCTTTCGACTTGATCTAATTAAAAAATATGCCGAGATGGCCCCAACGGTACACCGTAGTGAACACAACGTCTCGTTAATGGAAAAACGGTGATATATGTTTACATGAAATAAAAAAAATGCACGTGGCACCTGTTTTATATAATTGCAAAAAACAACGATCTTAACGACTGCGATGTGATGTGTACCTTTAAACCAGTTTCTACGTACTGGCGGTTACCTCCCGCTGCTTATGAGTACAATTCGAAACTAAGGATTATTGCCTCATATAAAAGTGCTGAGCTTTCTGCCACGGTGTTTCTTTTCTTAAGCACAAAAATTATGATACGTGCTAAATATACGCGTATAAAAAGTTCGCCTGCCAATGTTAACGTAAATATACGCGTATAAAAAGTTCGTCTGCCAGTGTGTACGTTATCGGTATTCGTTTCTAGGTTTTGATCGTTATCTTTCTCTAATTCAGTTGTATTTATTTTATCATCGCTGATTTGTGAACAGTTGTTAAAGATCTCTGGTAAACGGGAGGTCTGGTAACTCAGCGATGACAGCAATTTTCATGATGGTTTCATAGCATTGGCTGCTCATACGTATTGTAAAACTTATTCATTTTACATCGATTGTGAAACAAGTCCGTTCAACTTAGACATATCATGCTTGTTGTTTTTTTCGAGTAGAACCAGTACTGAGCATATGCAGATAAAGCGGTTTGCTCAATAACACTGCACATGGTCATTGCGGGAGTTCGAACTCATGACCCACTATTCATTGACTGTTGTTACATGTGCTCGATACCTGGCTGTGGTATCGATGCTCTCCAATTTATTTAGGCTAAATTTAAATTATATCCAATGTTGCTATTTCACTTTTATAAATATTGAAAAAATATTGAAATACAATTTATAATACAAATCACAATATTAAAACATGCCGCATAAGTTCATAAGTCGATTGCTAAGAAAGCTAAAAGCTTCTACGAACCGCTCTCGAGTCCCCTTCCTGGGAAGAACCAGTCCTGAGTGTTGTAATATGAGAGGTATCGGGTCGAGCTGAGGATCGAACTCACAACTTTGGCATGAGTGGCCAACACATCCATTACAACACCTCCCCGTCATAAAGGTACTAAAGATCGCTTAGTAAGTTCCTCGCTTGTGAATTGTGCATTGTGTCTAATAAAGGTACTTCAAAGTAATCTACATCACTAAACTCCCGAGAAGTTGATTAAAATTGCTTTACACGCCATGCAGTAAAACACCAAACTATACTTTATCAAAACTATCTAGAAACAGTATAAAATAACTTATATAAAAAATAAATTAAATGTTTCATATCAATTCGATTATAGAATCGGCTTGGAACCGGAAAGAAATGGATTGGAGTTTTTCTCGAACAACAGTGTTAAGTAGATATTGGTCATTTTTTTCGGTGATCTTTTTGATGTGACAAGGGTGTAAACTGGAAGCTTTGAATTATAATTATTCCAAATGTAAGATCTGAATTATATTTATTCCAGTTATAAGATCTGAATTATAATAATTCCAAATGTAATATATAAATTATAATAATTCCAAATGTAAGATCTGAATTATATTTATTCCAAATCACTGTGTACATGACCGAAACTTGTCAAAATGTAATTGAAATATGTTTGGACGATATTTCCAAGATATAAATAAATACATGATATTTATGTATCACTGTGACAGTAGATTATACAAATTTCACTAGCTGTTCTCTAGTCTTGCTACTGTTCACCGAGAAGTACCACGTATTTCCATGAATGTATGCAATACGACATGTAAACCTGTTTATTGTATATCTTAAAAAATATAAACTGAATGTCCGATGAGCCATAAACTATCTATACAAACACAAACCCAGTTTTCATACGTCTTTGTTACGACAAATATTCCATATATCAGAATTCCATGAATTATAATCACTATGTCTATATATGCTGAGAGAAAAAAGAAATGTTTGGTGAATTTCAAAGCCACATAATCAAGCTAATTACCTGTGGAGTGCTCGGGTCAACAGTAGAACACCGAACCCATGATCGGAGGTCCGTGGGTTCGAACCTCCATCTCGGCTATGTGTGGTGTCATTGAGCAAGACATTTTTTCCGCATGTGCTTAGTATTGGTTTTGCCCCGGAAGACTTCGAGCTTGATTTGTATAAATTGTAGTAACTTGTTTCACAGTCGAAGTAAAATAAATAAGTTTTTAACTAAATACCTTTGCATACATATTTTAAAAATGTGAAAACCTCTTACAATAGTTTGATAATGTGGTTCTGAAATTCACCCGGCGTTTCTTTTACCCGTTCAATACAGTAAATGTTTGGCATCGTCAGATCGTCTTGTAATTTAATACTTAACGTATGACTAGCATTTGTTGTACTTTTAGCATGGCGTTTAAAGCCATTTTCATCCGAGTGTGCAGAACATTGTCTGTCTACACGCAAATGAGAGAAAAACTTACTCACATCAAGATTTTGGACAGAGCTTGAATCCAAAAATAATCATCCATGTATATAATGTATATGTCATCGTGTACATAGCAATTCGGAATATTGAATATAACTATAAAATTAATATTGAAACAGTTGAACAAGTATAATAATGTTACATGATTTTGATGTAAAATTAGTTTAATGCGAAAAATGAACTTGAGTTCCAGTACACGTCTCTCTACTCACTGACAGAACAGATTGGAAACAGCTGAGCGTCGGAAGTAACATTTGTAATGTACGTTACTGGCCAAACACACAAGCACAGCACTTCCAGTGTTAACGGTTGTATGTTATTACGATTTTAGACAAAAAGTAAACATAAGCTGTACCTATACATTTTTTTGATATTGTCTAATTAATTGTATTCCTTATTTTTTTTTGTAATATTTAAGCCATTGGAATGATAAACTACTTTTGGGATGATAAAAATAAAGTGGTTATGGGTAGTTAATGCACTGTTTTGTGAATGATAACCACAAAGCAGTCGTGGGTAGTTAATGCACATCTTTTAGAATGATAAACACAAAATGGTCGTGGGTAGTTAGTGCACTACTTTTAGAATTATGAACACAAACCGGTCGTGGGTAGTTAGTGTACTACTTTTAGAATGATAAACACAAAATGGTCGTGGATCGTTAAAGCACTATTTTTAGAATGATAAACACAAAGTGGTCGTGGGTAGTTAGTGCAATATTTTTGGAATGATAAACATAAAGTGGTCATGAATAGGTAAAGCACTATTTTTAGAATGATTAACACAAAGTGGCCGTTGGTAGTTAGTGCACAACTTTTAGAATGATAAACATAAAGTGATCGTGGGTAGTTAAAGCACTATTTTTGAAATGATAAACTCAAAGTGGTCGTAAGTAGTTAAAGCACTATTTTTGGAATGATAACATAAAGTGGTCGTGGGTAGTTATTTCACTACTTTTTAGAATGAAAAACACCAAATGGTTGTGGGTAGTTAATGCACTACTTTCGAATGACTAAACACAAAGTGGTCGTAGATAGTTAAAGCACTATTTTAGAATGATAAACACAAAGTGGTCGTGGGTAGTTAACGCACTACTTTTTAGAATGATAAACACCAAATGGTCGTGGGTAGTTAAAGCACTATTTTTGGAATGATAAACACAGAGTGGTCACCGGTAGTTAATGCACTACTTTAAGAATGATAAACACAAAATGGTCGTTGGTAGTAAAGCACTATTTTTGGAATTATAAACACAAAGTGGCCGTGGGTCGAAAATGCACTACTTTAAGAATGATAAATGCAAAGTGGCCGTGGGTCGTTAAGGCACTGCTGAAGAATGATACACACAAAGTGGTCTAGGGTTGTTAAAGCACTATTTTTGGAATGATAAACACAAAGTGGTCGTTGGTAGTAAAAGAACTGTTTTTGGAATGATAAACATAAAGTGGTCGTGGATAATTAATGTACTACTTTTAGAATGATAAACAGAAAGTGGTTTTGGGTAGTTAATGCACTACTTTATGAATGATAAACACAAAATGGTCGTGGGTAGTTAATGCACTACTTTAAGAATGATAAACACAAATTGGTCGTTGGTAGTTTAAGCACTTTTTTTGAATGATAAACTCAAAGTGGTCGTGAGTAGTTAATGCACTACTTTAAGAATGATAAACACAAAGTAATCGTGGGTAGTTAATACACTACTTTAGAATGATAAACACAAAGTGGTCGTGCGTAGTTAATGCACAACTATAAGACTGATAAACACAAAATGGTCGTGGAAGTTAAAGCACTGTTTTTGGAATGATAAACACAAAGTGGTCGTGAGTAGTTAATGCACTACTTTAAGAATGATAAACACAAAGTGGTCGTGGGTAGCTAATGCACTACTTTAAGAATGATAAACACAAAGTGGTCGTGGGTAGTTAATGCACTACTTTAGAATGATAAACACAAAGTGGTCGTGGGTAATAAGTGCACTACTTTTTTCACACGAATGTACGCTCACATTACGGTGACCTTTTTATCATCGTCACTGTGGCAATTTTATTTCAGAGCCGCATGTTGTTATATTTATTTGTTTTAATACTGCTATATAGTTTTTACACAATATTCGACGTTCACAAACTTTAAAATAGGTAGTTGACAATAATTTCCTATTCATGTATATACTTTTTTTTAAACATACAGAAGTTCACTTAAGAAATTAAAACGACATGCCTAAATCATGGTGATGCATTTTTCTTCTTCTATCCATTAAAATAATATGTAATAATAATTATTTATTCACGATGATAATTTATTTTGTTTCTCCGGATACATTCTGTTTAATCATTTTAAATTACATGTAAGTTAAATACATACTCGATGTCACGTGCAGAACACAATTTAGGATTGTTTAAAAAAAGGGCACATGGCACGCTTAATCATTTTCCTTTAGCCGTATTTCTGAAAGTTTTACATCTACAGGACGTAAACAGGACGTAACACCCCAGTATCTGTACATGGCTGCGCTTAGCACAGTTAAATATGTTTACTCTGTTTACAAACGCAAACGGTGACCTAACGAACGAAAAGTAAACGGAAATCGATCTACTCGGCGTTGTCCCTCCACTAACCATTAAGTCACGTGATTAAACACACACGCAAACAGCTCACAGAGGTGTTTAATCTGTATGCAAACCGTTTGAACTTTTAAAGCGAACCTGTCGTTTAGTTCACAAACGTTTGCAAACAAATTAAACGTTAAAGCGAACTAAACGCAGCCCAGGTCTTTAGTTTCGTTTTATTCGGAGAGGTGCATATTTTCGTTTTTATTCGGAAAGGCGCATAACCTTGTACATATATTAGTCATCATACGAGATAAAACTGTTTTTGGCATTTGGCCGTGTTCGAACGTGAATGTTTCTGACGGGGCTTAACACCATGTCCATTGCATTGGTGGAGAAAAAAAATGGAGTTAATCGGAAACTGTATAGACTATAGAACCACCTTCCTTCCGCAAGTAACTGATCAACTTTCTTCATTTAAGTTTTAAGACCCGAACTCATAACCTTAGCGGTAAGCGATAAATGTTTTTGAGATTAAGTCTTACGCAGCGTGGCCACTTAGGACCCTGATATTAATGGTATCAGTGGTGGTGATATTTGTCATATAGCTGACAGATGTGACGTGAAATTCATACACATTGAATACAATATCTATTTTCAATAGCAGGCAGGTGATAAATTATGCGTTTATTTGCTATTTAGCTTCTTTTTTCCTATCCGTATTTTTATCTGCATTGCACACTCTATGTTATACATACCGGTCTTATTTGGGCTTCTCCGTTTTCCGAGTTGTCTAAGGCGATGGCTAACATCTCTCACCACCGGCTTGGGTTCGAACCCAGCCCAGCCAAATCACTCAACGTGAGAAAGTTTGTCAGTTACCTAAAGAATGACGATGTCGTCTTTACTGACATTCGCGTGTATGCCGCTAGTCGTCTTCTTTCACCACAATAACTGATTGCCATATATAGCCATCCTGTAATGTGTTAAAATGGTTGTAAACCCCATTACAATATTTTTTTCTCTTTTTTAGAAGACGTTGGAAATAATAAAAACATTTTGTTTGAACTTCGCTCTCTGCAAATGGACATTGTCCAACTGTCGAAGACTGTTGACGGAATCCAAAAGTCTATATCAGATACTGCAGAGAACCAAACAGTTCAAACGGATGAGAGACTACAATCAATGGAGAGGAACATTACTCTGACAAAACACGTGGTGGAGAACATGGCTGCACTTGTGAATAATCTATCACTAGCTGAACAGATTACAGAGTGTCCGACCTCAGTTCCTAAACATAGCGAAGATAACAAAAACTTCTCCAGCATGGTGCCTTTATAGGTCTTTCAAAAACTAAAGCTAGAAGTATGTTGCTTTAAGTTATTTTTAATTTCACATCGACTGTTAAACAATTGTTCTTGCAACTTGTACAAATCACGTTCGGAGCATTCTAGGGTTGAGCCAGCACTAAACGTATGCATATGAGATTAAGTGGTTCGCGTGACCCACTGGTAGAACGTCGGATCAAAAATCGAGGTTATCGTGGGTTCGATCCCCCATAGCAGCTATGTGTACTTACCATGAGCATGACACATTATCCACATATGCCTAGTACTGGTTCTACCCAGGAATACTTCGAGCGTGATTTACCTAAGTTGTAAGAACTTGTTTTACATTCAATGTAAAATAAAGACAGTTTAAAACAAGTATTCTGTTCAAGGGCACTACACATGACTTCGGTGGGGAATCGTACCCACGACCCTCCTCTTCTGGGTTACATGGTCTACCAGACGACCACACACATCGTGAATTTGGTTAAAACAATAGTGATAGCAGATAATTTAATATATCCAAAGATACAAATGATATGTTGGCTGACAGTGACGGTTCTACTTTAACACCTTTGCTTGGTTTCCATTACTTTACTTTTATTTCCAGCTGATCAGTAAAACAGTTACCATCCTTGCAAGATTTCTTTAATTATCTTGTCTCCTATTTGAATATGGAAGTTTCAAATTAAAAGAAAAGCACTTCCTGAAACATAGCCACTTTCGTGGAAAAGTTAAGTCTTGTAATCATCATGTTCTTTATCTTTATTTATTGCAGATCCTGATTGGGACGGACTGAAAGGTAAACGTTCTACCCATAACGTGACAATATTAAAGTCTACATACGTATACAGTATACACATGTTTTGCAAATTATTTTAAAATTATTTTTATAAATTAATTAGAACATTTAATATTTCCTCTGTATAAAGAATTAGTTTAAACATATCTATTTTACATTGATTGTGAAATAAGTTCTTACAACTTAAACAAATCACAATCGAAGTCTTCCTTGGTAGAAGCAAGCACATGCGGAAAAAGTGTCTTGCTCAAGGACACTACACATAGCCGTAGCGGAGGATCGAACCCACGACCATCCGATATAAGGAATTGTACTCGTTTATGTTGATTACAAAAATGTTTATTATTTATATTAATTGTGTTCAGTTGTATATTTAAGACATCAACAGCAACGAAATATCATCTGGCAGTCATTAAATGATAAGAGCATAATAAACGAATAAAGCGAACTTGCAACAAAAAACAAGAAATACAAGTTTGTTTGGTTCCTACAATAAATCCATGTTAAATTTTGTTTCAATCATTATCGGAATATTGCTCCTATTTAGTTACTTGGGGTTCAGATCCGTCTAAAGCGTTTATAAATATACCGAGAACCAGACGAGAAGCGAAGATTTACGGATGGACCAACATGGCGCCGGACTTGAAATGTGATGGTACGTTTGTACAACACTCACGTCTTTATATCACTTATTCATTACGACACTTCAATTAATAAGATAATAATTGACATAACACGACCTTTGACTGTGTATCTAAAACACTCCATTTCGCGAGTATACCAGCAGCCAGGATTCATTAGAGACCGTCTGAAAAGTGTTGTTCTAACACCTATTTATGTCAATTGCATTTTTGTATTTATACTACTCGATAGAACCATGGGTTCGAATCCTGATAGTGACAATACTTTCGAAATTGTCCATGATCAAGTGAATAAGTCACATACCTCTCTTCTCAATAGAGGCATAAACGTAGGGTTGCCGTCGGTTCGAGTCACTAAATTTAAATCTGTCTTATTTGCTTGTATGCATTTTGTTTGTGGTCTATCATTTGAATCAGAACGTTTACTATGCTTTTATAATCTTGTGATAAACATGTGCTTAGTTGTTCGTCTTTAGTTGTATAAGATAAAATTCCATTTGCGACTTATGTTGCAGCTAACATTTCCCTCAATTGTTTGATATATACACTAAAAAAACTATTTCATATTTCAAAATAAACTTTACGCCACTAGTCACCGATTTACTTTCCTCAAATATGAAGTTTCGGAGAGTAATACCTGGATTCTGTTACTAGTTCATAGATATAAAAGTTGATTTGATGCATAGACATGAATGCATTTCGATATCAACGTTTCAGCGAGCCCTGCTTTAACGGTGTTGCTGTTTAAAAGCTTGTAAGAGTTTATCTTAGTATCACTCTGTATTGTCGGCGTAACATCAATTTGATTCCAATTTATCTGACAATGACATCTTTCCTGTTCACCATATATACAAGAGGTCTCACGTTTCAAAAAGTGATTTATTGGTATTTTATTCATAATGCTGTATCTACTAAACTCTGCTTAATTGTAGACACTATATTTAACACAGCAGTTAAAGTATGGTACATATATTTGATGATTTGATTCTTTTTAATTTTAGATCATCCGAATTTCAAGGACGAGAGATATTTGAGAGATTCCGATGCAAGCGTTGTCCTTATATACAACAAAGAAGGCAACATTGCTGGTATGCAAGCTGGGGTTAGTACAAACATTCAAGACGTGTATAAAAAGAAATAAAAAAAACTTCGATTTTACTGAACTAATAAATAATAAAATATTTAGCTTATTTCTGATTTTGTTTTTTTTAAAAATACACCGATGAACCGACTATAAGTGAGTTTTGCAGGACAAATCCTGTTTTAAACAAACTGTTTTTGGTTATTGCACTTTGCTACAGACATACGTAAACAAAGGTAACTTTTCTGGCAGACTGACGTTAGCCCGTTATTTGTGTTTGGTCTTCCTCTCCTGTATGTATTGAGCATCCTGACATTAGTAAACTTGATGTTAATTCAAAATATAATAAACCAACAAAAGGGATTTTTAAGGACTTGTTATTTTACCTTTAACACCTGTGCAACTGTTTTATTTGAACAACTTTTCATGTATAATTGCAAATATCAGGGAAATCTGCTTTTAATGTAACTGTACTACACTATTGTCCCATTACGTATACAGTCAAACCTGTGTAAGCAGTCACATCTATTACGGTATATTTTAGTTATTCATATTGTTAGATCACTGGACAGAAAACAGACGAAATCATGCTTTCATTCGGCTTGCGGTATCAATCACAGAGTGAATGGTATATAAGAAATATATCAGCCTTATTTAGGAAGAAGAGAATGAGAAGATGAAATGGAAAAAGAAGTGGTGAAGAAGAAGAAGAAAATATGAAAAGTTGGAAAACGAAGAAAAAGAAGGCAAGGCAGAAAAAAAACGACATGAAGAATAAAAATATTAGTTTGTACTAATTTATTTTATCTTGAATACGATGAAAGCTCAGAGCGTATATGAACCGCTCTCGAGTCCGCTTCCTCGGTCGAACCAGTACTGAGTGTTGTTTTATAAGAGGTATCGGATCTTTCTTGGGATCAAACCCGCAACCTCTGGCGTGAGCGGCAAACACTCAATCCATTAGTCTATATGAGATTAGATTGGAATAGAAGGAAGAGGAGGAAAAAAATGAGGAGAAAAACTCACACAATATTAGAGCAACAGAGTATAAAGAATAAATAAAATATGAATATTTTTTTATTTTGATATTTGTATAATATCATTTTGTTTTAGGTACCAAAAGATAACGATAACTACCCGTTCCCAGAACTGATAAACCAGCCGTTTTTTGTTGATGGCGACCATTACTTCGTTACGGCATATTTTTAAGATCCTGGTCAGCTATTATCACGTCACATTAATTTTTCTTTTATTTATTTTGTTAAGCTATCCCGGGCATACACACTTTACAGCTACGCATGTATTTAAGAATACACATGAACATGAATCTGATGAAAATGTGGAGTGTGTGGTCCAGTGGTAGAGCATCGAATCCAGGATTGGAGGGTCGTGGGTTCGGTCCTCCGCCACGGCTATGTTTAGAGGAGTTAATCCACATACGCTTAGTACTGGTTCTACCCAGAAAGGTTAAATACATCAATTGTCTAAGTTGTAATAACCAATTTCACAATCAAAGTAAAATGAATAAGTTTGAATAACAAGTTAATGAAACATTACATCTATGTGTGATTAATATAGATATGATATATACAAAACCTGGCACCGCAGTAAACGACACGTCTAGTTAATTCATTTTAATCTTTAAAAGTGGACTCCAAGGATCCTGTATGGCCGAATGAGCTATAATGACCCATTACCTATAACCGCTTAGATCGTGTGGTCCAGAAACGTTATGTTTGTCAGTTACTTGTGGAAGGACGGTGATATTACTCGGTACTCCTACCATTCCGAGTCTCTCTTTCCAGTAAAACTGGCCATGCTATATAAACCGATCAAAATTAACTCTATGTTACATTAAACATCAGCATAGCGGCTTGCGACAGAAAGATGTAAAACTCAACAACTTTAATACGTTACCAACAATGTGTTACTTAGTGTGATAAGAAAACATTTGACAAGGGTTATCTGACTTTCTGAAATCATACAACACAGGCTATTAATAAAATGTTTTGGATGATAAATTTTGTAGTCAATAAAGAAAACATTTGACATAAATAACATGTGCCTGCAGCGTGAAACACATTTTAAATTTGATATACCTTAATATTATATCCTTTTGTACTATTTCCATTTTAATAGTATGATGTCATGGCATAACGGTTGCACACTATTGTATTACTTGTATTATCATTTAAATCAAATTGTATTATTTTGCGTATTTCAGATGATCTGTGTGAAACAAGTGCTAATTCTGTTGACGACTATCTGGGTACGGGTGCTAGACTTTGGCTTCAGAATGGCACGCATCCGGTCAATGACTCGACAAAAATATCACAACGTCAAAGTGATATGGGAAAAGCAATGTGGAATGAAGGTCCATGTTTTAAAACAATGGGTTTGTAGGTACTATTATTTCATAAGTTAATGTTTCGGTTACACTGTGTGAATGCACGGAAGCAGGAAGATATATTATCATTTGAATGCTCTGTTTGTCACAATCAGCTGACAGAATCTTATACGAGAAGATATTATTTTATCTTACAGTTTACAAATCAACATGAACATATACGAGTAATGCACCAAGCTTCATTCTTTTTTATTTAATGATATTTCTATTGTTTGACCCCATCCTCTGTTGTAAATTACTTTTCTTTGTAATATGAGGAAACGGGAAGAAAAGTAAATATGATGATGTATATGCTCTATTTGTCACAGGCAAGACAATCTTATTATCTGATGGTATTTTTCCTTTTGCCTATCTGGTTTCTGTTTCCCCAACATTTCACTTAAATACTTCAAAACTTAAGTATTTTTTGACTGGTTATTTGTCTATTATATAATCAATATCAATGAAACAATATCAGTTTTATTAGAACCAACTCTAATTCATGATCACTTAGCTGCTTTTCTTAGATTTAAGTTTTTAAGTATTTAAAGCCCCAACATCCTATCAGACTATCGAATGTAAATCAGTTACTCTACAGGGCGTGTTTATCAACTGGGAGTGTATGATATGGTCTAGCAATAGAACAGTGGTGATAATAGCAGATAGCAAAATGTTTGTTAAACAATGCAGAAGGTTTACATTGTAACTGATACAGGAATGGTGACTCTGGGGTCAATATCACATCCCACTTAAGCATTAGGGGCTACAGGATCTTTAATTAATCATTATCATGGAATTACACTATTAACTGATTAGATAATGTTGTTGATTGATATCAAAGTAATAATGTATATGAACATATGTGTATATTTATTTTAAAACACACAATTCAAGCAATTTAATCAGTCTAACAGACATGCCACAAATCCCTATATATATTCAATTTGGTTTAGCCCATTATGAATAATTCAGTACATTTTGGAGGGAAATTAAAAATACATAGATATCAATATTAAGAATGTTACATGTTATATGCTGATATTTTTGTCACTTTTAGTGAGGGAAAATCAGAACTTGCAATTATATTCATACTTGAATATTATATTAATACTGGGATGATATTGATAAAAAAGTAATAATCAACAGTTTTTTTTAATATATTAGAAATAAGACTAATGTTGATGTGATTAAAAACTGCAAAAGGTGTCTTTTTTTCAACACAATACTTCCAATACCTTGGATAAAAGTTGTGTGATAGAGACTGTGCTAATAGTAAACTTTAACTTATATTGTTTTATCATGCATGTCAAGGCCGTGCATATCAAACAACAGAATTAAAAGTAAAAAAAAAATTAAAAATTAGTAACTGTCATAACAATGTAATACACGGAGGGAGATAAAACACTTCAACTTCATTAAAGCAGAAATCATGATGAATAAATCAGTTGTAATTGAGAATATACGGATAATTATATACATATTCATGATTTTCCTTGTGAAAACACTGTGTTTAGTTTGAATCTAAAACTATCATTTCTGTTTGATGTGATATAATACACATGTAAAATGATTCATTCAAATGCCACCATAAATTGGACATTTTTTAATAAAGAAGAGTAAAAAATTTATAATTCAATTAAATATTGTGATATATATACTGTTGGTGATTAAAAAAAGGATAATAGAAGGAATTACTTAAAAGTTTGGTAAGTCTTGCATGATTTGTAGTTTGTATTTAACTATTATATCTTAAATAAAGCCATGTGAGCTACATACAGCATGCAAGTTTGTTTACAAATATTGGTCACATGACAAATATTGACTAGTTCGCTCCTCCCCCAAAAATTAAAATTTCTCTGTAACTGATTGTCTGTTGAAAGCAATAAGTAATAAATTATTGCAGATTTTATTCTGAAAATTTAAGGAACTTTGAGTAATATTAAGACTATGTTGAATGACAAATTTCAAATTTTTCAATCCATGAATTTACTTTACATTTGAAAATTACTCTCCCAGATCTGAATGTGTTTTGAAAAATAAGGGAAAACACTACCACCACCATTACGTCCCTTTTATACTCAGGTTGGGTCTTTAAGTATATGTTGCCAGGCGCCAGGCTTTTTTGTTGTCTGATACGAAAACAGCAATAAAATCCGATGTTAACAATACTATTTTACTGCATTATATTCTACAAAATGCAACGAAATCTACAGTCGTACTTGTCAATCTGAGGCATTCTCTAACACATTCGATTCATAACATTCACCTCTCTCATTGGCTCAGGACTACTTCCTGCTTTACGTGACTTTCCAGTCACATGATCATGGCCATTTCAAAATGGCTTCCCCACTATTGAAAATAACGCTCGTCATCTGTTTTGACTGTGCAGCATACTCTTAACGCTTCTCGTATCCAACAGGCAAACTGACAATTAAATATATATTGCTGCTCGCCAAGTATAACAGGGCATCACGCTCTTTATATCCCTGAAAACGATGTTGGCATCATAACAACGAAGATCGTGTTGTTACTCCATGTTTGTTTAACATTTGCTCTGCGTAAACAAAACAAGAAAATAGTCATATTTTATTATTGTAAAAGTTGCTTTGTTTTGCTTTGTTCCATTGTAACAAAGTGATGATTTGTTTCTAGTTTTGTTGCCTAGTTTAAACAATAGGCTTACAACTGCATAGAGTGTAATTAGCAAGTTTAATAAAAATTCTTGAAATTTAGCCTGTCGCAGAGGTGAATGAGTGTAACGAACGATAACTCTGCGAAGGAGATTGACCTGAGGCACAAAACCATTCCAGATACTCCAGGATTAAAACAATACGTTTAATTAGATCAGATCTTCACTGTCCCGAGTTAAATGAAATATCCCAAATGTGTATCCATATTTCAGGTGTCATTACTGGTACAATATTAGAGAGGACATGTCGTGCAACACATTTTTCCCGGTCTTCTCGCTGTATAATAACGGTATGCTTAACGCATTCGGATGGGCATTTGGAGTGAATTTGAATAACTCAAAATGGATGGAGCACACAACAGCGGCCATCTATCCGGTAAACAACCGATACACGCTTTAATAACTATCTTAACATATACTTTGTGTCAGCAACTACATGTATATAAATGAAATTGTATTGCACATGTATAACACCTTTATTACTCCTTATTCGTTATGACCCTATAATTGGTGGGGGTCGGGGGCACGACTAGCACTGTCAGTAATATCCAGAGGTCATGAGTTCAAATCAATGCCCGTCCAAGTTTATGTGATGACTAGCCATGAAACTCAGCACTGAATATGTCTCTGAATATGTCGGAAAGAAGCCATCCAGTGGTTTGCGGAGATAAGGTGTGTCGAATACTTGTTAATTGGAACTCATGAATATTCAATTGAGCGTGACTTAGAATTTCACCATATTGTAGCAACATCAATGTGAAACGCAACGCCATTTAATCAAATTATAATCACAATACTGCTAATAATAAAACATATTTATTTAAAGGTAGAAAGTGTTTAAAACAATAACTCTTCCTTTAGGCCCTCAACACATACAAATTACTTCCATCAAAGTGCAAAATTAACCCAAAAAGCAAGCAATGAAAGTGTATGATAGTTTAATAAGTAAAGTGTGAATGCTGTAAACATAGTCACTATAAAACTGAAACATGCGTATCACTTCTTTTCGACACAAATGTTTCTTTACTTTGTTCCTTTAATTACAGTAATTTCTAAATCACATTTGTTCGTAACCAGATCGTCACAACACTACCTGTTAAGTTGCATTTGACAATGGATTATCATTGTTATTTATAATTAGTTCAATAAAAACCTCCACATGTCCCTATCTTAAAAAATAAACAATTGGGAATAATGGTGAAACTATGAAAGCAGAAAATACAAAAAAAGCTTAAAACATTTATTCATTGATATACAGACATATTTTTTATCACTATACATTATGTTATGCAAATGTTTGTAAAATGATAACCATTTTACCTTACATATACAAAATACCTAATAATACATATTTGTCGATCTTTAATATATATCGTGGCGGTTAACAATTAAGGTGAATAGCTATTGTATTTAAATCTTTGTCTATGAGGTCAACCCACCCAATAGCTTAATCACCGGTCGTGGACGATTAAGCGCATTTCCTACTTTGTAATATATTTCTGATTTACTGCTGCTTTGACTTCTACTTTTTCCAACTTTCTATCGTACTTACAATACTCATAATACGATTCTGCTTGAACTTACTTTACTTTTGTTATTTATTATCAAACTTACACCTTTCTTTGCTTCTGTAGAATATTATTGATTACATCGACATACAATCATGTGTATCTTTTATTTGTATATTGCAGATATTCCTCAACCCCGTGCCGGATTGTCTATACACCATGGGAAATTTCTCAACACAACATATATAGATACTGTTTCATAGGATAGATACAGTTCTATACAAGTTCCATGAGAGATAAGGACCAGCTTAATACAGATACAGTTGTATACGAGGTATACAAGTAATATGCGAGATAAAGATAAAGGTTCGTACGAGTTATATATATAGCTTCATTGAGTTATATACGAGTAGGAGATGTAATTAAGCAAATCGATTTTATATCAGATACGGGTAAAATTTTATAAAGATACATGTATGTTTTTAAACAATCTTTAAATCATTTTGAAACGCATTTAGATAAATTGTTATCCAAGATAATGATACAATTTAATACTATAACGGTGCAGTTTCATATCATTATAATATAATTTCATACTGTTATGATATAATTTCATACTATAGTGATACAATTTCCTACTATAATGATACAATTTCATACTATAGTGATACAATTTCATACTATAAGGATACAATTTCATACTATAGTGATACAATTTCATAGTATAATGATACAATTTCATACTAAAGTGATACAATTTCATACTATAATGACACAATTTCGTTCTATAGTGATACAATTTCGTACTTAAGTGATACAATGTCATACTATAGTGATACAATTTCATAATATAATGATACAATTTCATACTATAAGGATACAATTTCATATTATAGTGATACAATTTCATACTATACTGATACAATTTCGTACTTAAATGGTTTAATTTCATACTATAAGGATACAATTTCATACTATACTGATACAACTACATACTATAATGATACAATTTCATACTAAAGTGATACAATTTCATACTTTAATGGTACAATTTCATACTATAGTGATACAATTTTATAATATAATGATACAATTTCATTCTAATATAATGATACAATTTCGTACTAAAATGTTTCAATTTCATACTATAATGGTACAAATTCATACTATAACGGTAAAATATTTCGAACTATAGTGATACAATTTCATACTATAATGATACAAGTTCGTACTATAGTGATACAATTTCGTACTAAAGTGATACAATTTCGTACTAAAATGATACAATTTTATAATGTGAGGATACAATTTCATACAATATAATGCTATACTTCCAAGCATTAAATAGATATAATAAGATACAATTTAATGCATATATGTTATTATGTGCAAGTTATTTACGGCTTGAATGTATACAAAATAAACTAAATTAATTCTATTGACTTCAATTCGTTTTAGAACTCGTGCCTTATTTACTTATTTATAATTATGTTTTGTATATACATGTATATTGAGACAATTTAAAGGACACATGGCTATGTTTCAATTCGATTTACACGTGGTCCTGGAATTAATATTTACATCTATAAATGTATATATATAATATTTATCTCCAGTAGTATGCCTGAAAAAATATCTATATATATGATTATAAGCAATTTCCATAAGCCTAATTGCACCGCGCTAGTTTTGAAAATGTAAGAAATACTCTAAATACAAGTTCTGATTTCCTGATGTTATGATAGTTGGATTATTTTTTGTTATGTTGATTAGAAATAATGTGTTAATAGAATATAGTTTTGCTATTTTTGTCATAAACTACTACTAATATGTAAAATAGGAAACCTTTCAATCATTTGCCAGAGTTATGCCCTTTTCATAAAGATGAAAAGAAACAAAGTGTCTATATACATACTGGAATATTGAATTTCTTATCTTGCATAAATAATACGATTTTCAGTATTAGTCGTTTATCAAAATTGTTGAGTGTCCCTTTATAAAATGGACGTTATGTAACATGTAACACGTGTAACATGGAACACATGTAACATGGAACACGTGTATCAGATGTGATCTTGCATGTTACTCGTGCAAAGTTTTTGTTGAAGTAACACACTTGCCAAATTTTGTGGTAAAATTGTATGTGAAGAGATAATAAATATTAAATACTGTTCGCTAGTTCCATGCATCAATTAACAAAAATGAATTTAGATATAAAGATATGGAATAAAGTAGCAAACACGGGCCTCGATGTCCGATGTGCAAATAAAAAAAGGTGTCCACTATCAGCAAGGTAATATGAGTGTTGACATTGTATGAATAAATGAAACACTGATAAGCTACTTTTATACATGATAAATACAAAATTGGTATAGTTCAAGACCACACGTGGAATTAGTTAAACGTAACATTTTTTCATAGCTCACTGACAGGCGCATAGCTTCCTAAAATCACTATAGGCACGTGCCTACCCTTTTTACTTCAATGTTCTCTTTATCAAAGCAGCCGGGCCCGATTAGCTCAGTCGGTTGCGCGTCTGACTATCAATCCAGGGGTCGTAAGTTCGAATCCCCGCTCGGCAACAGTCTCCGTGATGATTGATATACGACATTGTGTCTCATTATCATTCGTCTCTCACCGCTGATTCAAGTGGGAAAGTTATCAGTTACTTGCAGATATGGGGTGTGCTCGAGTACTGGTTAATCCCAGGAAACAGTGGTTAGTTTAACTGATCGTCTGTTAGCCCTCGATGGCATAAAAATGACGCTAAATATTCAATCAATCTTTATCAAAGCGGTCAAACCTTGTAACATAACATTTATTTGGTTATAAAACAGTGATTTCATGGTTAATATTAAGGATTACAACGCCCCTAAAAACATATATACGCCAAAATGCATCGAGGATAGTCTAACTTATTTCCTTTCGGGGAAACATGCACTCAGACCCCCTATAACGGTGCCTGCACATCGGTTTCAGCTAAACTACGCCCCTGACTAACGTTAACAAAATAAAAGCATGTTATTTTATTTTGAATGCTAGTGCAATGTATTAAGGCTTTGATAAACTATTTGCCATGCAGTTGTTTTCTGTAGTAAAATGGTACAACAACTTAAGCAATTTCAATTTAGAAGAAACAATTGAAAGAAAATGGTCAAACTATTTTTGGGAAGGAAATGTATATTTTACAGCATTATTTTGTTATAAATCACAAACACATATTTTGTCACAAGCACTGAATAGAAATAAACATTCAAAGAGTCACAGCAACGAATATGTACATATGAGATTACTAATTATTGCATTTTTGTGACAATATCAAGATTCCAACGTTCTTGTGTTTATCTGTAAAATAACCCACAAAGAAATAAAATATCAAATTTGTCGGCGTAGCCGACTTACACTGACTTATGACTTCTTTGTAAAGTCAATACTGACATAATCCGTCGGCGACTCTGTCCGTCGGACTACACTTGATCCAGATGGTTGAATATCGAGGTCCGCGTATATTAACTCTTTGCTGGATTCGTGGCTTTTCTAAAATGACAAAAGGGAGCACTTTATCAAATGTTCTACATATAATGTATTATACAGTTAGTGAGGTTCAGCGTCATTCCATTTCATATGAGGTTACACCGAACATGACCATGCAGGTCGGCTATGTTATGTTACATTTAGATATAAATTAGATATATTAAGAGTCATTCCATTTCATATGAGTTTACATCGGACATGACCATGCAGGTCGGCTATGTTATGTTACATTTAGATATAACTAAGATATGTTAAGTGTCATTCCATTCCATATGAGTTTACATCGGACATAACCATGCAGGTCGGCTATGTTATGTTACATTTGAATATAAATGAGTAATATTAAGCGTCATTCCATTCCATATGAGTTTACATCGGACACGATCATGAAGGTCGGCTAGACTAATGTTATTAGTGTATAAAAATGTTTGTCTGGAAATATATATCATGTGTAAGACATATTTATATCAAAAGTTATTATATTATGCCATCACCTAACAAACACTAGGGACTGATGACAGTGAAGAAGGATAATCATGAAAGATCATCAATAAAACGTTCATACAAATTAACTTGAATCTTCAACTTACTTGTCCATGTTCTGGTTGCATCGTGTATCCCTCTGCTGCGGCACCAATTTTCCCATAATCCGGTTCTTTATGTGCAAATGATCCTGCAAAAGCCCCAGCAGCGACACTATCTTCACCAGGCTTACGCTCTCCCATATCAGTTTTTTGTTGTGATGTTTTCATTATTTGAGAGGCATCACAAAGTCCACTTGGGCAAGGAACAGCTCTGGGCAACTCGAGATATACTAAGTAAAGAAAGACAAAACACATGTAGAGTAAAAATAATTTTTTAACGAAAATTCTAGACATAATATAAAAAAGTTAAGGTACACCGACAAGACATATCCTTAGATCAATACAATAACATTAAAATTCTACATAGTTATTACAAAGTTGCTTGGTTGCGTTCTATGCCTCCAAGATATACTTTTATACGATATATTTGCTATCACAGCAGCAGTTTTACTAGCGGTATGGAGGCCTTAAAAAGTTGCCCCGTACTTTTATTTTGTGCTGTTATTATGTTTGAATCTTTGCATATCCCACTTCCCCTCAGGAACACACCCATGAATATACCAAATAAAAGAAACACTGATATTTTCTTCTGTGCTTCAAAGTGGTCATTTCATCAGATATTGTTAGGGTATAGACGGGAAAATAGTTCACGTAAACTTTGTGATAATACAGTTAATTACCAATGGAGGCATGACATTGGAGATGCTGCTTACCGTGCGATTGGTATATAGTTTGTTTAGGTGGTCGAAACATGGAAGTAGGATAAATGCAAAGGCACAAGAGTTAATGTTTATAATACAAAATCATAATTTAATGTATAACATGACACCGAGTCTCTATCATCTATTCAACTTTGAAGCCGAAGAAAATTAGTGACCTTACCTTTATGGACAGATATATGTAAATACAAACGGTTCGAGTTGATATTTTTCGTTCACAATAAAACTTGTACTTTTACAACGGAGAGGTGAGGGTGGCATATAGCAAAAATCAAGGCGAGAGAGCACGATAATTACTACATGCAATACAAGAAAACACATGCCATGTTTCCTGTTCTTTTTTTGTCTTCTCTACCTTAATTGTCATTTTATTTGTATTTAGGAGAGAGAGAAAGAGAGAGAGAGAGAGAGAGAGAGAGAGAGACAGACAGACAGACAGACAGACAGACAGACAGACATAAATAGAAGAGAGAGACAAACGGACCGAGGGAATAATATAATATAAAGTACGTGAAAAAAGATTGGTGAAATAGAAAGTAAGTGCATGATGGCGTACAGAGAGAATACTATGTGTATTTTTTTTATTTATCTTAATTATTATAAATATTGTTTTATAATATTCTTTGAATGTGTTCTCAATTATGAATGTAACCATAGAGGAACATCAAAATCACTGACAAATAAAATACGATCAAAAGAAACCTATACTCAGAAATAAATATTGGTCACACAATGCAATCAGAAACACAAAAAATAAAAAATAAACATTGAAGAGATCGGCGTGCATTGTCACATATCCAGATCAAACAGAAACAAGTCTGCATCACAGACAAAATGAAATAAAAGCACAATGCAATTGACCATCATGAGTAGTTATAACATACCATTTCCGCCATCTAGATTACTAAATGACAAGGACAATAGAGTATTTTAGTTCAATGGATAGATAAATAGATTTATTTAAATAATTGTGGGAAAATTAAGTGGCACTTCAAAAATGTTCAAACAAAAGAAATGTTAATGACCACACGATATTCTGAGAGCAGAATTATAAATGACAGTTTATGTACGACTTTAATGATGTCAAATAGATAGATAATGTTATTTTATATCGAAATATTTTAAAGGAACTCAGGCAAAAACGGTTTATTTAATACTTTTCATTAACATTTGATATCTACATATTTGTCATAAGTTTATACATCCAAAGGTAATAGTATTTATTTAATATCAATGAATACTTTTGATTTTAATAATGCTTTGTGTCCCTTTGAAGTGAACTATTAGTTTATACATGTTGTATTTCAAGAAATAAACAGCCATATCTTTTTACATCGATTTGGAAACATGTTTTTAAAACGTATACAAATCGCGTTCGAAGTGTCAAATTAAATGTTGAAAAGTGCCTTGCTTAATGATGCTGACCATGATCTTGCCAGGGGAACAGTGTAAGTAATGTTAACCCGTATATTTAACAAACAAACATTGATTGACATTGACTGCAGGTTTACAATGACAGTAATAATATATTTGTTAAAACATTTAAAGTCCTAACACCTCAACGAATAAAGTGAATGTAACCATATATTACCTGTTGTCATAATGAACTGGTTCTAGACTTTCCATTTTTAATTCTGAAAATAGAATGTTTCCTATTTTTAAAGCAGTCCGCAGTTAATGTAAATGCAGTAATAAATACATAAGGTTGTTTCCTTCATTTTATCTGATGACAAATAACCAAAACCTTTCATCAGATGTTACTGACTTTCACAAATTAGGTTGTACATGTACGTGTTGTGTGGCGGCCGTCATAGGTCGCACCCCACCACCCCAACCCACGGTTGCCATTTCTTCTTGTTCAATGGTACGCGCCTTTGTCAGGAGACGACTTTATCTACGTTTAAATCGATGAAAGAGAATCGAACTGTTCCACCGATGCTTCGGGAGAGTAGTTCCATGGAATCAAACAACTCAACCGGTGCTGCTAGAAAATATCATTATGGCCGATGCTTGTGGGGCGTGATGGCTGTTCCATACTTTATCACATTAAGAGGTCAGACACAATGTTGTTTTAATTTCTAGGTTGCCTCCTTTGATTTGATGGAATTGTTTTATAATATAATATGTTATACATATGCGCGTGCAGTAGTCTAGGAGATTGTTTATGTATAAAATAGTGCCTTACATGAAGTTAGTGTAAACAAAAAAGAAACTGATTTTGTTTTACAAACTCAAGAAAATAAACATACAAAAACAGACGAATTATTTAAAGAACACTGCCAACACCGACTTTAAACACTTGAATGAAGTTTTAAATAAGAAAACCGACTAAACTGCGGTCCTACGTTCCGAGGTTGTATTTTTCGTTTATTCCGGAACATTTTACGTGAGTCAAGTTTTTTGGCGTTCCTTATACCTCACGTAAAATTCACGACACATTATCGGCGATCTTTATTTTAAATGCAATATCCAAACTACAGTTAATTCCACTATTTTCACAAATTAATATAATATGTACAATATGACTACTTCATATACAATTACTGAATAACTGTTTTGATCTCACCAAACATGTACATGAGCTTGCATAACATATTGATGTTTTATGAATGATTAAGAAACAATCACAATTAAGCTGTCACATTTGTAGGTAATTAATTAGAAGCATAACTTGTGCTCACCAATGTTGCCTGATTTCCTGGTGACATGCTTGGTCACCATTCCGATGACTAGGAATACAAATGTAACTGATGTCGCTGCAATAATTAGCCATGCATAAAGTGGTAGAGACTTTGGAATGCCCGGAACGTGGTTGTTTATGCTATCTTCAACACGGGTTTGTTGATTATCTGAAAAAAGAAGACAAGTATAAGAAAATGTTTCTAATAAACATATCTCATATATTTGACTCTATTATTTTTAAAACATAGTTAACGCTCACCAAACACTGACATCATTCAACTGACCGATAAAAATGCTCAAATCTCATTGCTTTGTGACAAACCCAAGTAGTGAGAGCTAGTCCTAGAAGTAAACAGTTTCTGAAGATACTCAGTGACCAGCATGAAGTTGTGCTAATGCAAAACAATAAAGAATCAGTCTCTCATATTGTAGCACGTACTTAAGTAAAAAAAAAATTAAATTGAAAGCATTCACAATCATCATGTATGTATTCATTTCATTTCATAGAAACATACCAACACTTACACATATACACAGTCATGATGCTAAAGGAAAGGTCATTTAATTAGTTTACGATTGAGTTTACACCAGTGTATAGACCTGGATTATGTGATTATGGTATTTATCTTATATCTTATATGATAAAATAGTTCAAATTACCAATGACTATTACTATTTCGATACCCTCTGTCTTTGTCCCAAACACGTCATTATGAGCACTACAAATGTACAACCCACTGTCTTCAAATGTTGTGTCGTTAAGACTGATACTCAAGGTGTTGTTAGTGGATGTGGATCCCGGTATTGTGGTATTGTCTTTTGTTTTTCCCCAGCTGATTCGTGATTCGGGATAGCTTTTCACTGTACATTGCAAGACAACATTTGTGCCATTTGTGACGTTGGCAGTTGGTGTTGATATGTTTATCTCTATCTTTGGTGCGTCTGAAAATAATATGATATTTGTTTAAAATAATAAGCATGTCCAGACATATAAACTACAAATAGTGTACATTTCAGAAATGTTTCAGTCAAGTTTTAATTTGTTATGCATGTGACTTGCACATCCCATGCACTGTATTTCAAACATGGCATATAAAGGAGATAGGAGAATGCATATTCGTAATTCAAAACTACAATGAACAAACTAATATGATTTTTATCCACAGAAGTATAGCCAATGAAAGTCGTTAATAAGTCGCCCGGTTTTATACCCAGTTTTTTATTATTTGTTGTTTCCTTGCAACCATGCAGCTCATTTCATATCATTAAAATAGAATTCTGCTGAAGCTAGAAGGCGTTACAGGTGTTGTATATTCTATTGCTCCTCGTGAACCGACTTAATAAAAACCGAACCTGCTCTGAAACAGTTTTGTTATTTCACATGCTCCCTTATCAGATATTATTAAAAATTTATTCATATTTAACCATGATCCGGATATACTGGGTTATTTATTTTGCATATGCAAATTGTAACAAACTTACATTATATATATAGACTTATAAGCGGGTATACCAGGTAGTATACATGTAAATACCGATAACAGTAATTATAGTGAGTGAACTACACTGTGCATGACAGCATAACAAAGAACATACGTTTTAAGGCAGTGTAGATTTTAAAGTTGAAGTGGACAGATGTATAGGAAAATATTGGTAGATTGAAGTATGAAATGTTGAGACAAGAGGTGGCTGGTGAGTAAAGCATATTTATTAAGTAATGACGTGCAATTTTGAAATACTGCTAATATATCAAATATTTGTCATTGTCCGTGTTAAGTATATATACATATTTGGGAAAATACTTAGAAATATCTTGATATATTATAGGGTTACTTCTCCTCCTTTTTCATGGTTGCATACTGACCAGCCGATACATGAGCATTTAAGATGTATATCGAAGACCACATATACAATATGTAAATAATGATGATATCCACATAGTCTGTATGATACACACAGATGAGAATACAATGCCAGTGATTCAGAAGCATAGTGGTAATACATAATGGATGCATAAGTGATCATATAAAGAGCTGTTATAATCGAAATGCCTAGTGATGGTGAATAGTGGATATACTTGTGATAATAGAATGAAATGTTATTATAGAGAAACCTAGTGATGATGCATAGTGAATGAAGATGTAGTTGTAATAATAGGTATTACCTTGGAGAAACTTAGTGATGATACATAGTGGATATGATGAAATATCAGATGTATGTATAACAAGAATCTTCATAGAAAAGAAGTTTAGTGACATAGATGGAAAGGGAAGCAGTGGCGTAGTGTTAAAATGCACGAAATAAAACAGTGAGTAAATGAGAAGATATGTATCAATGATTTAGTACAAGTTTAATGACAAGTGAATCGTTGACTTTAGTTACTTGATTATTTGTAAGAATGTATGTTAATTCAGTAATATTGTAATTAACTTATATCTATGTTGTTTCTTTCTTTCTTTATATATTTAACTATATCACTATCTTCTATATTTAATTATATCAAAATAAACTTTAATTAATAGATTATCATTTGTTTGTTTATCTTTAATTGCTGCTCTAAACAAATTTGACAGATTTTACTTAAAATCGTCACACAAATATATGTAATATGTGTATATGCTTACACGGGAGAGTAATTGTATATTCATCAGTTTTCTCAACATCAAAACTGCTACATTGAGCACAGCATTCTATCGTTTCTCCATCGTCATCCTTTGATATATTTACAGCAACAACATTTGTCGAAGTATAACCATCACTGTCGTTGGCTGTTTTCTCCCAGTTGTTGGTAACAATTGCATTCCGAAAGTACCACACGGCCGGACAAGGAGGGTTGGCATTCCTAATTACACACGTGAAGTTCACGAGATTGTATGGATAATCTTCAATGCTTGGTCGAGATGGATGTAATGTTACCGACGTAGGTGGAACTGTTTGATAAAAATTAAATGGACATGGTCAGTGGTAATTAGTTTATTAATTTATTTTAGCTTGAGTGTGAAGAAAAATCAGGGCTTATATGAACTACTTTCGAGTCCGCTTCCTGTGTAAAACAAGTAATGCGTGGTTTCTTTTAGAAGTCATCGGTTCGAGCTTAAGATCGATTTAGCGTGAGAGGCCAATACTTTATTCACTTTACTACCGTCAACTTATGGTAATTAGAATAAACACAATAACATCCTACCACTATAATTGGATATAATTGATGGTATATGTAGTGATGTACATTCCATATTTCCTAAAGAGAATGAAATAGAAATGTTATCTGAAATTGTTATACATGAAAAATAATAAAATTTCTACCATCTCAAACATAAGAGAAAATTGTATAACAGGAGAAGGAAAATGTCACAGGACACAGTCACCACAGTTATAGGAAAATAATAATGGGGTTTAACACCTTGGAATAGCCAGTTTGAAAGGGGAGTTTAATTCCGATTAACCGTGCTGACCAAACCTCGTTCACTGGTTACATCATAAACGTGACGCGCAGTCTAAATAACCGAATAACCAGTACGCTATTTACTTATAAGTACGGTAATATCCAAATGTGTGTGTTAATTTACTTACATGTGTATATGCATGCTTAGATAAATGTTTATATAATAAACAAAGAAACAATTGATGTTATTCATCAAATAATGGTAGCCACAAAAAAATAATAAAAGAAACGAATATACGACATGATAGAAGTAAGAAAAGTGTCTTTATTGTTTTCAAATAAGATCATTTTAATTTGAATTTTGCGATAAATTATACGATTATATAAAAAAAAACATTAACAGTAGTACATTGTATTGTTATGTTCAGTATTTGTAATCACATTTAGAGCTTTAGGAACAAACGACAGAACAAATAGTTATGCTTAGTAAAAATCATCAATATATGTATTTTATCATACATAGTAATGAATTGTTTCAACATATTATCCTTGACACAAAGTATATAATTGATGAGATGGCTGAACAGTCACTCACTACACAGGTGTTCCTCTTTTTAGTGGCGCTACACGACTTTTACGCTTAAAAAGAGTCCCGTGTAATTTGGTAAGAAATACTTTGACTGTGGTTGTCCTTGCTGGTGTTAAAAAGTGACCTTTATTGCATTTAAAACAAATGTATTTTATGAAAAGATGCATTGCCGCGATAGAAAATACTTTGAAAACCTTTCTATGTAGATTTTTCACCGTGGCAATCCTATACCTTCAAATCATTGTATAAACATAGACAAACACTTGACTCTGTAGTAAGACGGATGAATGATGATTCTTACTCTTAAAAAATAGGCCTATGTACATTGATTATGAAATATTTTCAAAATGGTTCATAGTGGCTGTGATTTCTTGCTGCAGATGAGTAGAGTCAAAGTTGGCATAGCATATACTGCAATAAGACATCACTGGTGTTAAAAAATGTGACTTTAATAGGATTTCAACATATGCATGTATTTATGAGCATTTGAGGACTTCTTTTTTCAAAAAAACGCAGGGTGTCACTGCACCCTCTTTACAAAAAAAACAACGTGGACAACCTACCAGGTATTATGTATTTTTATGTGTGTATTCATTCCTGCTATGAAAAAAATACTTAAAAAACAATTCTATATGGAATTCGTTTTTTACCAGTGAAATCCAAGACCTTATTTTATATAGAACAAAGAACAAAATTCAACTGTGTAGTGAGACCTTTATGGTTTATGGGTTTAGATAAATAGTTTTCCTATGTTCTATTTTAGCATCAGGCTTAGGAATAATATAATTTAAGACGACATAACCATTCATGTTGGAATCTGTGTTTTACCACCAACTACGTAACTTTCAAATGCTTATTGTTACCATTCCGTTATTTTATTAGTTCCAAAATGTAAACTCTTACGAGCATAGCTATATTATTGCATTTTCAATTTCCATTATATATATAAACTACATCGTGCATGTAAATGGGACATACCTATATGTTTCCGGATAACTTTTCAATTTAATTGATATGTTTCATACATATACCAAACAATTATTAAATAAAACAATATATGTATCCAGTGCCTTACCCCATATGCATGCATTCATGAATGAATTATTTACATGACTATTCGTGTATCATGTCATCAAACATTCATTCCATTAGACTTAAAAGTATATTAACATAAATTCTCTTAATAAACTGCAAAACAATTATCATCTTTATCTTTTCAAACATAATAAATATATGCATAAACTATTTTTTCAGAGCCAGATTGGTTCCGGCATGGTTTTTTGTGCGGTAATAAGACATTTGCTAAAGTAAAAACTTACATGAGTAATTTATCCGTGTATCATTTGTACATAAGTCATCCGCTAACATCTCATGAGAAAGACAACACTTTATCATTTCCTGGTTCCATTTCCTTTGTATGGTTGTCAGCGTGGCCGTGGTCGTTGTTGACCCATATACATTGCCTATAGTTGTCTGGTTCCCCTTAACTGGTCTTCCAGAGATGCAGAATGTAACGTTGGGCGCAGGACGGCCTCCAATACTCCAACAAGACACGTTAATTGGCTTGCCCTCAATTAAAGTGTTTAGTCTGAGTTGAGGGTTTTCTGGTTTGCCTGTATTTATCAAACGAGAGTATTACCAAGGGACATTATAATAAAATGTCGTATAGCGTCATATGTTTAAATCATATAACATATAAAATCGAATATGAGTAGTACAGTAAGGTTATGTATAATGTACCCTGCCCACCTGTTAACCACATAATAACTTCATTAAGTCGACTTACTACCACTTATTATGTTGACATTATCGTTGTAACAGGTAATGTATTTTAATTATAAATATGGCGATATCTGTAATATATTAACTGGATGAAAAGATCAGTCAGTGTCATATCATGCTACCAACTGGTTACTTATTGATGTTGACATCTATATCATAATAATGTCAGAATAATGAAATAAAGCATTATCTAGTGTAGTTTTAATTGAAAGTACATGTGTATACATGTATATCAAGTATTTAAATTTCATCTATAACAAAGTTTCTTACGAACTAAGTATATCTTCGTGGATACGACGAGTGGTATGGTTAGCGCCTTATTGACAACGTTGCACTGAACAGTCCGCATATGTTTTCTATCCGTTACATTCACTTTTGCTGTATACAACCCTCCCGAAAATACGGTCGTTTGATTCTTGTTATCAACCAGGATTTCCACATAGACAGGTTGTGAACCACCTGTTGTATTGCATCTGATGGTTATCGTGTGGAACTGTATACCATTTATACACTGCTTACAGTCCTCAAAGTCTCTAGTGTCCACAATCATCGGAGTACTCGGTGGAACTGAAGGTAAACACATAGAAAATGTCTCGAACACTATTTTGAACCTATATCTATTGAAAAGGATGTCATATGACGTCATTTCATAATGATGAATATATCATTTAACGTGAAAACAGCATATATAACGATACCGGAAATATTTTATAGCTATCTGTAATTAAAATACAGAGCGATATGGTGCAATTTAGAAACTAAAACCAATTGTTATTAATCAATATAATCTTCTTTTTTCTCTCACAAAAGATGTACTTATTAAAATGACTCTGTAGACACATGTTCTCATACCGTGAATGATTGTACAGATATCAAAATGTATCTACGAAACCGAAATGTGTATATGTTTACTGTGCACGAATCAGAAGGAATTAAGTACTACTCTCAATAACATTAGATGAGCTCTTCCTTTTACACTAATTTTAAATGAAAACCAAGAAATTCGAACTATTCTATCACATAATTATCTTTATATTTGGTTTAAATCGGAGTTCATAAAAGTTTACACCTAACTAAATACTAACTGCTTAGTCCACCTAGATGTCTACACCTGTCTAGATACTTGTGCTTGGTGAACACAGATGTATGCACCTAGCTAGTTACATGGACGTTTCGTCGGAACTAGATATCAAACAGATATTGGCACTTATACAGACAGCTACGTGTATGTTTATAGTTGGACGAGCTAAAAGTATTTTAATTAATATGTTTGCTTTAAATGAATCGTATTGTCATATATCAAATGCTTATGCATAGGGATTTCATGAATCTCACCCAATATTTGAATCTGTTTCCCGTTAGTTGTTTTACTTCTGTTTTCAGTGCATTGAAGTTTGTACACACCAGTCATTGTACTGTTTATATTTGGAATTGTCAATACATACTCCATGGTGCTCTTTATTTCAGTCTCTAGATAATCCCCGGTAATATTCCTACTTGTACACACGTCCGGTCCGGGACATATGTCGGGTGTGAAAAGCCAGTATCGGACAAAGTTACCAGGATTGTTGAAGACAGACATCTGTGGAAGGTAACCCAGCTGAACATCGGCACCAGTTACAACCCGCTGTGTATGCTGATACAACAATCCACAATCTGCCAGTTCTAAATATATATATAAAACATAGTATCCAATATGTATATAGTATGTATAGCGGCATATGTGATATTTATCTTTTTATCGTTCATTTTTCCTTTAGAAATTCATATTTTGACTGCCAGTCTTGAACAAATAATAGTTAGCGATTCATATTTTACTCTGTACATGTTTGTATATGTATGTACTTTTAACATAACTCGTATAATGATATATTTTTATTTCAAATAATAAAATACTAAAATTAAGATTTAAAACTATAACATGATCATACCTGATATACTAATTGGTATTTTCAAGACACATGTTTGTCTGTGCGGTGTGGAAAGGATGGAGATGATTGTAGCTTTTCCACTGAGAGTGTAATTGGAGAAGTGTAAGTAGTATATTGAATCCCTTTCATACATCGATACGTTTGACGAATTGTTTAAGGTCTCATACGATTTCACGTGACTTGATACTCTATTGTATCCCCATGTGATGTACGTTTTCCCGGAGGAGTATTGACGTGATAGTTTCATTGTTATGTTTAAAGGTCTATTTCTAACAACCGGTTCAGTAACAGAAAGTGTTCCACAATCAGATACCACAGTAGCTGCAAAGAAAGATAAAACCGTTATGATATATTCAATAATGTACTATAAATGATTTGTGAAAGTTATTCAATACAAAGTCCGGGTTTTCTTAGAACGATGAGACAAATGTTAGAAAGAAGAGATTTTGAAAAGAATATGTTACCGTTGTGTTTGGTAAATGAACAGAAATCTGGAAACCGCTTTCATTGATCCATTGGTATTGTTTCGTACTGTTTTGCAATCACGGAGACGAGTGGTATATGTCTAATTCACCTGAAAGCAGTCACTTTAGGAGCTATTGTTTTTATTTTGGGAAATTGAGCCTATGACTCCTGTAGCATGCGCACATTAAAGACAACGTTTTTGTCAACTGCACTATTGCAATATCGTCATTAATGTACCAGAAGTTGTTGCTGACACCACAGGAACCGTGGTTAACTAAAATGTTTAAAGTGATTTGGAATTTTATAACGATTTTGAACATTCCGTTCAAGAAATAATTTCTATAGACTTACATCAAGTACCGTTCTACAAACATTAGAAAACTAGACCATACTTTAAAAAAAATGAAATATTATATACAGGTTTAACTGTTACTAATATAATAGAAAATTGTTGTAAAGCTATATAAGATGTGTATGAAATAAAATGGTAAAGAGCATAAGAGCATAAGACATTTAAATAAACAGTCCATGTTATTTTTATTTTTATTGTGTGAGCATTATTTGATTTTACTGTTAAGAACATTACAATCGATGCAATGTCATATTTACTTTATTTATATAGTCATTTTGATAAATGTATATTTACTGAAGATTCATAATATATGAATGTGTTTTGTGAGAATTGCCAAACACTTACAAAATGCACTGTAATTACGCGCTGACATTCTAATGTTATACAGCCGAACAAATTAAAGCTATCTTCCTGAGAAGGTATAGTATAGTATAGTCTATTAACATCGTCATAGGTCTAATAGGATCGAGGCAATCCCGCACTAAACCTTACAAAAGCATATTTATTGTTTTACAATAGGTCCTTATGACCTATGAGCAAAATTGTTTATTTTTACTTAATAATTTAACAACATCAATTATATTTAATGACGGTCACTATTGTGACTATACACACACACACACATACATATATATATATATACATACACATATACATATACACACATATATGCATATGTCCAACAATGTATATATGTATATACATATATATGCATATATACATTGTTGGACAGGAGAATATATTATGTGATTAAAAACAAGTTTACCCTTAATTCAAAAGCATTAAATACATATAAAGCTAAGTTCTGAATTTCTTTTTTATTTTCCAACTTAAACAAATTGATAGTTTTTAACATACTATTATTTTTCAAACAGTATGGTTTAAAATATAGTTTTCTAAGATCTTTATTGAAGACACATTCAAATAGTAAAAGAAATTCATCTTCCAATAATAGACATTTAGGACATTTTCTTTTCCCTATGTATTATATTTGTCTTGTGCCATCTCCCAGTATCAATTTTCAATCGATGAGCAGAAACATGTAATCGCGTTAGAGCTATTCTAAATGTACTAACATGAACACTATTTAAATATGGTTGAAATCTAAACTCTGATAAAGGTTCATAAATTACTGCTCGTGATGACATTGCAATTTGAGTTTTCCAATTTGGCATAAACTGATCATTAAGACATTGTTTATCAATTGATGAAAATAATTAACATTACCTACCCATTGCACAGAACATGCATGGTTAAAACCTAGATTAAATAGTTCCTATCTTAAGAGATGCCCAATTTGTCTTATTTGGCATTCTTTTTAGATCATTAATCATAAGTTTTTAAACGATGTAATTATACTTTTAATCAGATAACTGAATAAGTTTTAACCAATACTTTATAGCTGTCAATATTCTACGTTTTCTATAATTAGTTCTATTGAGTTCAACGTAGATAAAATCATTTTGCGTTAACCGCTTAACACATAATAACGATTTACAGAATTGAACTCTTTCGATGTTATTTGCTTGTATAAAACCTTAAACTTCACTACCGTAATTTAGAATTGGCGTAACTAATGTATCGAAGAGTTCTAATGTATGAATTACTGAGATGTTCTAAACTTTAGACAAATACATTTTTAACTTAAAAATAGATTTTTGCGATTGACCTGACAAATTGACTTGCGCTTCATTAAATGAGCCTCCTGGAGTAAAAATACACCAAGATATGAAAATTTGGTTACAATTTCGATCACGGGTCCGTTTAGTGAAAACTCTAGATATGTAATATGTTAAGAAATCCCTTGCTCGAAACAAGTAACAATACGTTATTAACAATCTTTGGAGAAATCAATTGATCAATTTCTTCCGATCAAAGTCTAAGCAAATGACAATATCTAATAAAAACATCATACTTGAATGCATATAAACGAAAACAGTAGCAGTCAATTTATGAGGAGTTATGGATCATGCAACATCGGTCTTGCCCCTTAATACAGGCAGAAACAGTAGCAGTCTGTACATAAGGAGTTATGGAGCAAGCAACATCGGTCATGCTCCTTTATACAGACACAAACAGTATATGTCTGTACATGAGGAGATATGGAGCATGGAACATCGGTCATGCCCCTTTATACAGACACAAACAGTATCAGTCTGTACATGAGGAGCTATGGAGCAAGCAACATCGGTCATGCCCCTTTATACAGACACAAACAGTAGCAGTCTGTACATGAGGAGCTATGGAGCATGCAACATCGGTCATGCCCCTTTATACAGACACAAACAGTATCAGTCTGTACATGAGGAGCAAGCAACATCGGTCATGCCCCTTTATGCAGACACAAACAATATCAGTCTGTACATGGGGAGTTATGGAGCATGCAGCATCGGTCTTGCCCCTTTATACAGACACAAACAGTATCAGTCTGTACATGAGGAGCTTTGGAGCATGCAACATCGGTCATGCCCCTTTATACAGACACAAACAGTATCAGTCTGTACATGAGGAGCTATGGAGCAAGCAACATCGGTCAGAAACAAACAGTATCAGTCTGTACATGAGGAGTTATAGAGCATGCAACATCGGTCTTGCCCCTTTATACAGACACAAACAGTATCAGTCTGTACATGAGGAGTTATGGAGCATGCACCATCGGTCATGCCCCTTTGTACAGACACAAACAGTATCAGTCTCTACATGAGGAGTTATGGAGCATGCAACATCGGTCATGCCCCTTTATACAGACACAAACAGTATCAGTCTGTACATGAGGAGCTATGGAGCAAGCAACATCGGTCAGACACAAACAGTATCAGTCTGTACATGAGGAGTTATGGAGCATGCAACATCGGTCTTGCCCCTTTATACAGACACAAACAGTATCTGTCTGTATATGAGGAGTTATGGAGCATGCAACATCGGTCATGCCCCTTAATACAGACACAAACAGTATCTGTCTGTACATGAGGAGTTATGGAGCATGCAACATCGGTCTTGCCCCTTAATACAGGCACATACAGTATCAACACTGGATTAGCTACATGATCCCACGGCATTATAACTGAGATAATCAGAGTTTTAATATATTGGATGAATATAACATCATTCCATATTAGGTAGATAAAAGCTTACCTTTACCGTCAACAAAACCTTTAACAAAGAACATGGAAATGAGGTAAAGATATTGATCCATTTTTTGTGAATAATGGTATAATGGTAAATTCAACACTCGAATATATAATGAACACAACGTTAGTCGCAATAAGACATTACAATGATTATTATTTGCCTAAAATCCAGAGGTCAGCGTCGCAAATCAGATTGACTTCGTTAAAAATAATGTTTAAAATAATTGTTTTAGTACAAGTGATTATAAATGTATTTCCATCTTTTGTACAATTATTGTACTACATATAGTTTGTCTTTAATTAAGAAACGCTACTGGTCACATGATCAAGTTATACCATTGTATTTTAATTGGCAAAGTTTAATAACTCTGTAATCCATGTACAAATGATGAGTTGCTGCAGCATTAACTTCCTCATATATTAAACAATGATACAACTAAATGTTACTCAGACCAATCAAACGGTGCCCGGTCATTATGTCATCCTCGAAAGTACAATCAAAACAGGAAAACTATATACGATGGGAAGTTTATCAAGTTCAGAATATATGATGATCATTTCAACATTCATGGCAATATGTCACGTGTCAAAAAACTAAACTGCTTTGGTGTATCGTTTTTTTACACAGTATAAAACAATTGTTGTTTTTAAATATTTAGAAAAAAGTCTTGTTTATTTCGGAACTGAAATCAAACCCATTGCGTAAATGTGTGAATCTTACAGCAAAGTGAATCTCACACATTATGTTTTACATCAACACCGCCAGAGGTGAATTATATGGCTAAAACCGCTAATCTTCACTTTGAAATTAGCTCTCGAAGCAAAAACATCATATAAAATAAAAGAACTCCTACCGTCCCAGATAGGGACAATTAGTTTGATTTGATGTGTTTAAAGTATAAATAAGATACAGTGATGGTTAATCGTTTTATTGGACACATTAGAATAATAGAAGATCAAGTGAAGTAATGTCTAAAACTGATGTATCTGACCATTATCTGCTGTTGTTTCTGTGAAACTGTTTTCTCTCTATGTTTATATATTTATAGATGTGCCAAGATGATGTTGTAAATATGCTGATTTTCCAAATAAATTCGACGATGATATGCAGCATCACAGGAGGAGTACAGACATTAATATGTTTAACTACGAAGCCAATGAATGCAAGTGGAATTTATGATGAAGTTGCCATGTACTTTAACATTCGAATTCAATGAATATGACATGAAATAAAGAGACATTTAAAGTTGTATAAAGAGGAAAAACAACAACAGTTGAATAACTATTCTTCTTTCACGTGTCACTGGTGGCAGGAAAATTCCAGAGAGGAACATGATACTGATTCGCTCATTTTGGGCTAAAGTGTTTATATCAAGTTATACGGCTTCGATTTTGTGCCTATGCGTAATTTTCACCTTCTGGTTCATATCTTAGCTGTTTTATTTGTGTTGGTCGAGCAGTTCGATACAACCTTGCTTAAACCACCTGGGTACCGTCGTACTGCTCGAGTCCTTTCGGGGTTTTTCCTGTCAATTAAGTGATCAAACGCCATTATCGTTCTAATGTGGAATTATGAAGTTTTACTGAGAATTTATGAAGTTTATTAAATTTTAATTGATTTGATTTAGTGTTGTTTATTTAAGTTTGTTGGAATGTCTAGCGTCAATTTATGTCATGAGAGGCTAGAGACGATCATTTAGTTAACACTCAAATATTCATCCTTGCAAGTTACTGGTAGCTTTCCCATGAATCAACTATATATATAATACTTTTTTTTATTTAATACCATCATAACTATATAAATCACGGTAGACTTATTCAAATGTCAACATATTGGTTTAAAATATCTTTTAAATTATTGTTCGTTCATGCGTACAAATAGCAGACGAATGTTTTATTGTTTGTTTACGAAAGAGCACTCAAGGGAAATAAATCCTGATGGCACTAACAGTAATGGCCCTGTAAATAGAGTATCATTATTGAATTTTAGGCTTGAACATTATACATGTATTTGAAGAAGATAATAAGAAATGAACTTTTCTCTCTTTGATGATATGTTTCACGTTTCTATCAATGACACGACGTATTCCGTTTCTTTTTTGTTAATACTTCAACAAAAGATAAAACTATATAATCATCAACCATCTTAAAAATGTAGACACGTCACTTATATGTTTTGCTCCCACATTTATGAGACAAATTCGTTTTCCGCATTCTAAATATATGGACACACAACCTATAAGAGCCATGTCCACTTAAACCAAAATGAAAAAAAAAAAACATTTTAAAAACTTGGATGTGTTTTATTTGGAAGGGGACGGGGAAGAAATCAATCTTAAGGACATATTGTCACAGGTCGTTAAATTTGACTGTTACGTAATGCTTGTTTCCCCCAGAATGAGCTAAACAAGAAAATGAAAATACAAATTATTCACAATTTCTTTTAGTTTAAACATATTTTATTGCCAAATATATACATATATTCATATTATGAGCATAGAATAAATATGGCAAAATGGTCTGGCTACTACATTAGTTAAGGCCATTCCCTTGTAACGATCACTTGTATTATATTGCGATGGCTGAGTACCATAAGGTGGACATGTACAATGAAAATGTATACATGTAGTAAAATATTAAGAAAACAATAGAAATAATTTTAAAGAATACACTTGGAAGAAAATGTGTTATCAAGAACAAAATGTAAACATGCATGCCTCCTGCAGAGGACTTCTGTGATACTAAAAATAAATATCACGAAATACTAGTCATTAAAACGGCTTGGTTGTTTAATATATATGTGCATGTTGTCAAATAGATCACCATTTTCAAGATCAGTTAAAGCGTTGCTGCCAAACTGAACCTTTTGAATATACAACCGATGATATGGTCTTGTATTAGTAAATAATTGAAGCCTCAGTAATAAGGTACATTGAAAGAAATAAAAATGTTTATATTTTGTATCGTATCCACAATCACATTTTGCTGTTTCATGTAAGTTGTGTATGTCCAGGTCATTATTTTGTTTAATTACACAATTTCGATGTTGGTTGTTGTGTATATTGCACATTAAGGTCAAACTTATGCATGTGTGTATTAACTTTTCAAATGGTTCCTATACATGTACACATTGTCATCTATGTGATCGATTGAGACGACCCGACTCTCAATTTGTGAGTAAAACTCGAGAATGTTTGAAGGACATCGGACATGGGCAGCTAACTTACTAAACTGTTTACAAGTGATTCAGGTAACATAAATGAAGACTTGCATCTGTACTAACATAAAGTTAACACAAAAAAATTCAAAACAATTGGTAGATTCAATATTTGACCATAAAGATAAACAGTCAACAAAGTAATCCATTACTTACTCAAAACTATTAATAACTTTGACATAGGATGGAACTATATTATTACAAAGCTAATTCAATTTCATGTTTATTTTTTTAGTTTGTAGTCTACAATGAAAGAGTGGATATATGACGTACACATTGTCAATTTTAAACTATGTTGTATTAAATAGCCAATACAATCGTTACAAATAATTTGCTTCTCCGACTGTATATCGTCCATATATGAAGCTTTCATTCAACATACAATGTAAAAGTAGTCAACCAACACCGACCAATCAAAACCTTCTTCTTTATTTTCTTCTTTTTCTTTATTTCCATAGTAATTCACATACAATTTATTATTACATACATAATACAATTTACATTCTTTATATAAATTTGTTGATGAACGTATTATCAGAAATACAGTTAAGGATCTTGACTGAATAGGTCGGAGAAAAGACAAAAAAAGAAGGTGAATAAGAAGAAGATTTGTTTAGGAAGAAAGGTAAATTTGTCCTCACTGTTACTTTATTGATTAAATTATTTTATTAGAAATTAGAAAAATTGCAGTTTTTTTTCCATTTGTTTGAAAATGAAATATTTTGCGAATATCAATATACAGTTAATGTAGCTGTCTGGTCCACATATCCGAATTGCAGTTTTTTCCATTTGTTTTCATGTTGTTTAATTTTGTCTTTTGTCTGTGCAATTAATCTTTTGAGGTTTTCATGGTATTTTAAATATTTTTTAAAAGTGTTTAAATTCGGTGCTATGTTTGCATATTTGTTTTTAAAAATAAAGTATTTTGCAATTATCAATATACAGTTAATGAAGCTACTCTAGTCCACATATCCGAAGGCGATCATTGAATAATATAAATGTATGCATTATTGTTTTTCATTTAAAAACATTTGAATTTCCGTCCAAACACTTCTCGAAATGTGACATTCCCAAAACAAGTGTTTATTAGTTTCTTCATCCATATTGCATAAATCATACAAACTTGTGTTATTAATATTATATTGAAACAGAAATTTAGTGTTTGGGATTATTCTCACCAAGTATTAATATTGAAACGCTCTTTATTTTGTATTGATTAAAGATTTGATAGGTATAGTATATACAGTTTTCCAGTTTATGTTATTCATTTCTTGTTTCCATTCAATATGTGGCTTTATGGCTAATGTGTTTTCGATACAACTTAATTGTTTATTATATAATTATTTGTTTTGACTGTTTAAAGTTTTAATTTGTTTTATAAATCTTGCCAAGGGTTTGAAAAAACAACTGAACTCAGGATGCATTGAATGGGTCACATTGTGACCAGTTATTATTATGCAATATATGAAAAGCACATATGTGTCATAAAACATGGTTATTATTATGCATTATTAGAACGACACACATGTGCCATACATGTTTTATACATTACATCTTCAGAAACAAGGCACACATTATCAATAACATATATTGCAAATATTCAAATAATAACGAAAAAAGAAAAGAAATGTGAAGGGTTCGATAGAATACGCCACTCCAACATATATGTTAAAAATTTAAACGGAATTATGGACCATATACCTGATCTGTGTGGAGCAGGGGGTGGTGGTGGTGGTGGTGGTGTGTGTGTGTGTGTGTGTGTGGGGGGGGGTAACAAATAACTACGTGTGTTCCGAGAGTGTTTTGAGTTATAACTGAGACAAATTATCTCCACTGATCAGGTAACTGACCAATCAGCGACTGGCTAATCCGTCATGCTCCCAGCAGAGCTAATTGCGTATGTGTGAAAAGGCTAGCGATAAGACCTGTGCGGTCCGAGAGTGTCTAGATTAGTAACTAAGATAAAGGATCTCCACTGGCCCGGTAACTGACCAAACATTGACGAGCTTAACGGTGATGCTTCCCACAGAGCTTGTGTAAGTGCGGTGAGGCTTGCGATAAAAACTGATTATACAATACACGCTGCCCTTAGCTCGAGTTATAAAACGCGCTATGATTTTCATAGCTATTATTTATAAATCTTGCCAAGGGTTTGAAAAAACAACTGAACTAAGGCTGCATTGAATGGGTCACATTGTGACCAGTTATTATTATGCAATATATGTAAAGCACATATGTGTCATAAAACATGGTTATCATTATGCATTATTAGAACGACACACATGTGCCATAAATGTTTTATACATTACATCTTCAGAAGCAAGGCACACATGTGCCATAATATCAATAACATATATTGCAAATATTCAAATAAAACCGAAAAAAGAAAAGAAATGTGAAGGGTTCGATAGAATACGCCATAAAGGAAGAACTATGAATTATAGTTCTACCTTCCCCCACATTTCGAGTGGAGAAAGAGAGCAGAAGGAAACTCTAGGATATAACAAATGTATATGTAACCATTCATATATCAAAACATGAAAATATAGGTTTTCATATTATAGGTTTTAACGGCAGTATGGCAATCGCCATAATTTCCTCTAGAACTCGAAATTGAGCGAACAGTGGTGCCATATTGGACGAGGGCGTTAGCCATGTCTGGATATTTTAACCTATAGACAGAAGAGTAAGTGGCGAAAGCATCTGTCCATTGTTCAATAGAAAGGAACTTCTTGGATGAAGTTGGGGGGACAGCAGAAATTCCAGACTCAGAGAGTGTGAGTTGAAATGACCGTGGTCGATTGGCAGAAAAAGCAGTAGAAAAATCAACAAATTCATTGTTTCATATCTTCACTTTTACTGTCAGAGGAACGGAGACATGTAGTAAAGGTATAGAAACTGATGTTTGATTACTGAGAAAAGAAGTGGCCGGATTAGTTGGAAAAGCAGAGTTTAGGGGAACTGGATGTACATGATTGAAATAATCAGTAGAGACATTCATACCTGGCATGTTCAAATGCCCTGGTTGAATGGCTGGGCTTGTTGTAATGTGACTTGAATCATGACACAGTGGTTCGGCTGTTGTAAGTCCCAGCACCTCGTTGACCTTTGTCTGTACCAAGCCCTGTATTTCGGATGTAATGGCAGCGGTGATGGATGCTGTCAGCTGTTGAACAGCAGTGTCTGGTTGATCGTGGCTGATTGAAGTTAAGGTTGTTGTATATAATTGCTATCTGATATCGAGACATCATTCGATGGCCGACTTGTTGTCGCCGTATGTGACGGTTCTGAACGTGCATTGCAAATTGGTGGCCGACTGTCTCCAATCGTGGAACGGCGCTTTTGTTTGTTTACGGCTGGTGTTGATGGATGCTTCCTTTTCTGCCTGGAACTCATTGTCCTAAAAGAGTTGAAGCAAATTAGTAACATGTAAAAAGGGAGGTATATACCAAGTGATGGGACCCCTTCTGTATTACTATTCCAATGATATGGCAATATATTATAGGCTATAATGCTGGCTTTGAAAGCATGCAACAGGTTTATGCACCCGAAGAAGCTAATAACAAAAACATGCCCGTGGTAAAGCCAGTTGCTCACGGAAGTTGTAGTAACGTATGCCCGTGTTAAAGCATAAATGCTCAGGGAAGCTGTAAAAACACATAAAGTAAAGCATAATGACTCACAGAAGCTGAACAAAAATATATAGAGTGACCATGGTAAAGCATAAACGTTCACGGAAACTTATAAGAACATATATAGTGCCTGTGGCAAAGCATAAGTGTTCACGGAAGCTGTAAAAACACATATAGTGCCCGCGGTAAAGTATAACTGCTCCCGGAAGCTGTTGATAACATAAATAGTGCCCGTGGTAAAGCATAAAGCTCACGGAAGCCGCAAAAAACACATAACGTGCCCGTGGTAAAGCATAACTACTAACAGAAGCGGTAAATAAAACACATATAGTGCCCTTGCTAAAGCATAACTGCTCACGGAAGCTGTAAAACACATATAGTGCCCGCGCTGAAGCATAACTGCTCACGGAAGGTGTTAGACAAACAAACAACACATATACTGCCTGTGCTAAAGCACAACTGCTCACGGAAGCTGTAAAACACATATAGTGCCCGTGCTAAAGCATAACTGCTCACGGAAGGTGTGGAAACACATATAGTGCCCGTGCTAAAGCATAACTGCTCACGGAAGGTGTAAGACAAACAAACAACACATATAGTGCCCGTGCTAAAGCACAACTGCTCACGGAAGCTGTAAAACACATATAGTGCCCGTGCTAAAGCATAACTGCTCACGGAAGCTGTAAAACACATATAGTGCCCGTGCTAAAGCATCACTGCTCATGGAAGGGGTAAAAACACATATAGTACCCGTGTTAAAGCATACCTGCTCACAGAAGCTGTAAAACACATATAGTGCCCGTGCTAAAGCATAACTGGTCATGGAAGCTGTAAAACGCATATAGTGTCCGTGCTAAAGCATAACTGCTCACGGAAGGGGTAAAAATACATATAGTGCCCGTGCTAAAGCATAATTGCTCACGGAAGCTGTAAAACACATATAGTGCCCGTGCTAAAGCATAAATGCTCACGGAAGCTGGAAAACCACATATAATGCCCGTGCTAAAGCATGAATGCTCACGGAACCTATAAAAAACACATATATTGCCCGTGCTAAAGCATAACTGCTCACGGAAGCTGTAAAAACACATATAGTGCCCGTGCTAAAGCATAACTGCTCACGGAAGCTGTTAAAACATATATAGGCCCGTGCTAAAGCATGAATGCTCACGGAAGCTTAACAAAATATATAGTTATAGTGTCCGCGGTAAAGCCAGGTGCTCACGGAAGCTGCTAAAACATATGTCCATGATACAGCATAAATGCTCACGGAAGCTGCAAACGTTTATAGTGCCCGTGGTAAAGCATAAATACTCACGGAAGCTGGAAAAACACATTTAATGCTAGTGTTAACGCCTAAATGCTCACGGAAGCTTTGTTTTAAATATATAGATATAGTGCCCGTGGTGAAACCAGATGCCCATAGAAGATGCCTATAACATATGCCCGTGGTAAAGTTTAAATATTCACGGTAGCTGTTAAATTGACGTAAAGCAATATAATGAAATCAGAACGCTAGACACTCTTTTTGTGTTTGAAATGGTGGAGTGTATACACATGTTAATATACTAAGGATATGGTATAGCATATAGAAGCTGACAGGACACGGTCCTGCAGTATCGAAGTATATACGAATATCGAATTCGAGACCATTGAGAGTTATTTATACACAAGTGTAATAACAATATACCAGTCCGTACGGATCGTATTACATAATTCAAATGACAAAGTCGATATGTAAATATAGAAAAATAATACAGTACTCCCCATGAATTTATGACCACCCAATGCGCCTCACTGCTGTCATGATGGCATGTCGTATGGACCGGTAAAACCGCTGCTGTCCAAACTGATTCAGGTGGACGCCATCGACACGGAAGATGGGTGTTCGGGCCCCGAAGATCCGTCTATGACGCCAGAAGCGAACGTTGTCATGGACACCAAGCAATGTGTTAAATATTGTGTTAGTGTGTACCCGCTTGTCCTCGTACATTTCGGCAGAAATACACTGTGGTTTAATCCTCGTGAATATTCCACACATCACAACCTGTCCGACATTAAAGTCATTCTGTAGCATAACAGCCAAGTTCTCCAAATCACTCGCTAATGTCAAAGGATGGATATGCTCACATAAGTCATTGCCTCCAATTTGTATAACAACAACCGCCGGTGCAACTGCAAGTAAAAAAGTATGAAAATGGCGCAGAAACGCAATCTTGTCCGTGACTCGCAATCCACCAAATCCTTTATGAACAACACTGCATTCTACCAATCCATAATCTGCTAACATACCCCCACACACAGATGAAGAAACAGCATGGCCAAGACGACGAACGAAACTATGACCTATCACTGCGACGCGCACAAAAGTATCCGCCATGTTTGTTTAACTACACAACAACATGCGTTGAAATTAAGGTCTGTGGCGTGTAAACAATCAAGATGTAAAAAACACAAGAAATTGACAATAGTCAATTAAAAACAATATACCTGGATATCACTGTTCAATCAAGAAATATTAAAATTTAGACACTAATCAAAACGTAAAACAAATGTGTTAACAAATAACTACGTGTGTTCCGAGAGTGTTTTGAGTTATAACTGAGACAAATTATCTCCACTGACCAGGTAACTGAACAATCAGCGACTGGCTAATCCGTCATGCTCCCAGCAGAGCTAATTGCGTATGTGTGAAAAGGCTAGCGATAAGACCTGTGCGGTCCGAGAGTGTCTAGATCAGTAACTAAGATAAAGGATCTCCACTGGCCCGGTAACTGACCAAACATTGACGAGCTAAACGGTGATGCTTCCCACAGAGCTTGTGTAAGTGCGGTGAGGCTTGCGATAAAAACTGATTATACAATACACGCTGCCCTTAGCTCGAGTTATAAAACGCGCAATGTTTTTAATAGCTATTATTTATTTGTAAAGTTTGTTGCATATTTGATAATATGTTATCATTTTTTAGTTTAAATTTCCAAGAGCGTGGTATACTTTGAATTAGTTTATGATATTTAAAAGAACATCTGTGTTGTCTTTAGCATGTATATTTTACAGATATTGAAAGGTATGAAATAATTTATGTCTGCTACCAAAGAGTTGGTCAATATATTTTATTCCTTTATCATGCCATGGTTTGTAGAAGAGAGGTTTGTTATTGTTTTTAATAAAGGAGTTGTTCTATATTTTCTGCGTTTTTACATTTTCGGTATGTTAACTAAAGTTTATATTTGACCATGATAATACAATGCCTGATAAAAACTTTGAAGCTGTTTTGTTTAGGTCTTTCCCATTGAGGTTACATTCAAATATAAATCGTGTATATTAATCCTAATGCGACGGGCAGGATTTGAATGTTTGGTATCTCTTAAAAAATGGCCGATATTTAAACAACCATGAAAACAGACTTTTGTATTTCACTTGACTTAATTTTCCCTTTGAAGTGGTAATTTAAAGATCAACATGTTATTTAATACTGTATTGTTAATTTTGGTTAAAAATGAGAAAACAACGATGAAAACCAGTAACTATCACGTGCTGTTAAACAAAACAGACAATGTCAAAGTCGGTTTCCACGTACATGCTAGGACTTGTATGTTCCGTGTATATCAAATCAACCTTTCGATCTGATTTTATAGACTAAATTGTCAATAAGAAAACTACGTTAAAACAACATTGATGTTGTTGTTTTTGTTGTTATTAGTCATTATTGTTTTTGTTATTGTTGCTGTTATTGATGTAATTGTTGTTGTATGGTGTTTGGTGTCGCTTTTAACAATTTTCCAGTCATATTTTGACCCAATCTACATGAGACAGTATTCATAACGCTACCACACTGAAGTATAATATCAGATACACGGTGTATGGTAAAACACCCAGTCAAATTATACTGACACCTGGCTGATCAGACCTATAACTATACTCTAAGTGCTGAGCACCAAACGAAAAAATTTCTAGTACAATTTTTAAACTCTTTGGTATGACCCGGCCGGGGATCGGAACCATGACCTTCCACATGCGAGGCAGACGCTCAACAACTAGTCAACCGCTGCAGTGTAAAACAACTTTGAAATGTGTTCAATTTTCCTATTGTTTAATATACCTATATCCACAAAATGTATGGGAACGTGCGAGCCATTACTGAAAAAAAATAAGCATCTGCTTTGCTTCATTGCAGCTATGAATGTTTACGACCGACATATTTTATGAATAATTTCATATTATCTCCATAATAATAAAGCCATAATCTTATCCATACAAATGCACCTTAAACTACTCTTGCGATACATACACGAACAGTTCAAACTTTCATATTGTTATACCATTTCATTCAGATATGCTTTACATTGCCATTAATATTCTTGTTTAGAGTTTAAATGATAACTTTTATTATTTTCGGAACAACAGAAATGTTTATGTCATATTATTAAAACACTGTTTGCTGCGCTCAGTCAATATCCGAGTTCCAAATCTATAGACCTGATCTATGGAAGATTATACATTGGTCTTCGTATTCGGTGAAATTACACACATCATGCCCATCAATGTGGCTACTTACCTCTTCATCAGGTAATAACTGTATACTGCGTCAGCAACAGGCATATATACATTGGTCTTCGTACTCGATGAAATTACACACATCAGGTCCATAGATGTGGCTACTTACCTCTTCATCCGGCAAAATTTTTTTACTGCGTCATCAACAGGCATATATACATTGGTCTTCGTATTCGGTGAAATTACACACATCATGTATATATATATGGTTACTTACCTCTTCATCGGGCAATAACTGTATACTGCGTCATCAACAGGCATATATTCAGTTTAAGCTTTTCAAACTGATATTTTCAATTTTAAGTTCTACATGCAATGTCAGTCATGCCACCAAATTTTTTCATAATTCGCGATTCACTTAATTAAAATTAATGTAATTAACATTTGTTTGGCAGCATAGGTAATAAATACATGAACTAATATTTACATAGAACAGACGTATATCCATTTACATTCTTGGTTCGTCCCGTAAATGAATTAATTGATGAAATATTAATTAACAAATTAGACAGTCCGTAACTGTACATTGGCTTTCTCTATGTATATGTATTCTTTTTTCATGAAAAACAATAATAATCATTATTAAGCAAAATAAATGTATTTACCTAAATGAGCGCACCCACAAAATATAAGTCTGTTTAGACATGAGGGCAAACACAAAATAAAAATATTTACATAAATAAATAATACAACAAGAAAAATGTATGTTCAAAATTAAAGACACCTACAAAATACAAATATGTACAGAGTAATGTTTATTCTCTCAACCATACATATAAACATTAACGTATAAGCAAAACAGAAATATTTGCTAATAGCTAAAGAACAATATCATTTACACATGTTGTTACATAATCTATATATACTTGGGAAAATATAAAATCGTAAAGTACTTCGCATCTGCAACATACATTAGCTATATGGTTTTACTTTTAATTTAATTTTATTTCAAACGTATCACGTATTTGGTCTTATTGGTAATATAAGTATGAGGTTAAATAAAGTTATTCCACATCGACATATAATATTCCTTAAATATAATTCTTATTCCGTAATACAACACAAATCAGCACAGAGCTAAGAACAAGTTCAAGAGATCAAAGTGCAATGAGTGTATATATAGCTATGGCCCTTCCATATATGGTGTTGTCATTATCGTTTGCTTAGCGTCCTGTGCTATCACTTCCTGTTAAATCATGCTGATGCTCTGAAATGAACATAAATAAACTATTTAATACCCTTGTTTAACATATACATGTATGACCCGTTAATTTTATCATATACAAAAGGTAAGTAAGATGAAAGGCAATAACTTGATATAGACAATAATGGTTGGTCTATGTGATGCGCGTGGTTGAACGCGTATATCATAGCAAATGCACGTGCGTATTTTTTTTTTCGTACATTGCTTGCGAGTGTGTTTGTTTCTGTATGTGAGAACAATGCCTGCTTTTATGATGTATATTTAATGACTCATATCTTCGTGCAAAAAATGGACCTGTTGAATAGGAGTATTTTTTGTAAAATGAAATTACCTATGACAATGATTTCAATTTCTTCTGTCTTTGTCCCAAACACTTCATTATCAGCACGACAAGTGTACGTTCCACTATCTTCCTGTGTTGTGTCGTTGAGACTAATACATAAGGCATTAGGACCACACGTCTGTCCTGTGATTGAAGTGTTGTCATTGTTGTTGATCCAGCTTTTAACTGATTCAGGGTTACTCTTTACTGTACATTGCAGTACAACAGTCGTACCTTTCGTGACGTATGACGCAGGTGTAGATATCGTTATACCTATGAGAGGTGCATCTGAAACATATGTAATATATTGTATCATTCTAAAATATTAGGTATACTTAAAATTTTATAGAATGTTCAACTATTCTTTTGAAAAAAAAAATGTTTTCATTTGTTGTATGTTTGTATTGTGTGATATAACACGCGGTTTATATTTTATATTATCATTTTTTTATGATAAGGCTTCTATTGGAAATATATTTTCAAATTTTTGGTAAACTAGTATATTATATTTTCCAGATATGTTTTTTTCAATTGAATTACATGTTTATTTTATCTATATCATAAATGTTCTTAATGAATCATTTAGTATCCAATTCCTTACATTATATAGATATGACCATGTGTCCATATAACATTGTTTAATGTCTATTCATGTAACATGCCACCAAGTATTCATTAGTCAGTAATAAGTAAATATATGTTTTTTTTTTAAATATTTCAAAACATTTACAATCTAAGTTTTTTCAACATAATAAGTATAAACATAACATTATTTCAGAACTACATTGATTCCGGAAGTGGTATTGTGTGCTGTATTCATACGACATATGCTAGATAGTAAAATACATTGTTATTTACATGCATAGTTTATCATTTGATCACTCGTACACAAGTCATCCGTTAACATCTCATGGGAAAGACCACACTTTATTGGTTTCTTGTTACACGTCCTTTCCATGGTTGTCATCTCGGCCATTGTCATCGTTTCAACATACCTTTTAGTTGTTTGGCTACTCATAATGGGGTTTCCAGATATGTAGAATTTAACATTTGGCGTGTGAAGTCCTCCTGTACTCACACAAGACACGTTACTTGGCTTGCCCTCAATTAAAGAGTTTAGACTGAGTTGAAGTTTTCCTGGTTGACCTATGTTTATACAAGGTACATTACAATAGTTACTTCTATTCCTACTTAAACATTAACAACCATGGATATCGTGTTATTTTTGCATATATTACCCAACCATATAAGTGTGTTTGCAACTAAGCCATTTATTAATTGACAATATCACCAAAAGAAAGATATTAATAAAATGTAATAATAAAGTAATCAATGCTTGCTTATATAACGTGTTATATCTAAAACATTTAAGTCAGCATATTATTTCACACTTAATTTGCCATCGTTCAGTGTAATATCATTAAATCATATTGGTGTATGGTATACGGTGGCATAGTTCTGTCCGCTTGTTAGCCTATTTTAAGTTACCTTTTTAAGTTGACATAGAGGATGCACAACCTTATAACATGTTATATTTCGGTCATTTAAGTCGACATGTTATTTAACACTTAATTTCCCAATGTACAGTGTCATATCATTAAATAATCATATTATATATTAAATCATGTCAATGGAGTATAATGTATGATAGCATATTTCTGCTCGCTTATCAGCCTATTTTAAGTTACCATTTTAAGTTAACATAGAGGATGTACTACCTACTATATCGACATCTTTATGATATGTTGACATCATCATATTTGTAATAAGTAATGTATTTTGATTGTCAATATGGCGACATATGTAATATACCAATGGTTTCTTGTTAATGTTTATCATAATAATGTAAAAAATGCGTTAATGATATAAATGTGTAGTTATTGATTTATAGTAGAGATGTTATAGTTATATATACATGTATATAATGCAATTAAATTTCATCTACAACAAAGTTTCTTACGTATTAAGTATATATGCGTGGATACGACGAGTGGTTTCTCTAGCGCTTTGTTGGCAAAGTTACATTGAGCAGTCAGCATATGTTCTCTAGTCGTTAATGTCAATTGTGCTGTATACAACCCTCCTGAAAATACGATGCTTTGTTTCTGTTGATCAACAAGTATTTCACATGGACAGGTTGAGTGCCACCAGTTGTGTTGCACCTGATTGTGATCGTGTGGAACGGTGTACCATATAGACACTGCTTACAACCCTCAAAGTCTCTAGTGTCCACAAACATCGAGGTACTCGGTAGAACTAAATGTAAAAACATAAGAAAACTATCTCGAACCTTTATTGAACAGGATGTAATATAACATCATTTCAAAATGAATATATTATTTAACGTGAACACAGCATATGTAACGATACTGGAAAGATATGCTAGCTAACACAGTACCTTTCCTGAGCGATATGGTGTTGTTTGGAATTTACAATCAACTATTATTAAAGACTTCGACATGAATATGAATTTAATCATTTTTGATTGCATGAAAACAAACTAAAGTTAAACTGATATTTATAGGCACTGGCTCGTTTTAAGGTAAAAATATGATTGCAATTGTTTGTTACCTGAATATGTCTTAACGAGATGTACATATTCCAATTTTATCTAGTTACACATGTTGTAATACCGTGAATGATAGTATAGATGTCAAAATGTAATTACGTTACTGAAATCTGCATATGTTTGCTGTGCACGAATCAAAAGAAATTCAGTAATATTCTCAATAACACTTAATGAACTCTTTTTTCAAACTACATTTAAATGAAAACAAAAAACAATCGAACTACTCAATCACATGATTATTATTATATTTGGTTTAAATCGGTGTTCACAAAAGTTTAATTATTCTACATATATACAGAATATTTACATATCTAGTACTTAGACGAACGAGATGTCTCCACTATTTCGGTAAAACAAAATCTCTACTAAATAGCAGTCTGAGAGTTCTGAACGTAATCAAATACCATATTATATCTGAGTGCACTGTTAAATATCTAAAAACTCGATAAAACTAGATATTCAAAACTATCAAAATACTGATGTTTGATGGAAAACAATCAAAGTGCTATAAGAAATAAAACATCTACTTTAACCTGAGACCCTTGCCTATAAATATATCTACCAAATATCGGAGTACTCAATGTACCAAGATGTGTCTATCTTAGTACTAACTGCTCAGTGAACCTAGATGGTTACACATAACTAAATACTAACTGCTCAGTGAACCTTATTATCTACACCTGTCTAGAAACTTGTGCTTGGTGAACACAGATGTATGTACCTAGCTAAATACATGAACGTCTCGGTGGAACTATATATCAAATAGATATTAGCAATTATATAGACAACTACGTGTTTTTCTATAGTTATACGAGATAAAAGTATTTTAAATAAAATATTTGCTTTAAATAGATCATATTGTCGACAAATATCAATTGCTTATGTATATGGATATCAGGATTCTCACCAAATACTTCAATCTGTTCCCCGTTAGTCTTTTTTCTTCTGTTTTCAGTGCATTGAAATTTGTACACACCAGTCATTGTACTGTTTATATTTGGAATTGTCATTACATACTCCATGTTGCTCTTTATTTCAGTCTCTAGATAATCCCCGGTAATATTCCTACTTGTACACACGTCCAGTCCGGGACATATGTTGGGTGTGAACAGCCAGTATCTGACAAAGTTACCAGGATTGTTGATGACAGACATCCGTGGTAGGTAACCCAGCTCAACATTGGCACCAGTTACGACCCGCGGTGTACGCTGATACAACAATCCACAATCCGCCAGTTCTAAATATATATATATATATATATATATATATATTTAAAACATAGTATCCAATATATATATAGTATGAATAGCGGCATATGTGATATTTGCATATACTTTTGCCGTTCTTTTTTCATTTAGAAATACAGTTTTTAACTGCCATTCTTGAAAATATAATAGTTAGCGATTTAAATTGTACTTAGTACATGTATACATTAAAAATATGATATCAAGTATATAGTAAGTTTATTGGTATATGTTATGTTTATCTATTTGCCGTTCATTTTTCATTTAGAAATACAGGTTTTAACTGCCATTCTTGAATCTGTTATAGTAAGCGATTTATATTTTGCTTAGAACATGTTTGTGTAAAATATTGATGTACTTTTAACGTTATTTGCATTTTGATATATTTTATTTCAAATAATAAAATAATAAAATTAAGAATAAAAAATATATATTGCACATACCTGATATATTTATTTGTATTTTCATGTCACATTCTCTGTGCGGTGTGAAAATTTTGACGGAGATGGTAGCATTTCCACTGAGAGTGTATTTGGAGAAGTTTAAGTAGTATATTGAATCCCTTTCATACACCGACATCACGTGACTTGATACTCTAGTGTACTGCCATGTTATATGTGTATTCCTGAAGTAGTATTCACGTGATAGTTTAAATGTTATGTTTAAAGGTCTATTTCTAACAACTGGTTCAGTAACAGAAAGTGTTCCAGTCATATACCACAGTAGCTGCAAAGAGAGATAACACTTTGACGATATACGCATTACTATTCTATAAATGTTTTTGGTATTCATCCAATACAAAATACAAGGTATAATTAGACTTCTAAGACAAAAGTTAGAATGAATAGCCTCGAGATTTTCAAAACAATACGTATCCGTTGTGTTCAGTAAATAAACAGAAATATGGAAACCGCTTACATTGATTCATATGTATTGTTTCGTTCTTTTATGTATTCGCGTAGACGAGAGATATTGTCTAAATCATCTGAAACGTTCACCTAAGGAACTATTATTTTCATATTGGGTATTGGAGACTATAACTCATGCAGCATGCGCAACTACCACAAATGCGCTACCGTGATTTCTAATCCCGAAAGTAACTAAACTACTTAAATTACTTTGAATTTTATAACGACTTGGAACATTCCTTACAAGAAATTATGTCTATGGATCTACACCAAGTAGTGTTCTCCAAACATTAGAAAACTAAACCAAACAATAATAAAACATAAAACACAGGTTTACATGTTTCAAGTATAACAGTAAATGGTTGTAAAGCTATATAAGAAGTGTATGAACTATCAATGTTGTAGAACAAACTCAATTTGAATAAACATTCCATCTTATTTTTATTTTTATTTAGGGAATTATATGTGAACGTGCTCGATGTTACATCCAAATCAAATGACTTTGTTGATATATGCATTTTAATACATGTACATTAACTGACTATTCATTTGATATGAATGTGCTTTTTGTGAGAGTTGTCAAACACAAACAAAATGCAATGCAATTACGCACCGGTATTCTAATGATACAGAGCCGAACAAATCAAAACTGTCTTCCGCTAAAAGTATATTTACACTATGAAAATATTCTGCTTGAAACAAGTAACAATGCTCTATTAACAATTTGGCAAAATTATTTTATCAATTCTATCCGATCAAAGTCTACATAGATGATATCAAATAGACATATCATTGGTCATGCCCCTTAATACAGACACAATCAGTATCAACACTGGATGGGCTACATAATCCCAAGGTATTATGACTGAGATAAACAGAGTTTCAATATATTACGTACAAAGTGATATACCATTAGCATCACTCCGTATTAGGTAAATAAAAGCGTATCTTTACCGTCAACGAAACCTTTAATAAAAAAAAAATAGAAATGAGATAAATACATTTATCCATTTTTTGTGAATAAAAGTCTAATCGCGAATGTTGTACAATTACTGTAGTATATAGTTTATCTTTAATTTTGAAACGCATGTACTGGTTCACATTATCAATCCATGCCAAGCGTTTTAATTCGTACTGTAGTTCATACTTATGAGTGACTGCAGCATAATCTTCCTCATATATTAAACAATGATAAAACTAGAAGTTACTCAGAACATCAAACGGTGACCGGCCATTGTGTCACGGTCGAAAGTGCAATCAAAACCGGAAAACTATATACGCTGGGCAGTTTATTTAGTTCGTAATAAACTATGACCTTATCAATATCCATCGAATACGTCACGTCTCGAAATATTTACGATTGAACTGATTTTGTGTATATATTAAACTTGTATGAAAGTTTTGTTATTACGATGTTTAATTGGAAAAGAGGAAAAAGAGTACGTTTTTATTTAAAAACACCATAGCTAAATGAAATCGATGAATGCTAATTCAAATCTCGACGCATTGTTGTTTCTTTAATAAATGCTTTTTAAATATCTTTATTGTTCATTCATGTGAACCACAATACGGACGAATAGAATTTGTATAAAGTATAAAAAGGGCATTCCCTCAAACACAAGGACGGATGTAGCGTTAAGTTTTATTGGGTCCAATAAAATTAAGAGCGAAATTGATTACAGAAAGCTGTCTTTTTCGGCCAATTGTGTAATTTACCATCTCATTTCTTGGCAATATATATATTTTTAAATAGACTTATACGTTTTAATGACAACCTGTATAATAAAAGAGGGTTTATTTCTGAAATATATAACTTATTAAGACATTACAAATAAGTTCATATTGATGAACGTTTTATCGAATCGGGTGTCTTTCCTTCAAAACATGTTTGGAAATATATCATAAGACAATATGTAGATACATCCGAGCAATTATCATTGAGCTTAAGATTGGGCGATGATGATGAGAATCTCCATCGTTTTAGTTTTAATCACTCATCGCTGGGCATTATCTCGCCGGTTTGGTCCCTTAACAGGGAATATCATCTTTTACTTGAAAAATGTAGGAGCACTATAAACATATTGAGTTTTACCAACTCTCATGCTTAACAGTAAACGTATCATAAGTGCGTATCATAAGTACAAATGATCTATCTCTATGTTTAGTGTTTGACTGTGCGGTTAATGAAATTTACAGACAAATGCTTTGGAATAATATTCATTCAGTATTTGGATTCGAGTGTTTTTCTACGATTGATATCTACCGTTATGCAATCCCTAATAAATTGTCTTTGCTATGGGTTAAACAAAATACTTCAGATGAAAACTGAGCAAGACTTATGTCTGAATATAGTCGTAAATTCATTTCACAATATGCTTATGAGTTAATCTTCAAACGAGCGAGATATCATCAGTGAATGCATATTAAGTGTTATATAACTATACAGATGTAACTTTCATTTGATATTTACAGATATGGTTCAAAACTCTTTTCATTTTTTTTCCCTATTTATTCGGTGAAAAGATTGTACAAGAAATAACCAGTATAATATGCCTGTGTTTGTTTACTTTATTTTGTATAGTGATTAAACAAATCTTTGAGTTGACGCTAAAACTGTGGATGTATGTATTCATGTTTGTGTTCGTATTCATGTGTCTGTGAAGGCGTTAGTATATGTGCATATTTCCTTTTCAGTCTGTGTGTGTGTCTGCTTGTACCTCATCGTGCTTGATTCATGTATGTCTGTAATTGCGTATATCTGCGAGTGTTAGTGCAGGGGTGTAACGTTTTGCAATTCAAATGTTAAGTGTCCTGTATGCTTTACTCTATTTAATATTGATATACTTTTGTATGTTTTTTACTACTCATGTTCATATTTAATATGTTCTTTATGTAATAACATATGTTTTGCTCTCCGCTTATGGAGAAAAATAAAGAATATATATATAATAAATGTATTGGCCCTGTAGTGCAAACAGAAAATTAGGTCTTTAGGATGTTTTAGGAATTTAGGCTGACCATTGTGTTTGAACAATAAAATATTACAAAAGGAATAAGAAGTACGTTTTTCTCTCTTTGTTGGAAGTTTCACATCCCTATCAAGGACAAGACGTATTCTGTATTTGTGTTATTAATGATGAAAACTATATTACCACCAGTCACATTTTGAAAAATTAATGATATTTTTCGTCATTATAAATATATGGGCACACAACCTATAAGAAATGTGTTTATATTTTTCAAAATAAAGTAAAAATCATTGTTTTAAATGTGGACACGGTTTACATAATAGCCGTGCACACATATTTGAAATGACGATAAAACTTCATTTTTCAAATGTGGAAACAACATTTTTAAGCCGTGTTCACATTTAAAAATTGTAAAGTATCCACGTTTTTTTTTTCAATTGCGGGCATGGTATTGATTAGTGGTGCGTCCACATTTTAAATATTTACAATTTATATTCATAATACTTGATACCCGGCACCTCAGGGGAAGATTCTTTTCTGAGAAGGCATTTCCTTTGGGTATAAAAAAGAAAAAAAGTAGGATCCATTCTCTTTTTGAGGGAAAAAATCAGTATTTATGAAATGTGACCACACATCCTAAATTTTGGCATTTACATAATGCTTGATTTTATTCCGAATGAGTTACGGAAGGAAATGAAAATAGAAATTATCCACAATTTGTTTTCGTTTTAATATATTTTATTGCAACATTTACAAACACATACATATTACAAAAATAAAATAACAAAAAAATGGTGGGCAACAAATATTCACCACGCTATTGATGGCAATCCCCTTGAAACGATGAATTACATTATATATCGATGGCTTAGTATCATTAGGTGGACATGTAAAATGGAAATTTATACATGAATTAAAATGTTACACATATACATTATAACTCATATAAAACATGACGAAAAAAGTAGAAAGAATTTTAAAACTTAAATAATACCTTAAACAATACACAAATTAGAAGAAACAGTATTAAGCATACTGACATTAATAAACTTGATGTTAATTAAAAGAATAATAAATAAATAAATAAATAAATAAATAAATAAATAAATAAATAAATAAATAAATAAATAAATAAATAAATAAAAGGGATTTTTAAGGACACAGGACACACTTTGTTTATAGAAGCTGACACTTGTTATTTTACCTTTAACACTTGGCAACTGTTTTATTTGAACAATTTTTCATGTATAATTGCAAATATCAGGGAAATCTGCTTGTTATGTAAACTTGTTAACTGCAATACAATATTGTCCTATTATGTATACAGTCAAACCTGTGTCAGCGGCCACCTCTATTACGGTATATTTTAGTTATTCATATTGTTAGATCACTGGACAAAAAACAGAGGAAATCATGCTTTCATTCGGCCTGCGGTATCAATCACAGAGTGAATGTAATATAAGAAATACATTTATTTAGGAAGAAGAGAATGAAAAGATGAAATAGAAAAAGAAGTGGTGAATAAAAAGAAGAAAATAGGAAAACGAAGAAAAACAAGGCAAGGCATAAAAACACGACACGAAGAAGAAAAAGATTAGTTTGTACTAATTTATTTTATCTTGAATACGATGAAAGCTCAGAGCGTATATGAACCGCTCTCGAGTCCGCTTTCTCGGTCGAACCGGTACTGAGTGTTGTTTTATAAGAGGTATCGGGTCTTTCTGGGGATCGAACCCGCAACCTCTGGCGTGAGCGGCCAACACCATATACATTAGACTAGATGAGATTAGATTGGATTAGAAGGAAGAGGAGGGAAAAAAACGAGGAGAAAAACTCACACAATACTAGTGCAACAAAGTATAAAGAATAAATAAAATATGAATATTTTTTTTATTTTAATATTTGTATAATATCATTTTGTTTCAGGTACCAAAAGATAACGATAACTATCCGTTCCCAGAACTGATAAACCAGCCGTTTGTTGTTGATGGCGACCATTACTGCGTTACGGCATACTTTGAAGATCCTGGTCAGCTATTATCACGTCGCATTAATTTTTCTTCTATTTATTTTGTTAAGCTATCCCGGGCATACACACTTTACAGCTACGCATGTATTTAAGAATACACATGAACATGAATCTGATGAAAATGTGGAGTGCGTGGTCTAGTGGTAGAGCATCGAATCCAGGATTGGAGGATCGTGGGTTCGGTCCTCCGCCACGGCTATGTGTAGAGAAGTTAATCCACATACGCTTAGTACTGGTTCTACCCAGAAAGGATAAAAGCGTCAACTGTCTAAGTTGTAATAACCAATTTCACAATCAAAGTAAAATGAATAAGTTTGAATAACAAATTAATGAAACATTACATGTATGTGTGATTAATAAAGATATGATATATTCAAAACCTGGCACCGCAGTAAACGACACGTCTAATTAATTTATTTTAATCTTTAAAAGTGGACTCCAAGGATCCTGCATGGCCGAATGAGCTAGAGCGATGTCGTATAATGACCCATTACCTATAACCGCTCAGATGGTGTGGTCCAGAAACGTTATGTTTGTCAGTTACTTGTGGAAGGACGGTGATATTACTCGGTACTCCTACTATTCCGAGGTCTGTCTTTCCAGTTAAATTGACCTTGCTATATAAATCAATATTGTGTTGAAAATGACGTTAAACTCCATTACAACGTCTGCTGTCAAAATTAATTCTACGTTACATTAAACATCAGCATGGCGGCTTGCGATAAAAACATGTAAAACTCAACAACTTTCAGACATTACCAACAATGTGTTACTTAGCGTGAGAATAAAACATTTGACAAGCGTTATCTGACTTTCTGAAACCATACAACACAGAATATTAATAAAATGTTTTGGATGATTAATTTTGCATGTAGTCAGTAAAGAAAACAATTGACATAAATTACATGTGCCTGCAGCGTGAAACACATTTTGAATTTGATATATGTTAAGATTATATCCCTTTGTACTTTTTCCATTTTCAATAGTATGATGTCATGGCATAACGGTTGAACACTATTGTATTACTATGTACTATTATTTTAATCAAATTAATCGTATTTCAGATGACCTGTGTGAAACAAGTGCTAATTCTGTTGACGACTATCTGAGTACGGGTGCTGGACTTAGGCTTCAGAATGGCACGCATCCGGTCAATGACTCGACAGAAATACCGCAACGTCAAAGTGATATGGGAAAACAATGTGGAATGAAGGGCCATGTTTTAAAACAATGGGTTTGTAGGTACTATTGTTTCATTAGTTAATGCTTCGGTTACACTGTGTGAATGCACGGAAGCAGGACGATATGTTATCATTTGTCACAATCAGCTGACAGGATCTTATACGAGAAGATATTATTTTATCTAACAGTTTACAAAGCAACATGAACATATACGAGTGTAATGCAGCAAGCTTCTTTCTTTTTTATTTAATGATATTCAATGATTAACCTCTGTCATTGGCTCCGGTCTATTTTCAGCTTCACGTGACTTTCCAGTCACATGAAAATGGCCTTTTCAAAATGGCTTCCCCACTATTGAAAATAACGCCATCTGATTTGTCTCTACAGCATACTCTTAACTCTTCTCGTAAAAAACAGGCAAACTGACAATTAAATATCTATTTCTGCTCGCCAAATATAACAGGGAATCACGCTCTTTATATCCCTGAAAACGATGTTTGCATCATAACAACGAAGATCGTGTTGTTACTCTATGTTTGTTTACATTTGCTCTGCGTAAACAAAACAAGAAAATAGTCATCTTTATTATTGTAAAAGTTGCTTTTGTTTCGCTTTGTTCCAATGTAACATAGTGATGATTTGTTTCTAGTTTTGTTGCCTACTTTAAACAATAGGCTTACAACTGCATAGAGTATAATTAGCAAGTTTAATAAAAAAATCTTGAAATTTAGCCTTTTACAGAGGTGAAGGAGTGTAACGAACGATAACTCTGCGAAGGAGATTGATCTGATGCACAAAACCATTCCAGATATTCTAGGATTGAAACAATACGTTTAATAAGATCAGATCTTCACTGTCCCTAGGTAAATGATGAATAATAATTACTATCTTAACATATACTTTGTGTCAGCAAGTACATGTATATCAATGAAATTGTATTGCACATGTATAACACCTTTATCAATCCTATTCGTTATGACCCTGTAAAGGGTGGGGGCCGGGGCAACGACTAGCACTGTCAGTAATATCCAGAGGTCATGAGTTCAAATTAATGCCAGTCCCAGTTTATGTGATGACTGGCCATGAAACTCTAAACTCAGCTCTAAATATGTCTCTGAATATGTCGGGAAGAAGCCATCAGTGGTTTGCAGAGATAAGGTGCGTCGAATTCTTGTTAGTTAGAACTCATGAATATTAAATTGAGCGTGACGTAGACTTTCACCATATTGTAGCAACATCCATGTGGAACGCATCGCCATTTAATTCAATTAAAATCATAATACTGCTAATGATAAAACATATTTATTTAAAGGTAGCAAGTGTTTAAAACAATAACTCTTCCTTGAGGCCCTCAACACATACAAATTACTTCCATCAAAGTGCAAAAATAACACAAAAACAAGCAATGGAAGTGTATGATAGTTTAATAAGTAAAGTGTGAATGCTGTAAACACAAATATTTCTTTACTTTGTTCCTTTAATTACAGTAATTTCTAAATCACATTTGTTCGTAACCAGATCGTCAAAACACTACCTGTTAAGTTGCATTTGGCAATTGATTATCATTGTTATTTGTAATTATTTCAATAAAAACCTCCACATGTCCCTTTTTTCAAAAAAATTAAACAATTGGGAATAATGGTGAAACTATGAATGCAGAAAATACAAAAAAAAGCTTAAAATATTTATTCATTTATATTTTTTATCACTATACATTATGTTATGCAAATGTTTGTAAAATAATAACCATTTTACCTTACATATACAAAATACTTAATTAAATATATTTGTCGATATTTAATATATATCGTGGCGGTTAACCAGTTAGGTGAATAGCCATTGTATTTAAATCCTCGTCTATGAGGTCAACCAACCCAATTGCTTAATCACCGGTCGTGGACGATTAAGCGCCTTTCCTACTTTGTAATTTATTTCTGATTTACTGCTGCTTTGACTTTTACTTTTTCGAACTTTCTATCGTACTTACAATACTCATAATACGATTCTGATTGAACTTGCTTTGCTTATGTTATTTATTATCAAACTTACTCCTTTCTTTCCTTCTATAGAATATTATTGATGACAATGACATACAATCATGTGTACCTTTTATGTGTTTATTGGAGATATTCCTCAACCCCGTGCCGGATTGTCTATACACCACGGGAAATTTCTCACACAACATATCTTCCTTACGAAAAATATCAGTGCAAACACGTGTTAAAACAATGCCACAGCTCGTATATACAGTATATACGTACATTTTATACGAGATGTAGATAATGTTTCATACGAAATATAGATACTGTTTATACGAAATATAGATACTGTTTTATAAGAAATACAGATACTGTTTTATATGATACATAGGTACTGTTTTATACGAAATACAGATACTGTTTTATACGAAATATAGATACTGTTTATACGATATATAGATACTGTTTATACGAAATATAGATACTGTTTATACGATATATAGATACTGTTTTATATGCTAGATACAGTTCTATACAAGTACAGTTCCATGAGATATATGGACCAGTTTATTTATATGGGAGATATAAATACAATTCTATACGAGGTATACAAGTAGTATGTGAGATAAAGATAAAGGTTCGTACGAGTTATATATATAAATTCATTGAGTTATATACGAGTAGGGGATGTAATTAAGCAAATCGATTTTATATCAGATACGGGTACAATTTATTTAGATACATGTATGTTTTTAAACAATCTATAAATCAGTTTAAAACGCATTTAGATACATTATTATCCAATATAATGATACAATTTAGTACTACAATGGTGCAGTTTCATACTTTAATAATATAATTTCATACTATAATGATACAATTTAATACTATAGTGATATAATTTCAGACTTATATAATACAATTTCGAACTATAATAATACAATTTTTTACTATAGTGATACAATTTCGTACTATAATGATACAATTTCTTACATAGTGATAAAATATCATACTATAATGATACAATTTCGTACTAAAGTGATAAAATTTCATACCAAAGTGATATAATTTTATACTATAGTGATATAATTTCGTACTATAATGATTCAATGACATACAATAATAGTACAATTTCATACTATAATGATACAATTTCTTACTATAATGATACAATTTCATACTATAATGATACAATTTCATACCATAGTGATACAATTTCGTACTATAGTGATAATATTTCATACTAGAGTGATAAAATTTCATAAAATAATGATATAAATTCTTACTTTAATAATACAATTTCATACTATATTCATATAATTTCATGCTATAATGATTCAATGTCATACTATAATGATTCAATTTCAAACTATAATGATACAATTTCTTACTTAAATAATACAATTTCATACTATAATGATACAATTTCTTACTTTAGTGATAAAATTTCGTACTATAATGATTCAATGTCATACTATTATGATACACTTTCATATTATAGTGATACAATTTCATATCATAGTGAAATAATTTCATACTTTAATGATACAATTTCATACTATAGTGATAAAATTTCGTACTATAATGATTCAATGTCATACTATTATGATACACTTTCATACTATAGTGATATAATTTCATACCATAGTGATACAATTTCATATTTTAATGATACAATTGCATACTAGAGTGTTATAATTTCATACTTTAGTGATAAAATTTCTTAAAATAACGATACAATTTCTTATTTTAATAATACAATTTCTTACTATAGTCATATAATTTCATGCTATAATGATTCAATGTCATACTATAATGATACAATTTCAAACTATAATGATACAATTTCTTACTTTAATAATACAATTTTACACTATAGTAGTACAATTTCTTAATTTAATGATACAATAACATACTTTAGTGATAAAATTACATACTATAGTGATAACATTTAATAATATAATGATACAATTTCTTACTTTAATGATACAATTTCATATTATATTGATATAATTTCATACTATAATGATACAATTTCAAACTATCGTGATACCATTTCTTACTTTAATAATACAATTTTACACTATAGTGATACAATTTCTTTATTTAATGATACAATTACATACTTTCGTGATAAAATTACATACTATAGTGATACAATTTCATACTATAATGATACAATTTCTTACTTTAATGATACAATTTCATATTATATTGATATAATTTCATACTATAATGATACTATTTCAAACTATCGTGATAATATTACATACTATATTTATACAACTTTATACTAGAGTGATAAAATTTCTTAATTGAATGACACAATTACATACTACAGTGATACAAATACAAACTCTAGTGATATAAGTTCATACTTTTCTGATACAATTTCTTACTTTAATGATAATACTACATACTATAATGATACAATTTCATACTAAAGTGATACAATTTCTTACTTTAATGATTCAATTACATAATTCAATTATACTAAAATGGTTCAAGTTCATACTATATTGATATAATTTCATACTATAATGATTCAATGTCATAATATAATGATACAATTTCATACTATAATGATACAATTTCATACTTTAATGATACAATTTTATAGAAAAGTGATACAATTTCTTAATTTAATGATACAATTACATACTTTAGTGATATAATTTCACACTATAGTGATACAATTTCTTACTTTTTTTGATACAATTACATATTATAATGATACGATTTCTTACTATAGATATAAAATGTCATACTACAATGATACAATGTCAAACTATAATGATACAATTTCATACTATAGTGATACAATTGCTTACTTGAATGATACAATTACATACTATAGTGATACAATTACATACTATAGTGATATAATTTCATACTATTATAATACAATTTCTTACTTTAATGATACAGTTACATTTTATAACGATACAGCTTCATACTATAATTATACATTTTCTTAATTTAGTGATACAATTTCATACTATAATGATACAATTTCATACTATAGTGATATAATTTTATACTATAACTAGTCAATGTCATACTATAATGATACAATTTCATATTATAATGATACAATTTCTTACTTTAATGATACAATTTCATACTATAATGCTACACTTTCATACTGTAGTGATACAATTTCGTACATAATGATTCAATGTCATACTATAATGATACAATTTCTATACAAAATAAACTAATTTTATGTTTTCAATTCGTTTCAGAATTCGTGCCTTATATAATTATTTACAATTATATTGTGTATATACATGTATATTTAGCCAATTTAAAGGTCACATGACCATGTTTCAATTCTATTTTACACGTGGTCCTGCATGGAATTAATATTTACATCTATAAATGTATATATAATATTTATCTCCAGTAGTATTGCCTGAAACAATATCTATATATATATATATGATTATAAGCAATTTCCATAATAACAATTGCACCGCGCTTATTTTGAAAATGTAAGCAAATACTCTAAATACAAGTTCTGGTTTCCTGATGTTCTGATAGTTGGATTAGTGTCTGTTATGTTGATTAGAAGTAATGCGTTAATAGAATAAAGTTTTGCTAATTTTGTCATAAACAACTACTAATACGTAAAATAGGAAACCTTTCAATCATTTGCCAGAGTTATTCGCTTTTCATAAAGATGAAAAGAAACAAAATGTCTATATACATACTGGAATATTGCATTTCTTATCTTGCATAACTAATATGAATTTCTGAATTAGTCGTTTATCACAAATGCCGAGTGTCCCTTTATGAAATGGACGTTATGTAACATGTAACACAATTTCAATTTAGAAGAAACAAATGACCATTTTTGTACAATTCTTTAAAATAATGATTAAGTATGGATGATCACTAAGGGAAATGCAAGGTTAGTCAAACTGTTTTGGGGAAGCAAATGTATATTTTACAGCATTATTTAGTTATGCATCAAAAACACATATTTTATCACAAGCACCGAATAGAAATAAACATTTAAAGAGTCACAGCAACGAATATGTACATATGAGATTACGAATTATTGCATTTTTGTGACAATATCAAGTTTTCAACGTTCGTGTGTCTATCTGTAAAATAACCCACAACAAAAGAAAACATCAAATTTGTCGGCGTAGCCGAATTACACTGACTTATGACTTCTTTGTAAAGTCAATACTGACATAATCCGTCGGCGACTCTGTCCGTCGGACTACACTTGATCCAGATGGTTGAATATCGAGGTCCGCGTATATCAACTCTTTCCTGGATCCGTGGCTTTTCTAAAACGACAAAAGGGAGCACTTTATCTATGTTCTACATATAATGTATTATACACAGTTAGTGAGTTTCAGCGTGATTCCATTTCATATGAAGTTACACCGAACATGACCATGCAGGCCGGCTATGTTATGTTACATTTAGATATAAATAAGATATATTAAGTGTCATTCCATTCCATATGAGGTTACACCGAACATGACCATGCAGGCCGGCTACTTTATGGTACATTTGATATAAATAAGATATATTAAGTGTCATTCCATTCCATATGAGTTTACATCGGACATGACCATGCAGGTCGGCTATGTTATGTTACATTTAGATATAAATAAGATATATTAAGTGTCAATCCATTCCATATGAGTTTACATCAGACATGACCATGCAGGTCGGCTATGTTATGTTACATTTAAATATAAATAAGATATATTAAGTGTCATTCCATTCCATATGAGTTTGGATCGGACATGACCATGCAGGTCGACTATGTTATGTTACGTTTAAATATAAATGAGTAATATTAAGCGTCATTCCATTCCATATGAGTTTACATCGGACCCGATCATGTAGGTCGGCTAGACTAATGTTATTATATAAAAATGTTTGTCTGGAAACATATATCATGTGTAAGACATATTTATCAAAAGTTATTATATTATGCCATCACCCAACAAACACTAGGGACTGATGACAGTGAAGAAGGATAATCATGAAAGATCATCAATAAAACGTTCATACAAATTAACTTGAATCTTCAACTTACTTGTCCATGTTCTGGTTGCATCGTGTATCCCTCTGCTGCGGTACCAATGGTCTCATAATCCGGTTCTTCATGTGCAGATGTTCCTGCAAAAGCTCCAGCAGCGACACTATCTTCACCAGGCTTACGCTCTCCCATATCAGTTTTTTGTTGTGTTGTTTTCATGAATGGAGAGGCTGTCAAAATAAATGTCTGTATATAGCAATTATTTTTAGATCGGGTAATGGACTCTATTTTTTTTTGCTATAATTATATAATATTTAACAAGATATAAGTTATATAAGATAATTCATCATAAAAAGATGAACGATACAATTATAATCAATGATTGAAATATATTATTCATATATTATTCATTTTAAAGTAGGTGATTATAAGAGTCAGAGTTTTACGGGTTTATTAGAGGACGGTTTACTGCTTCGTAATAAAGCAATACCATATTTAGCTATTTACTCTCGACGCAAGTTGCAAGAAGTCTGCTTGATATTTTTAGCGTCAAAGTGTACTTAAAACCTCGGAAGAGCTTAATTGCGTTGGGGGTAGAGTACACTGCGACAAAGATTCTCTCTAGCGATAGGCTTTGGGAAAGTTTGTGTTTGAAACTCATAGGAATACGAGGGGATTGTTTCATGCACAATAGTGTAGTCTGATGCTGTAGTTTGAAACCGTTCTCAAATATAACAGGTTAGTTTCGTGCTGGAACTAAATTTTTATCTTAGTTCAAAGACATAGGTTTGGAACAGTCTCCAAACTTATTTAATTTTAATTTATGCTAAAACTGAGCATCGTTCAAAGTATACAGTTTTGTTGTTAGTTTGAAACCGTTCTCAAACAATAACTTTATTTACGTGCTGAAACTTGTATTTGTTTCATGCACTTTCGTTTAGTTTTAAGATTAAGGTTTGAAACAGTCTTCAAACATATAGGTGTATTTTTATGCTGGATGAACAGGGTTCCATGCATAAATTTGTTGGTTTGAGTTTGATACAAGTCTCAAACGTGTGCTGTCCAGACACGTTGTCTGAACAGCTGGTCTCATTATTAAAATAGTGTTGAACAACAGTTGGTTCAACTCTACAAGGTTTGAAACATAATAATGTATATAGTTAATTGGCGTGATCATTTGTCTGTATGATTTCTAAATATTAGAATCATTTTATTGTTTCTTTCGTTTGAAGTTAACTAATCATAAGGCAAGAAACCTGAGGAAAAATTACATATTATATAGTTTGAACAAAATTGTTTAACATAGTTTCAAGCTAGGCTGTTTCACAGCTTAATCCAGTGAAGACACAGTCGTCTTACAGAATATCCCGTTTTTAGTTCAAGATAACCACCCAACATCTTGACAATTTGGGGGCTCGTCCTGGAGATTTCTCAGGAGGTTTTGAAAGCTGGAAGTTTGAACTTGTTTTATATATTTCTAAACGTGTGTTTGAAACAAGTGTGTTCACTAAAGTACTTTTTGTATATTAACTTTGTGTTTGAAACATAGTCATGGACTATGACAAATGAATTTTAGTTGGGTGAACAGATGGAACTGTCTGGTTCAGAGTTGATGGCTTTTGTAGAAAAGAAAGAGTCAGATTACATTAGTCGAGAGGAACGTATGCAAAAACGAGATGATGAGAGACAGCGGTTGAAAATGGAGCAGAAAAAGGAAGAGCAGGATCGATATGAAAAGAAAAGGTTGTTTGAAATAGAACAATTGAAAAAACAAGCAAGTTTGAAGCATGAAGAACAAGAGCGTGAGACAAGTTTGAGGCGGGAAGAAGCAGGTTTGAAGCAAGAAGAGCAGGAACGTGAGAATGTACTGTTGAAGCTCAGGGCTGAAACTGGAGTTAAAGACAGTTTTACACATGAAAGTGGCTCTAAAGGTTTACGGCCGAAACTCCCAAAGTTTGAAGAGCAAAAGGATGATATGGATGCGTACATAGAACGTTTCGAACGCTTTGCGATGGCTCAAAACTGGAAAGAAGAAACATGGGCAGTTAGTTTGAGCTCATTGTTAAATGGGAAACACTTGAAGTATATACAAGTATGCCTCCAGAACATGATGGTGATTATCAGACTTTATAAAAGGCAATACTTAAAAGATACCAGTTGACAGAAGAAGGGTTTCGACTCAAGCTCAGAGAAAGCAAACCGGATCATGGTGAAACAGTGTTTCAGTTCATGGCTAGGATAGATAGGTACTTCTGCAGATGGACCGAAATGGCCGAAATTGAAGCCTCGTTTGAAGATATCAAAGACTTGATAGTTTGGGAACAGTTTGTTCGAACATGTTCGCCAGAACTAGCATTGTTTTTGAAAGAAAGAATGCCGAAAGACAAACAAGAGGTGACCAAGCTGGCTGAGCATATATCGAAGCACATGGAAGCACGATAGCCTCAAACCGTTCCTCGAAGAGCAATGCATCCTCGAACAGACATATGTTTCGACCAAACCCTACACCTGCGTTCAAACCATCAACTGGGCAACGTTCTGAGATCAGGAAGAAAACATGTTATCTTTGTAACAAAGAGGGTCACATAGCTCGAGACTGTAGGGATGAGGACAAAAGAAAATTGAGTGGTGCTGCAGTTGGGTTTAAAGAACCTTGGAAGGGTTCAAAAGATAATAAACAGCAGTCACAATATAACTGGAGAAGGACTGATAGTCAGAAGGAAAAAGCATATAAAGACAGCAAGGTCTCAGCTTTATGTATGACTATGTCAGTGGATGCAAGGCCATTCAAGGACTGTGTTGAAGATGAACAGCTTAAACTAGCAAATGGTAAATCAGTTCCGATATTTGCTGGAGGCTGTACAATAGAATCGCTCGGAGGCGATAGAAATCTTGATCTCAAACAAGGTTACGTTGGAGAGCAAAAAGTTAAAGTTTTGAGAGATACTGGGTGCGAACTGGCAGCAGTTCGAAATGATTTGGTTCGAGATGAACAGATGTTAGAGAAATGATATGTCATGATAGCTATTGATCGCCGTGCTAGGATTGTCCCAGCAGCCACAATTGAAGTTGATACACCATATTTTAAGGGTGAAATAGAAGCAATGGTGTTGAACTCATTGATTTGTGATGTGATAATTGGCAATATCAATGGAGTTTCAGATAATCCAGATCAGAACTGGAAAATCAGAGATGAAACACAGTCTGTTTCAGATGAGGTTGTCGCTTCTGCAGTTATGACCAGAGCTCAAACTGAAAAGGAGAAGAAGCCCATCTCATCACCTAAAGTTCTTGAAGTTCAAGGCAATGATCAACTTGGAACAGTTGAATAAAGCTCAGAAAGATGATAAGAGCTTAAATAAAGTATGGGGATATGCCCAAAGTAAAAAAGAGATGACCACGAAGGGAGGTCATAAACACAGATACGATGTGAAAAAAGAAGTTTTGTATAGGTTCTTTTCACAGAGTCGGAATAACGACAGTAGTGAGTTGAAACAAATTGTTGTTTCAACACCTTTTAGGAAGCGAGTTATTACGTTAGCTCACGAGTCAATAGTAGGAGGTCATTTATCTGTTCAGAAGACAGTTGACCGTATCACTACAAGTTTCCATTGGCCTGACATAACAAGTAATGTTTCAAGATTTTGTAAATCGTGTGAGATATGTCAGAAGACCATACCAAAGGGCAGAGTAACAAAAGTCCCGTTGGGAGAGATGCCCATTATAGAAACACCATTTCACAGGGTTGCAGTAGATTTAATAGGGCCAATTGCGCCTATATCAGAAAAAGGGATTCGCTACATACTGACTGTAGTCGATTATGCAACCAGGTATCCTGAAATAATAGCGTTGCCAAGGATTGAGACGGAACGAGTGGCTGAAGCTCTACTTGATGTGTTCTCGAGAGTAGGTTTTCCGTCCGAGAAAATAAGTGATAGAAGTACTCAATTTACATCAGAAATGATGGAAGAAGTGTGCAGACTGGTGTCATTCAAACAGCTGTTCACCACTCCATACAATCCCAAGTGTAATGATTTATGTGAACGAATGAACGGGGTTTTGAAAAGTATGCTGAAGAAGATGTGTCAAGAAAACCCAAAATACTGGGATCGATACATATCAGCAGTATTGTTTGCTAATAGAGAAGTTCCCAAAGCAAACACAGGTTTTTCACCTTTCGAACTATTGTATGGTCGAACAGTTAGAGGTCCCATGCAAGTTTTTTAAGGGCTATGGACAGATGAGTGTGAAATACCTGAAACGAGAAACACATAACAGTATGTGCTAGATCCGATACATAGGTTAGAAGATAAGTGCATAATAGCTAGAGAAAGTTTAAACAAAGCACTGAAAGAGTATAAACATCACTATGACAAAAAAGCAAGGTGATAAAGTGTTGATTCTTTTACCAACAAATCATAATAAGCTTATGCTCCAATGGAAAAGACCTTTTGAAGTCATGGATGTGGTTAATAAGATGGATTATAAGATGAAAGTAAATGGTAATATTGGAACATACCACATAAACTTACTTAAGAAGTATGAGGAGAGAAAAGTAGTGGCCACAGTTTCAGTTATAGAGGCAGAAGAATGTGAAGAGGTTGGTGTTATAGATGATGAGAAATTGTTGCAACTAGTAGAGAGTATGGGAATAGAAACATATAGAGATGTTCAGATAGGTTAGAACTTGACACAGGAGCAGAGAACGCAAGTGCTTGAACTATTCCAGGACTATCAGGATATTTTTACTGAAGTTCCTGGAACAAGTTTAGAGGAGCATATGATAGAGCTCACAACAAGTGAACCTGTTCGAGTAAGGCAATATACCATACCATATGCCAAGAGGTCTGAAATTGATGAAAAAGTCGAGACCATGTTAAATTTCAACGTCATAGAGCCGACTGTCTCAGACTATAACTCTCCTTGTTTGTTAGTCAAGAAGAAAGACAATACAAACCGATTTTGTATTGATTTCCGCGGTTTGAACATGATTACAAAGTTCGACACTGAGGGTGATAAGTATTTCACCAAGATAGACTTGAGTAAAGGATATTGGCAAATACCTGTTGAAGAAAAGTCGAGACATTTGACAGCATTTTCAACATCAAATGTTAGCTATAAGTTCAGAAAGATGCCTTTCGGTATGATTAATAATGGAGCTACATTCAATAGGATGATGAGACAATTGTTGTCAGGCTGCAAAAGTGCAGATAACTATGTTTATGTTGACGATATGCTTGGACATACGAAAATGTGGGATCACCATTTTGAAATGTTAAAAGATCTGTTTTCGAGAGTTCGTGATGCAGGTCTGACTATACGGCCATCCAAATGTATTATTGGAAACACAGATATGGCATTCACAAGGCACGTAGTTGGAAATGGCATAGAAATGATGGAAAATGACAAGCTTGACAAGATTAGATCGGCTGAACACCCAAAAACGAAGAAACAAGTCAGAGCATTTTGGGGGTTGGCAGACTATTATAGAAAATTCATTCCATCATTTCGACTGTTGCGTCACCTCTAACAGACCTAACAAAGAAAGGCCAGCCAAACAAAGTTATCTGGAAGCCTGAACATGAACGATCATTCCAGATGTTAAAGGACCTGTTAACGCAAAGTCCAATACTGCGCTTACCAGATTTCAATAGATCGTTCATACTACAAAGCGATGCTTCTGACAGCGGTGTTGGAGCTGCTTTATTGCAGCAGTTTTATGATGGCATGTTTCCAATCGCATATGCAAGTAAGAAATTGTTGCAAAGGGAGATGAACTACTCTGTTACTGAACGCAAATGCTTAGGGATTGTGTTCGGAGTAATGAAGTTTCAGAAGTACTTGTATGGAAAAGAGTTAATTCTGCAGACTAACCATGCACCATTGTCATATATTCAGAAATGTAAAGTTGAGAGTGGTAGAATCATGCGTTGGGCATTATCTTTAAAGAACTACAGATTCACAATCGAAGCAATCAAGTGTTCAGACAATGTGTGTGCAGATTATTAAAGCAAACAGTGAGCAAAATATAGTTGACGAAGTACATACATTATTTAGTTTATTTGAAAACAACGAGTGTTTTCTAGAATACGGGGCTGTCAAAATAATGTCGTTGTTTTATAGCATAAATATCTGTATATAGCAATAATTTTACACTGCGACAAAGATTCTCTCTAGCGATAGGCTTTGGAAAAGTTTGTGTTTGAAACTCATAGGAATACGAGGGGATTGTTTCATGCACAATAGTGTAGTCTGATGCTGTAGTTTGAAACCGTTCTCAAACATAACAGGTTAGTTTAGTGCTGGAACTAGATTTTTATATTAGTTCAAAGACATAGGTTTGGAACAGTCTCCAAACTTATAAGTGTATATTTATGCTGGAACTGAGCATCGTTCCAAGCATGCAGTCTAATTATTAGTCTGAAACCGTTCTCAAACAATAGCTTTATTTACGTGCTGAAACTTTGTTTCATGCACTTTCGTTTAGTTTTAAGATTAAGGTTTGAAACAGTCTTCAAACATATAGGTGAATTTTTATGCTGGATGAACAGTGTTCCAGGCATACAGTTGTTGGTTTGAGTTTGAAACAAGTCTCAAACGTGTGCTGTCCAGACACGTTGTCTGAACAGCTGGTCTCATTATTAAAATAGTGTTGAACAACAGTTGGTTCAACTCTACAAGGTTTGAAACATTATACTGTATATAGTTAATTGGTATGATCATTTGTCTGTATGATTTCTAAATATTAGAATCATTTTATTGTTTCTTTCGTTTGAAGTTAACTAATCACAAGGCAAGAAGCCTGAGGAAAATTTATTTATTATATAGTTTGAACAAAATTGTTTAACATAGTTTCAATCTAGGCTGTTTCACAGCTTAATCCAGTGAAGACACAGTCGCCTTACAGAAGATCCCGTTTTAAGTTCATGATACCCACCCAACATCTTGACAAAGGCATAATAAAGTCCGCTTGGGCAAGGAACAGCTTTGAGTCACTCGAGATATACTTAGTAAAGAAAGACAAAACACATGTAGAGTAAAAATAAATTTTTAAAGAAAATTCTTGACATAATATAAACGAGTTAAGGTACATCGACAAGACATATCCTTACATAAATACAATAACATTAAAATTCTACATAGTTATTACAAAGTTGCTTGGTTGCGTTCTATGCCTCCAAGATATTCTTTTATACGATATATTTGCTATCACAGCAGCAGTTTTACGTGCCATATGGAGGCCTTAAAAAGTTGCCCCGTACTTTTTTTTGTGTTGTTATTATGTGTGATTCCATGCATATTCCACTTCCCCTCATGAACACACCCATGAATATACCAAATAAAACAAACACTGATATTTTCTTCTGTGCTTCAAAGTGGTCATTTCATCAGATATTGTTGAGGTTGGGGAAAAAAAAGAAAAAAATAGTTCACGTAAACTTTGTGATAACAAAGTTAATTATCAATGCAGGCTTGACAATGGAGATGCTGCTTACCGTGCTATTGGTATATAGTTTGTTTAGGTGGTGAAAACATGGAAGTAAGATAAATGAAAAGGCGGGACAGCAGAATCAAAAGACGAAAGCCTATGGAGTTAATGTTTATAATACAAAAATACAATTTAATGTATAAGGTGACACCGAGTCTGTATCATCTATTCAACTTTGAAGCCGAAGAAAATAAGTGACCTTACCTTTATGGACGGAAATATGTAACTTTAAACGGTTCGAGTTGATATTTATCGTTCACAATAAAATTTGTAATTTTACAACGGGAGATGAGCAAAAATCAAGACAAGAGACTACATGCAAAACACGCGAACACATGCCATGTTTCCTGTTCTTTTTTTTTGTTTTCTCTACCTTAATTGTCATTTTAATTGGAAAAATTACATGTTTATATCTTTCTGTTTAACGACAATGCTTAATTCAGTCAACATGTCGCAGACCTATTCATGGCGTGTTCTCCAACATACATCTGACCATGTCTTTAATTAATTGTCGCATCCGCTAAAACTGTATTAGAAGAAGTTCACTAAGTTTATGAGACAGACAGACAGACAGACAGACAGACAGACAGACAGACAGACAGACAGACAGACAGACAGACAGACAGACAGTCTGTCAGACAGACAGACAGACAGACAAACAGACAGACAGACAGACAGACAGACAGACAGACAGACAGACAGACTCATAGGTATACAGAAATTCACAGAGATGGAAAGACAGTCAGAGACACACAGAGACATACTGATATAACAAGAGAGATAGAGCTAGAGAGAGAGAAAGAGAGAGAAAGATAATGCGCAAGTGACACAGACACATAAATTAGGACACAGTGAAAGAGAGAGAGAGAAAGACAGAGAGAGAGAGAGAGAGAGAGAGAGAGAGAGAGAGAAAGAGAGAGAGAGACAGAGAGAGAGAGACAGACAGACAGACTGACAGAGAAGAGAAAGACAAACGAACCGAGATAATAATATAATATAAAATGCGTGAAAAAAGAACGGTGAAATATATAGAGAGGGCATGATGACGTACCGAGAGAATAATATGTGTAATTTTCTATTCATCTTTTTTTGAAATGTAAGGATACAATTCAATTATACTACATTGGATAATATAATTATTGTTTAATAATCATCTTTGAATGTGTTCTCAAATATTCAAAAATACGATCAAAAGAAACCTATACTCAGATATAAATATTGGTCACACAATGCAATCAGAAACACAAAAAATGGAAAAAAAAAACATTGAAGAGATCGGCTTGCATTGTCACATATCCAGATCGAACAGAAGCAAGTCTGAATCAAAGTCAAAATGAAATAAAAGCACAATGCAATTGACCATCATAAGTTATTACAACATACCATTTCCGCCATCTAGATTACTAAGTGACAAGGACAATGAGAGTATTTTAGTTCAATGGTCAGATAAATAGATTTATTTAGATAATTGTGGGAAAATTAAGTGGCACTTCAGAAATGTTCAAACAAAAGAAATGGTAATTACCCACACGATATTCTGAGAGCAGAATTATAAATGACAGTTTATGTACGGCTTTAGTGATGTCAAATAGATAGATAAAGTTTTTTATATTGAAATGTTTTAAAGGAACTCAGGCAAAAATGGTTTATTTAATACTATTCATTCAAATTTGATATCTACCTATTTGTCATAAGTTTGTACATCCAAAGGTAATAGTATTAGTTTAATATCAATGAATACTTTTGATTTTAACAATGCTTTGTGTCCCTATGAAATGAACTATTAGTTTATACATGTTGTATTTCAAGAAATAAACAGCCATATCTTTTTACATCGATTTTGAAACATGTTCTTAAAACGTATACAAATCGCGTTCGAAGTGTCAGAGTAAATATAGAAAAGTGCTTTGCTTGATGATGCTACCCATGATCTTGCTAGGGGAACAGTGTAAGTAATGTTAACCCGTATATTCAACAAACAAATATTGATTGACATTGACTGCAGGTTTACAATGACAGTAATAATATATTAGTTAAATTATTTAAAGTCCTAACACCTCAACGAATAAAGTGAATATAACCATTAATTACCTGTTCTCATAATGAACTGGTTCTAGACTTTCCATTTGTAATTCTGGAAATAGAATGTTTCCAATTTTTAAAGCAGTCCGCAGTTAATGCAAATGCAGAAATAAATACATAAGGTTGTTTCCTTCATTTTATCTAACAAATAACCAAAACCTTTCATCAGATGTTACTGACTTTCATCAGGTTTTACATGTACGTGTTGTATGGCGGCCGTCATAGGTCGCACCCCACCACCCCAACCCACGGTTGCCATTTCTTCTCGTTCAATGGTACGCTCCTTTGCCAGTGGATGACTTTTTTCTACGTTTAAATCGATCAAATAGAATCAAACTGTTCCACTGAATGTTCGGGAGAGTAGTTCCATGGAATCCAAGAACTCAACCGGTGCTGCTTAAAAAAAGAATACCGTTATGGCCGATGCTTGTGGGGCATGATGGATGTTCCATACTTTATCACACCAAGTGGCCAGACACAATGTTGTTTTAATTTCTCGGTTGCCCCCTTTGCTTCGATGAAATTGTTTTATTATATAATAAGTTATACATATGCGCAGTAGTCTAGGATATTGCTTTTGTATAAAATACTGCTTTTCATCTAGTTATTGTTAACAAAAGAGAAATTGATTTTGTTTTACAAACTCACGAAAAAAAACCATACAAAAACAAGACGAAGTATTTAAAGAACACTGCCAGCACCGACTTTAAACACTTGAAGGATGTTTTAAATAAACAAACCGACTCAACTGCGTGTCCTACGTTCCGAGTTTGTATTTTTCCTTTATTCTGGAAAAAAACACAACATTTCACGTGAGTCAAGTTTTTTGGCGTTCATTATTCCTCACGTAAAATTCACGACACATTATGGGCGATCTTTATTGACGTAATAATACAGTTTACACTTTTTTTAAATGCAATATCCGAACTACAGTTAATTCCACTATTTTCACAAATTAATATAATATGAACAATATGACTACTTCATATACAATTACTGAATAACTGTTTTGATCTCACCAAACATGTACATGAGCTTGCATCACATATTGATGTTTTATGAATGATTAAGAAACAATCACAATTAAGCTGTCATGTTGGTAGGTAATTAATTAGAGACATAACTTGTTCTCACCAATGTTGCCTGATTTCCTGGTGACTTGCTTGATCACTATTCCGATGACTAGAAATACAAATGTAACTGATGTCGCTGCAATAATTAGCCATGCATAAAGTGGTAGAGACTTTGGAATGCCCGGAACGTGGTTGTTTATGTTATCTTCAACACTGGTTTGGTGATTCTCTGAAAAAAGAAGACAATTATAAGAAAATGTTTCTAATAAACATATCTCATATATTAGACTCTATTATTTTTAAAACATTGTTAACGCTCACCAAACTCTGACATCATTCAATTGACCGATAAAAATGCTCAAATCTCATTGCTATGTGGCAAACCCAAGTAGTGAGAGCTTGGACCGTTCTAGTCCTAGAAGTAGATAGTTTCTGAAGATACTCAGTGACCAGTATGAAGTTTTGCATATGCAAAAAAATAAAGAATCAGTCTTTCATATTGTAGCACGTACTTTGGTAAAAAATAAATAAATTGAAAGCATTCACAAACATCATGTATGTATTCAATTGATTTCATAGAAACATACCAACACTTGCACATATACACAGTCATGATGCTAAAGGAAAGGTCATTGAATTAGTTCACGATTGAGTTTACACCAGTGTATAGACCTGGATTATGTGATTATGGTATTTATCTTATTATCTTATTATGATAAAATTGTTCAAATTACCAATGACTATTACTCTTTCGATACGCTTTGTCTTTGTCCCAAACACGTCATTATGAGCACTACAAATGTACAACCCACTGTCTTCAAGTGTTGTGTCGTTAAGGCTGATACTCAAGGTGTGTTAGTGGATGTGGATCCCGGTATTGTGGTATTGTCTTTTTGTTTTGCCCAGCTGATTCAGGATAGCTTTTCACTGTACATTGCAAGACAACATTTTTGCCATTTGTGACGTTGGCAGTTGGTGTTGATATGTTTATCTCTATCTTTGGTGCGTCTGAAAATAATATGCTATTAGTTTAAAATAATAAGCATGTCCAGACATATAAACTACAAATAGTGTACATTTCAGAAATGTTTCAGTTAAGTTTTCATTTGTTATGCATGTGACGTGCACATTCCATGCACTGTATTTCAAACACGGCATATATAGGAGATAGGAGAATGCATATTCGTAATTCAAAACTACAATGAACACACTAATATGAATTTTGTCCACAGAAGTATAGCCAATGAAAGTCGTTAATAAGTCGCCCGGTATTATACTCAGTTTTTTATTATTTGTTGGTTCCTTGCAACCATTTAGCTCATTTCATATTATTAAAATAGAATTCTGCCGAAGCTAGAAGGCGTTACAGGTGTTGTATATTCTATTGCCCCTCGTGAACCGACTTAATAAAAACCGAACCTGCTCTGAACCAGTTTTGTTATTTCACATGCTCCCTTATCAGATATTATTAAACGTTTTATTCATATTTGACCATGATCCGGAAAAACTGGGTTATTTATTTTGCATATGCAAATATATGTTATATGTGTATATGTTTACACGGGAGAGTAATTGTATATTCATCAGTTTTCTCAACATCAAAACTGCTACATTGAGCACTGCATTCTATCGTTTCTCCATCGTCATCCTTTGATATATTTACAGCAACAACAATTGTCGAAGTATAACCACTACTGTCGTTGGCTGTTTTCTCCCAGTTGCTGGTAACAATTGCATTCCGAAAGTACCACACGGCCTGACAAGGAGGGTTGGCATTCCTTATTACACACGTGAAGTTCACGAGATTGTATGGATAATATTAAATGATTGGCCAAGATGGATGTAATGTTACCGACGTAGCTGGAACTGTTTGATAAAAAATAAATGGACATGGTCAGTGGTAAATAGTTTAAACTAATTAATTTAGCTCGAGTGTGAAGAAAAATCTGTGCTTATATGAACTACTTTCGAGTCCGCTTCCTGTGTAAACAAGTAATGCGTGGTTTCTTTTAGAAGTCAACGGTTCGAGCTTGAGATCGATCTAGCGTGAGAGGCCAATACTTTATTCACTATACTACCGTCAACTTAAGGTAATTAGAATAAACACATAACATCCTACCAATATATAGTTTGACATAATTGATTGTATATGTAGTGATGTACATTCCATATTTCCTAAACAGAATGAAATGGAAATGTTATCTGAAATTGTTATACATGAAAAATAATAAAATTTCTACCATCTCAAACATAAGAGGAAATTGTATAACAAGAAAAGGAAAATGTCACAGGACACAGTCACCACAGTTATAGGAAAATAATAACGGGGTTTAACAGCTGGGAATAGCCAGTTGGAAAGGGGAGTTTAATTCCGATTAACCAAACCTCGCTCCCTCGTTACATCATAAACGTGACGCGCGGTCTAAATAACCGAATAACCATTACGCTTTTTACTTATAAGTACGGTAATATCCAAATGTGTGTGTTAATTTACTTACATGTGTATATGCATGCTTAGGTAAATGTTTATATTATAAACAAACAAAGAAACAATTGATGCTATTCATAAAATAATGGTAGCCACAAAGAAATAATAAAAGAAACGAATATAGGACATGATAGAAGAAAGAAAAATGTCTTTATAGTTTTCGAATAATTTGAATTTTGCGATAAATCATACGATTATATAAACAAAACATTAACAGTAGTACATTGTATTGTTAAGTTCAGTATTTGTAATCACATTTAGAACTTTAGGAACAAACGACAGAACAAATAGTTTATCATACATAGTAATGACTTGTTTTAACATATTATCCTTGACACAAAGTAAATAATTTATGAGATGGCTGGACAGTCACTCACTACACAGATGTTCCTCTTTTTAGTGACACTACACGACTTTTACGCTTATAAAGAGTCCTATGTAATTTGGTTAGAAATACTTTGACTGTGTTTTTTCTTGCTGCAGATGCATAGGACATCGTAATAAGACATCTCTGGTGTTAAAACGTGACCTTTATTGCATTTAAAAGATAGGTGTTTTATGAAAAGTTGCATTGCCGCGATAGAAAATACTTTGAAAACCTTGCTGTGTGGATTTTGCACCGTGGCAATCCTATACCTTAAAGTCTTTGTATGAACATAGACCAACACTTGACTGTGTAGTAAGAGGGATGAATGATGATTCTTACTCTTAAAAAATAATTTACTTTGGTCATGAAATATTTTCAAAATGGTTCATAGTGGCTGTGATTTCTTGCTGCAGATGAGTAGAGTCAAAGTTGGCATAGTATATACTGCAATAAGACATCACTGGTGTTAAAAAATATGACTTTAATAGGATTTCAACATATGCATGTATTTATGAGCATTTGAGGACTTCTTTTTTCAAAAAATCTCAGGGTGTCACTGTACCTTTTTACAAAATAAAACAACGTGAAAAACCTACAAGGTATTATGTATTTTATGTGTATATTCATTCCTGCTATGAAAAATTACTTAAAAAACAATTCTATGTGGATTTTTTTTTAACAGTGAAATCCTAGACCTTATTTTATATAGAACAAAGAACAAAATTCAACTGTGTAGTGAGACCTTTATGGTTTATGGGTTTAGATCAATAGTTTTCCTATGTTCTATTTTAGCATCAGGTTTAGGAATAATATAATTTAAGACGACATAACCATTCATGTTGGAATCTGTGTTTTACCACCAACTACGTAACTTTCAAATGCTTAATGTTACCATTCCGTTATTTTATTAGTTCCAAAATGTAAACTCTTACGAGAATAGCTATATGATTGCATTTTCAATTTCCATTATATATAACCTACATCGTGCATGTAAATGGGACATACATACGTGTATATGTTTCTGTATAACTTGACAATTTAATTGATATGTATCATACATTGACCAAACAACTATTAAATAAAACAATATAGGTATCCAAAGCCTTACTCCATATGCATGCATTCATGAATAAATTATTTACATGACCATTCGTGTATCATGTTACCAAGCATTCATTCCATTAGACTGAAAAGTATATTAACATAAATTCTCTTAATATATCGCAAAACAATTATCATCTTTATCTTTTCAAACATAATAAATATATACATTAAAGATTTATTCAGAGCCAGATTGGTTCCAGCATGGTATTGTGTGCGGTAATAAGACGTTTGCTCAAGTAAATACTTACATGAGTAATTTATCTGTGTATCATTCGTACATAAGTTATCCGCTAACATCTCATGAGAAAGACAACACTTTATCATTTCCTGGTTCCATTTCCTTTGTATGGTTGTCAGCGCAGCCGTAGTCGTTGTTGATCCATATACATTGCCTATAGTTGTGTGGTTTCCCTGAACTGGTCTTCCAGAGATGTAGAATTTAACGTTTGGCGCAGGACGTCCTCCAGTACTCCAACAAGACACGTTAATTGGCTTGCCCTCAGTTAAAGTATTTAGTCTGAGTTGAGGGTTTTTTGGTTTGCCTGTGTTTATATAAGGTACATTGCCTTAGTATCATCAATTCCTAATAAAACATAAACAATCGTGAAATATAGTGTTACTTTTAACCATATTTAACCATATAAGAGTATTTTCATGCAAATCATTTATCAAACGAGAGTATTACCAAGAGACATTATAATAAAATGTCGTATAGCGTCATATGTTTAAATCCTATAACATATAAAATCGAATATGAGTAGTACTGTAAGGTCATGTATAATGTACCCTGTCCACCTGTTAACCACACAATAACTTCATTAAGTCGACTTACTACCACTTATTATGTTGACATTATCGTTCTTACAGGTAATGTATTTTAATTATGCATATGGCGATATCTGTAATATATTAACTGGATGAAAAGATCAGTCAGTGCCATATCATGCTACCAACTGGTTACTTATTGATGTTGACATTTCTATCATAATAATGTAAGAATAATGAAATAAAGCATTACCTAGTGTAGTTTTAATTCATAGTGCATGAGTATATATGTATATCAAGTATTTAAATTTCATCCATAACAAAGTTTCTTACGAACTAAGTATATCTTCGTGGATACGACGAGTGGTTTGGTTAGCGCCTTATTGGCAACGTTGCACTGAACAGTCCACATATGTTGTCTATCCGTTACATTCAATTTTGCTGTATACAACCCTCCCGAAAATACGGTCGTTTGATTCTTGTCATTAACCAGGATTTCCACATAGACAGGTTGTGTACCACCCGATGTATTGCATCTGATTGTGATCGTGTGGGACTTTGTACCATTTATACACTGCTTACAGTCCTCAAAGTCTCTAGTGTCCACAAACATCTGAGTACTCGGTGGAACTGAAGGTAAACACATAGCAAATGTCTCGAACACTATTTTGAACATTGAAAAGGATGTCATATGATGTCATTTCAAAATGATGAATATATTATTTAACTTGAAAACAGCATATATAACGATACCGGAAATATTTGATAGCTATCGGTAATTAAAATACAGAGAGATATGGTGCAATTTAGAAACTAAAACCAATTGTTATTAATGAATATAATCATTTTTTTTCTCACAAAAGATGTACATATTAAAATGTTTCTGTATACACATGTTGTCATACCGTGAATGATTGTACAGATGTCAAAATGTATATACGTTACTGAAATGTGTATATGTGCACGAATCAAAAGGAATTAAGTACTACTCTCAATAACAACAGATGAACTCTTCCTTTTTATACTAAATTTAAATGAAAACCAACAAATTCGAACTACTCTATCACATAATTAACTTTATATTTGGTTTAAATCGGATTTCTTAAAAGTTTACACCTAACTAAATACTAACTGCTTAGTCAACCTATATGTCTACACCTGTCTAGATATTTGTGCTAGGTGAAGACAGATGTATGCACCTATTTAAATACTTGAACGTTTTCGGTGGAACTAGATATCAAACAGATATTGGCAATTATACAGACAGCTACGTGTATGTCTATAGTTCGACGAGCTAAACGTATTTTAATTAATATGTTTGCTTTAAATGAATCGTATTGTCATATATTAAATATTTATGCATAAAGATTTCACGAATCTCACCCAATATTTGAATCTGTTTCCCGTTAGTTTTTTTCTTCTGTTTTCAGTGCATTGAAGTTTGTAAACACCAGTCATTGTACTGTTTATATTTGGAATTGTTAATACATACTCCATGTTGCTCTTTTTTTCAGTCTCTAGATAATCCCCGGTAATATTCCTACTTGTACACTCGTCCAATCCCGGACATATGTTGGGTGTGAACAGCCAGTATCGGACATAGTTACCAGGATTGTTGATGACAGACATCCGTGGCAGGTAACCAAGCTCAACATCGGCACCAGTTACAACCCGCTGTGAACTCTGATACAACAATCCACAATCCGCCAGTTCTAAATATATATATATATATATATATATATATATATATATATATATATATATATATATATATATATATATTTATATATTTAAAACATAGTATCCAATATGTATATAGTATGTATAGCGGCATATGTGATATTCATTTTTTTACCGTTCATTTTTCATTTAGAAATACATGTTTTGACTGCCAGTCTTGAAAAAATAATAGTTAGCGATTCATATTTTACTCTGTACATGTTTGTCTATTTTTTGTACTTTTAACATAACTTGTATATTGATATATTTTAATTTCAAATAATAAAATACTAAAATTAAGATTTAAAACTATATTATGCACATACCTGATACATTATTTTGTATTTTCGGGACACATTTTTGTCTGTTCGGTGTGAAAAGGTTGAAGAAGATTATAGCATTTCCACTGAGAGTGTAATTGGAGAAGTGTAAGTAGTATATTGAATCCCTTTCATACATCGTTACGTTTGACGAATTGTGGAAGGTCTCATTTGATGTCACTAGACTTGATACTCTATTGTACCCCCATGTGATGTACGTTTTCCCGGAGGAGTATTCACGTGATAGTTCCAGTGTTATGTTTAAAGGTCTATTTCTAACAATTGGTTCAGTAACAGAAAGTGTTCCACAATCACATACAACAGTAACTGCAAAGAAAGATAAAATCGTGATGATATATTCATTAATGTACTATAAATGAGTTTTGTAAGTTATTCAATACAAAGTCCGGGTATTATTAGAACGATGAGACAAATGTTAGAAAGAAGAGATTTTGACAAGAATATGTTACCGTTGTGTCCGGTAAATGAACAGAAATCTGGAAACCGCTTACATTGATCCATGTGTTTTGTTTCGTACTGTTATGCAATCACGGAGACGAGTGGAATATGTCTTATTCACATGAAAGCAGTCACTTTAGGAGCTATTGTTTTTATTTTGGGAAATGGAGCCTATGACTCATGTAGCATGCGCACATTAAAGACCACGTTTTTGTCAACTGCACTTTCGCAATGTCGTCATTAATGTACCAGACGTTCTTGCTGACACCACAGGAACCTAGGTTTTGAATCCTGAAAGTAACTAAAATGTTTAAAGTGATTTGGAAAATTTTATAACGATTTTGAACATTCCGTTCAAGAAATAATTTTCTATAGACTTACATCAAATATTGTTCTACAAACATTAGAAAACTAAACCATACTTTAAAAAAAAATGAAATATTACAATAATATAATAGTAAATTGTTGTAAAGCTATATAAGAAATGTATGAAATAAAATGGTAATGAGTATAAGACATTTGAATAATCAGTCCATGTTATTTTTTATTGTGTGAGCTATATTTGAACTTACTGTTAAGAACACTACAATCGATGCAATGTCATATTGACTTTATTTATATAGGCATTTTTGATAAATGTATATTGACTGAAGATTTATGATATATAAATGTGTTTTGTGATAATTGCCATACACAAACAAAATGCACTGTAATTACGCGCTGACATTCTAATGTTATACAGCCGAACAAATTAAAGCTATCTTCCTGAGAAGGTATAGTATAGTATAGTCTATTAACCTCGTCATAGGTCTAGTGGGATCGAGGCCATCCTGCACTTAACCTTCCAAAAGCATATTTATTGTTTTACAATAGGTCATAATGACCTATGTGCAAAATTGAATACTTTTACTAAATAATTTAACAACATCAATTATATTTAATGACGGACACTATTGTGACTATACACACACATATATACATACATATATACATACACATATACATTTACACACATATATGCATATGTCCAACAATGTATATATGTATATACATATATATACATATATATACATTGTTGGACAGGAGAATATACTATGTAATTAAAAACAAATTTGCCCTTAATTCAAAATACATATATAGGTAAGTTTTTTATTTTCCGACTTAAACAAATTGATAGTTTTAACATACTACTATTTTTCAAAAAGTATGGTTTAAAATATATTTTTCTAAGATCATTATTAAAGACATATTCAAATAGTAAATGAAATTCATCTTCCAATAATGTAGGACATTTTCTGTTTTCCATAGGTATTATATTTGGCTTGTGCCATCTCCCAGTATCAATTTCCAATCGATGAGCAGAAACACATAATCACGTTAGAGCTATTCTAAATTTACTAACATTAACACTATTTGTATATGGTTGAAATCTAAACTTTGATAAAAGTTGATAAATTGCTGCTCGTGTTGACATTGCAATTCGAGTTTTCCAATTTTACATAAACTGATCATTTAGACATTGTTTAACAATTGATGAAAATAATTAACATGACATAACCTATCCCTTGCGCATACCATGCATGGTATAAACCTAGATTAAATAGTTCCTATCTTAAAAGAGATGCCCAATTTGTCTTATTTGGCATTCTTTCTAGATTATTAATCATAAGTTTATAAACAATATAATTATAGTTTCTATATGATAACTGAAAAAAGTTTTAAACAATACTTTATAGTTGTAAATATTCTACGTGTACTATAATTAGTTATACCGATTTCACCGTAGATAAAATCATTTTGCGTTGACCGCTTAACACATAATAACGATTTACAGAATTGAACTCTTTCGATGTTATTTGCTTGTATAAATCCTACAACTTCACTACCGTAATTTAGAATTGGCGTAACTAATATATCGAAGAGTTCTAATGTATGAATAACTGAGATGTTCATTAATGTAGACAAATACATTTTTAACTTAAAAATAGATTTTTGCAATTGACACGACAAAGTGACTTGCGCTTCATAAAATGAACCTCCTGGAGTAAACACTACACCAAGATATGAAAATTTGGTTACAATTTCGATCACGGATCTGTTAAGTGAAAACTCTGGATATGTTATATGTAAAGAAATCCATTGCTCGAAACAAGTAAAAACACGTTATTAAAAATCTTTGGCAGAATCAATTGATCAATTTCTTCCGTTCAAAGTCTCAGCAGATGACAATATCAAATAAAAATATCATACTTGAATACATATAAACGAAAACAGTAGCAGTCTACTTATGAGGAATTATGGATCGTGCAACATCGGTCTTGCCCCTTTATACAGACACAAACAGTATTAGTCTGTACATAAGGAGTTATGAAGCATGTAACATGAGGTTATGGAGCATGCAACATCGGTCATGCTCCTTTATACAGGCACAAACAGTAGCAGTCTGTACATGATGAGTTATGGAGCATGCAGACACAAACAGTATCAGTCTGTACGTGAGGAGTTATGGAGCATGCAACATTGGTCATGCCCCTTAATGCAGGCACAAACAGTATCAGTCTGTACATGAGGAGTTATGGAGCATGCAACATCGGTCATGCCCTTTAATGCAGGCACAAACAGTATCAGTATGTACATGAGGAGTTATGGAGCATGCAACATCCGTCATGCCCCTTAATGCAGGCATAAACAGTATCAACACTTGATGAGCTACATGATCCCGAGGTATTATAACTGAGATAATCATAGTTTTAATATATTGGATGAATATAACATCATTCCATATTAGGTAGATAAAAGCTTACCTTTACCGTCAACAAAACCTTTAACAAAGAAGACAGAAATTAGGTAAATATATTTATCCATTGTTTGTGAATACAGGTCTAATGGTAAATTCAACACTCGAATATAATAAACAACACGTTAGTCGCAATATGGCATTACAATGTTTATATGTTTATTATTTGCCTAAAATCCAGAGGTCAGTGTCGCAAATCAGATTGACTTCGTTAAAAATAATGTTTAAACTAATTGGCTTAGTACATGTGATTATAAATGTGTTTCCATCTGTTGTACAATTATTGTACTACATATAGTCTTTAATTAAGAAACGTAGTTACTGGTCACATGATCAAGTTATACCATTGTATTTCAATTCGCAAAGTTTAATAACTCTGTAATCCATGTGCAAATGATGAATTGCTGCAGCATTAACTTCCTCATATTATTAAACAATTATACAGCTAAAAGTTACCCAGTCCAATCAAACGGTGCCCGGTCATTATGTCACCCTCGAAAATACAATCAAAACACGAAAACTATATACGATGGGAAGTTTATCAAGTTCAGAATATATGATGACCATTTCAATATTCATGTCAATATATCATGTGTCAAAATATTGAACTGCTTTGGTGTATCATTTTTTTAACAACGTAAATGTGAATTATTTGGCTAAAACCGCTAATCTTCACTTTGAAATTAGCTCTCGAAGCGAAAACATCCTATAAAATAAAAAGAACTCCCACCGTCCCAGATAGGGACAATTGGTTTTATTTAATGTGTTTAAAGTAGAAATAAGATACAGTGGTGGTTAATCGTTTTATTGGACACATTAGAATAATAGAAGATCAAGTGAATTAAGTCTAAAAATGATGGATCTGACTATTATCTGCTGTTGTTTCTGTGAAACTGTTTTCTCTCTGTATTTATATATTTACAGATGTGCCGAGCTGATGGGGGTTAATATGCTGGTTTGTCAAATAATTTTGACAATGAGTTGTAGCATCACAGGAAGGAATAAAGACATTAATATGTTTAACTACGAAGTCATTGAATGCAAGTGACGATATTCAAAGTTAATATGTACATTTGTAGATGTGCTGAACTAACGGGGTGAAGATGCTGATTTGCGAAAACTTCCACTAAGGAGATGCGGCATCAAAGGAAGGAGTAAAGACATTAATATGTTTAACTAGAAAGATATTGAATACAAGTGGATATTAAACAATGATGAAGTTGCCATGTACTTTAACAGTCTATCGTATCCACGTTCACATTTCGTTGTTAAGTGATGAATATACAAACCATTATTTTATTTACTACACAATTTGTATGTTGATTATTGCATATATTGGACATTTAGTCCAAACTTATGCATGTGTGTATTGACGTTACAGATGGTTCTTATACATGTATACTTTTTCTTCTATGTGACTGATTGAGCGTACTCGACTCCCATTTGTATGTCAATCTTAAGGACATGAGTAGATCATTAACTAAACTGTGCACAAGTGATTGAGGTAACATAAATGCATAATTGCCACAGTCCTAGCATAAATTTAACACAAAATATTCAAAAAAAGATTTAAGATATTCAATATTTACCATAAAGGTTAACATTCAACAAACCGATCTATTTCTCAACCAATTAATAACTTGGGCATAGCCTGTTTAATTTTTCAGTTTTTAATCTACTATGACGGAGTAGATCTATGACGTACACATGTTAGTGTAACCGTTGAACTATGTTTTATTAGATAGTCAACACAATCGTTACAAATAATTTGCTTCTGTGACTGTATGTCGTCCATTCATAAAGCTTTCATTCAACACATCAATGTGAAAGTAGTCAAACAACACCAACCAATCAAATACCATTTTGCATATATCAATTGGGATAAGTTCAATCACTGTCCTATGAATTTGAATTAAATGACGGTGTACTCTGTTGACGCCGTTTGTAAGAAGACGTTGAATTTATTGTTGTGCAATAAATTCTATAATTTATAACACACAAAACGTACCTTGCATATTGATTTCGTGTCTAATACTCTTTATGAGATAGACACGAATTGGATGTTGGTATCTCTTAAGGATGGCCGATGTTTAAACAAATATGAAAAAAGACGATCGGAAAATGATTTTTGTATTTCATTTTATTTAATTATACTTTTGAAGTGGTAATTAAAAAAGCAACATGTTATTTAAAGAGGCATGACATATAAGTCTGATATTTTTAGGATAAAAAAAATTGAACACCGATTCTGTTACTTCGGATTTAATAAAAAATAGACAACGATTAGGATGGACCGAAGTCGCTTGTATGGTAAATATGTAATAACAAAACACCAACTAAGTTGTAATGGGCACTTTAATTAAAAATGCCGGGAAAATTATCTTATTCAAGAAGAAATACATTAAATACCAATACATATATATACAACAAAACATGGCTGGTCATACAAAACCGCCACAAAGCTGACTGCCAAAGCACAGTAACTGCCCAGACAACAGAGGTGCATCCAGGCTAGGAAACAGTAAATTGTCTATGTACATCAGACCTCTATGTATAATCATATACTGTATATAATAACCAAATTTTAACCAACCGTCACAAAATGTAGCAGTGTTTTCTAAAACGGACACTTCCTTTGCAGAAAACAAACGATCTCTATATATGTGTGTTATTTCACAACTTGTGAATGTGCTCATGGCAAACTATGAAAATAGTTGTTCATTCAAAAATGAAACTAAACAAATAAAACATTGAATATAACAGAAAAATAGGCAGTCCTATATATACCTGCCAAATCGTGAATATATGGACCGTCTAAATCAGACGCATTATGAAATTAAACATACTTATACAACAACTGGTAATGTGTGCCGCCTGTAACAGTCACACTTAAAAGTAAACAATACATCATGAAATTGAAATTGCTGACTAACCCAGTCACTGACATGACAGTAAGATTGGCAATGGTTGGCAGGTAACTGTCTTATTGAAGGATTGCCGCTTACGCTGATCAAACCTCAACTGGGAGTATTGGAGCGTTAAAAGAAACAGCTCGAGGACGGATGTTGCGTTGAAACGCGTTAGATTTCCATCAACCTAACAGTTGCATTTGTTTGCTTGAATGTGTGTTATGCATATGAGTGGCGGCACCTATACGGAAAGAATATGGTGTTTTACCATCGGATTCAAACCGATAGACTTAATGCATAACCTAAAAACCCTGGTGAAATAGTCCGATGATATCGGTGTATCACATTGTAATTGGAAGAACGACCCTAATGCTGATGGATTTAAGTGGTAATATTGGTACACATATCTTTGACTGGAGTAGGTCGATTGTTATAGGAGTGTTGACTATTTTATTTGAGTTGCTTGCCGTAAGCAACCCTTTGACAAATTTTAATTTAATATGCTTTCTTTGTATGTTGTTGTATGGTGTTTACCGTAGCTTTCAACAATTTTTCAGTCATATCGCGACGGTGTCTACTTGAGACGTTATTCTGAGCGCTATCACACTGGAGTATCATGCCGCAGACACATGGTATGATACCCCACCCAGTCACATTATACTGAGACCGGGCCGACCAGACCTAGAACTATCCTCTTAATGCTGAGCGTCAAGCGAGGAAGCTTCTAGTACCGTTTTTTCAAGTCTTTGGTATGACCCTGCCAGGGATTGAACCCACGATCTTCCGCATGCGAGGCGGGCGCTTTACCACTATACGATTTCTTTGTAGGACGTTCTGAGAGCCAAGGTATGTACTTGCATATTCGCCTATGCGTAGGGGAGCGTGAAACGCGGTGACAAACAAGGCTTTCAACAATTTTTTTGAGATAACGAACTTTCCTTAACAAGTCAGCGGCTTTTACAAGTTTATGTAATATCCTCAGTGTGAAAGGTTGACGTTTATCTGAGGCCAAAGACTAAAGTGTGATTCTTGATATTGAACTTGTCTGTTGGATAAGGTAACTCATGCCATAAATGAAAATAGGTTAGAACCGAAAATTGAGTAGAAATTGTGGAGTAGCTTAGCCCTTTCTAATGATAATGTGCAATAAATTAAGCCAATCTTTTACATGGAATTGGAAATATCTGATCCCGTGGGGAATATTTCAAAATGAAAGCTTTGTACTGTTTGTACGTACAACTGTACGTTTTACGACCAGAGGGTGCTAAAATTCTTTATTCTTTGATTCACATTACGTGTTCCTATCCATGAGCGTTTAGGTAAACGGTCACGTGACCACTTTCATGAAACTCGGTACTACTTATTTTCGGCAGGACTACTTTCACGGTACTCTCCCCCCAAATGTTTCGCGACAAACAAAATAATTTAAAGCAGGTGATTTTTCAGATTCGAAACTGTAGTCTGATCAGTAAAGGAAATACCGACAAGCATCTTTAATATTTAATAAATATATGTGGCTCAGGTCTGTAATAACATGTAACTACATGTACATCGTCTCGGATTGCCAATGTGTTCATCAGTTTGTTCTGTTTATTAATACCGTTACTACAAACCCATAGTTGATCTATATTTAGATCCAATGTCTAGTCTGATGACCTTATCGCATACCGTGCATAACAGTACTTACACACGTCTATCTTTCTATTCATGTGTCAACTTTTTTACACCTCTACGATATATTAAACTGATTTATTTAAAGAACACTCAAAACTGGTTAATTACATAATATCTACATGATGCAAATTATATTGAATAGGGAACCGCAGTATATGTACATGAAGGTTTTTAATCTCGTTTGTATTATGGAAAAATGGCAAAAACTTTCGAAATCGTTTAATAGTTTATATAATCGAAGACATACATGACAACAAATGTAACAACTTCCATTTTCATCAATTTATGATAGAAAAAAAATCATCAAATAACATTTTCTTAAGACTTTTTTTTACTGATACCAGTGACTTAATAGTTTATATGTCTGTTGATGTTTTGAAAACTAGTTTGTATTATAAAAAAGTGAAAGCTTCAGTTAGAGATAATAATACATGATCAATATGATAGACACAACATTGCCGTGTGTGTTCCTATAAACTAAATTGTTTGTTCTTTTGACATTGCGATATTGAAATGTAAGAGCCCATTGTCCTATTTGGTTTAGGCAGAGACATATAAACAATTAATTAAGTCACTGGTTTAGGCAAGTAATTATAAGTCTGGAGGATTCTAATAGTAGCTATTTATAACCAACCCTCATCCTATAAACTACGTAATTAAATTATAGCGTCGTCGTCGGCAATCATTTTAAAACAAAAATCTAAACAGATACTTATTTAAAAAACAAATCATTGTATGCATATTTAACATATACTTTTTTACATATTTTTTGCTATATTTCTCAGTATACAAGATTGATTTTTGTATACTGATTCTTAAAAATATTTATAAATGATGAAATCAACCCTTCCCCATTCATTACTCGTCTGTAGCAAAATTATATGAAAAAATTGGTTTTGTAAATGTTCAAATAAAATTGGTTTAATATTCAATGCGCAATTCATGGATCCTTACAGTTATATTATGATATGTGCGCTGGAACTTGGAAGTTGACTTCTGACAATATTTTTTTCCCGTTATTATTATGTTATACTTGTTTTACACAGATGCAAAAACATGTTTTGAAAAATGCACTAGCAGTGAATCTAATGCTTTAAAATTTTAATCTGTTTTTTTTTTTTCTCAAATGGGGTTCGAATGTAATATGGACCCCTTGTGGTGTTATGTCATAGTATCACCACATGTGTCAGTCAAATTGCAAGTCAGCTGGGCCTTATCGGTACACCGATCACGAAAGAACCCTGCTGATATGTATATTTGAGTGTAACACGTGCCAGATGAATGAACCCGCGGCATGTGATTAAATAGGAAAGAAATAATGAAAACTGTCAAACATTTAAGCGAATCATTTTAACATATTGTAAATACTTTCAATTGATTAAATAGTTAGTAAACTTAATTAAGCTCCCGGTAGTATGACTTTATGTATGTCTGCATTTATATTCCTTTTCTGTACATACATAAACTATACGGACTAAATGCATGTGCAGTATTCGTTTGGTTTAGGAAATCATTAAATGTATTTGAAAGCTAAACAGGACCGGTATGAACTTTACCAAAACCGACATATACACATGAGCGTAGGTTCAATTATTATGGGCCCAATCAGCTCAGTTGGTTACGCGTCTGACTATCAATCCAGGGGTCTTGAGTTCGAATCCCCTGCCCGGCAACAGTCTCCGTGATGATTGATATACGACATTGTGTTTCATTATCATTCGTCTTTCACCACGAATTCAAGTGGGACAGTTATAAGTTACTTGCGGAGATGGGGTGTACTCGAGTTCTGGTTAATCCAAGGAAACAGTGGTTAGGTTAACTGATCGTCTGTTAGCCCTCGATGGCATAGAAATGACGCTTAACATTCAATCAATCAATCAATTATTATGGGGGCAATCTAAGGAGAGAGTTTATATGGAAACAAACTGCACAATTTCATTGCATGTGTTGAATGAAACAACACGTTTACTGTCATCTCTTTGATGACTGTGAAGTCACCGTGCGTCGGCTAACATCAAAGGGATATTGTAAGGGTGAAACGTACATGATTTCAAGTCCTTGAAAGTGACATGTTTATGTCGTTTCATTTTGAAAACTGAAGCATGTTTTTGGATTGCGAAGTTATGGAGGAAATATATCAAATAAATGGATAAGATATATAAAAGGTATAGACATTTTATAATTATTATTTAGTTCAAATTACGTTGATAATGCACACATCTGTACTCTGCCGACAACTATTTATGTGGAGCGCGTGGTCTAGTGGTAAAACACCGAACCCATGATCGGAGGGTCGTGTGTTCGATCCTCCGCCACAGCTATGTGTGTTGTCCTTGAGCAAGACACTTTTTTCCGCATATGCTTTTTACTTGTTCTACCCAGGAAGACTTCGAGCGTGATTTGCCTAAGTTGTAAGAACTTGTTTCAAAATCGAAGTAAAATAAATAAGTTTATCTACAACTTTTTTTTCAAACGTTATGGCTAACGCAAACAATTCCGATCCGACATCAAAATAAAATCGGTCCAGGTTTGATAACTTTCATTAATTAATCTCATTAATATTATGATTAAAGTAATTTTTATATAACTCAAGCAAACAAGTAATACTGCGTGTTTTATTAAATATTTTGATAACGCAATCAATTTTCGGTCCGAAGGTCCCAGCATTGACCACTTGGGAAAAACAAGTTAATACATTGCGGCAAGCAGTATATCAAAATTGACCTCCTTTCGCACAGCGGGTGACAATTGTTTAATCAAATGTTCTTGCCGCAAGGCGTATTACACAGCTTATAGTAAAACATGATAAGGGTAACGTATACGTCCGATAGAAAATATGTGTACCGATTTTTTTATAAAATTTTAAAGCTTCCCAACAAAGTGCATTTTCCGGCTTACTTGTTATTAAATTATCTAAAATACATCTGACACCACTGACAGTAACTTCTAAAATGGCGCGGACAGACAGCAGTAGCTTCGTTATGATTCGATGTATCACTACGCGAGTAACTAAACTCGTTATTCCAAGCAAAGTATTTTATATTCTTAATTATACAATTATTTAATACACCTTTTTGACTTTGAATCAAGTATTTTGAGAACAAAAATACTTTGATTTTAGCTAAATTAATCACATAAATATAGCACTATATTGTTATGGGTGGTGAAGCGACAGTGTAAGGATTGCACGTTGGTGCAGTAATTTTCATGGTTATTTACCATAATTAACTTTTACTTTTATAATATTTAACATTTACCTTTTTAATTAAACTTTAACATATTTAAATCAATTAACCAAAAAATATAGAATAAGCATAAATATTTTTAACCGGTTTGGTTTAGGAACTCTTTCGTCATATTTCTTCATACGCTGTACCCGAGCAAACCCCACTATTTAAGACAGAAACTGGGGTTTGCCCGGGTAGGTTTTAATGCATACTGTAGAAGTAATAAAATTTTGCGACGATTTTCTGGAATAAAAGTTTTGTAACTGATCCATTTGTGGAGCTTTTACTCTGAAAGCAGCGATCTGTGAACGGGAAAGTAAATCGGGTAAGGTAATGAGCTTTCATGGAACGTGCAAGGCTTTAACTAAAACATTGAATTACAAACAAGCTAAAACTAAACGTCTTAAGAGTTTCATGATATCAGAATCTTTGCTCGTTTGTTTGCTTAAGATATGAACAACGGCATTGTAAATTACTAAGCATTGATTTCTAAAATATTTCCCCAAATTTCCATAGCTAACGATAAGAGCAATAGAAGTGGAAACAGTTCCTTGAATGTGATGTTAAACTTGTATAACTGGAATGGCCGCTCTCCTTGAAACCAATTTAGACCAAACATTTCCCAACAACTGATATTACCAGAAGCATCAATGAAAAGATGTAGTTGACTTATCAATCCACCTGTGATTTAACAGGAGGTGTTTGCCATTGAAATTATCGATAAATAAAAGCCAATCATCTATATCCGACGTCCTTCTTTATTGAAAGAGATCCTATGAGAGGGACGGGAAACTTTTATAGTGAGATTGATTAATCGCCCTATGTAACGATTTGGGCTGCTGAGAAACTGGAGGGTGCTGTTGCATATAAGCCATTATCCAAAACTCCATATGGAGATAATCTCTTAGCAAAGCATGGTTAGCTCGGAGCAAGCGAAATTGTTAAATCATATGTTACCTACACTGAATAAGGCCCTATTAAGGCAAAATTTCTGATAATGTCCATGTATTTCATTAGTTATGGGCTAGAACGGGTGTGCATTTGCAGATAAATATCCACAAAACGTATGAACGCTGAAGACCAAGAGTTTACTAATTTTCCTGTCCTTTGTAGTGTATACAGTGTTTACACTCTCTGTGCACGTGCACATCATGGGAAAAGTACATTTTAGCTAAATCTGTTGAATGACATTCTCTATACCTTTTATGAGAGTAATACATAACACTTAATAAAAAAACGTGAGCCTGCATATTAATGAAAGAGGATCATGTATAAAAGATTGTGAGGAAATAACTCGAAATCATCACTCGCACCTTTAACATAGACGAGGAAAAAGTACACAAACACATCACTCACAAATTTGATTAATGTATGTCACTCAAAAAGACTGTATTGATTGATATGGTAGTGCAACTTTTTGAGTAATAATAACATTAAACGGGCAGTCAACTCCTATTTGCTTTGAATATGGAAATCCACTCTCATTTTAACAGTAACTCACCATAGAGATCAGCTATGCCTGCTCACAACCACATGCTAGAGAAAATGGGGAGATGATAAACTAACCTTCACTATGTATAATAAAAAAAACAACATAACACTATGCATGCCATTATATATAGCGGGAAACATTCAAACAAGTGTCGAAGAGATGGTCACACACTAAACAGAATCTCAAAATGCTATAAATTTATTGCTTGGACACTCTTGGAGGATGTAAAGCTTATTTAATGAAAAAATACAATGATATTTATAATAAGTATCGTCTGTCAAACATTGGGAGGCAAATAAAGCATCATTCGCTACGCTTGCCAAGTGAGGAAATTAATCAACTCGTCACTCACTAGGACTATTCATAACCTTCACTCAAAGCGGTTGTATAGTGTTGTGAACTTTTTAGGAAATACAACAAAAACGTGAATACCTTATATTTGCTTAAATATATGAAATGAGACTTAAACCTTAAACACTCACTCACCAACAAGAAATGAATTAATAAATACTCTAACAATTAAAGAAAACAAAACGCAAACAGGGCGGGTAAGATATATTTGCCTAAAACTACAAGCTAGATATGTGAGAAAATTATTATTCTCGCCCTCACTACGTAACGAGCCTTAAATTAACTCTGAGTGGACGTCATCTGTCCAAAAATGTATAGTTGAGGATAGTATAAGGTGTATTCATGAACAAATACCACTATTGTCATCAAGAGGAAACTATTACACTGGGCACGTGGTTATATATAGTGAGAAACATTTACCTAAATGTGGAAAAGATGGTCACACACTTACTAACGTCCACGTGTTAATTGTTTGGTCACTCTAGAAGGATGTATTTCAAGCAAATTACATGCAAGCCGACACCCAGAAATTGCTTACGTCACTGGTCGGTCACTAGGTAGAGAGACAAATGTCTATGTACTATTACCTACAATTGCTCTAATACACAACAACCGGTTTTTATACATGGGTGATAAAATATACACTTTTATGTAAATACTATATCATGATTATTTTACTCATATGACTTAATGAGCTATAACATACAGAGTAAGCAAATATATAACTATTAAGAGCATGTGAACACCGACACCAAAGATACTCCCACATGTTATATATATGCCTTTATATAGCACCGTAATGACGGTCTTATAGTATAACAGATAATGTTTCCGCCAGTAAGCGTTAAAATGTATTTTAATAGATAAACACTTAACTATCCGAGTGTCCTTGTTTCTACAATGAACTACAGAAGCACGAATGTTGTTGAACAGCTTTCTGTTGCCCCGAGGGGAAAGGTGTACTCCATCGTCGCAAAACGCCGTTGCCACACTATCGCCAGACCAAAACCCTTTGAGCCGCCATATTTTAGCATGTGGCCGGTGTTGCAACTGTTCGTGTAACAATCTATTCACATGGTCAACACGCTGCCGAAATAGCTCCACGTTCACAGGGTAACGGATGGATGAAATGAAGGTACTCTGTATGTGATTTGGCTAACAACCACCTGTTTAACATTACGAGAGCACAACAAAGTGTTCACTTAATCACAAATTAGTGCAGCCGTTGTCTGAGGAGAGCGTATGTTCCGATACAGGTCGTTTGTACCCACCATCAAGAAAACCATATCTCGAGGTCCATGATAACGTCAACATTTGCATGGACATTAAAAAATCAGAAAAGCGGCCAATTTTTGTTGAAGTCTGTGATATTTTTCTTTTGTTGAAAACTTTTGATTTTTCTTCAGTTTCTGATAGTTTGAAGCATGTGACTACGAATTATATCAGTTAAACAAATTACAAACACTGACAAAATAGTTTTTGACAATGAGCAAAAGACACACGAATTTTGGCATGTGAACTACTTTATAATACGGGTAGTTATACAAATTATGTCACCATCTGAAATAGATCAACAGTACACAATATATATTTTTTTAAACTTTTATTGAACTAAATAAAATACTTTTTTAACAGAACATTGTTAGACATAACAACACTTATTTTCAAGACGTTTATATTTGAATTTTGTTGATATTTATACTTTACAGTTTTAAAGACTGTTTTTAAAACATCGTGTTTAGTAATTACGTTGAAGATATCGAAGACGATTTTCTTAATACGTAAACCATATTAAATTAATGATACATTATATGACCGTTTAAATACTTTAGCATAAAAATATAATACAAAAAAAAATGCAACACAGGTATGACAAACTCAAACAGTATTTAATGACGTAGTTCACAACTTTATAATTTGCAAACAATACATATTATACAGCTGAATGATGCATTGTTTTCGTTCTTATCTTTAACACGAATGATTTTATTATAACCCATATACATGTAGACCAGTATAGCAAAGTCTTATAATAATTATAACACAAATTACGTCTTAAACATGTATTTATGAGGAATTTATAGCTGGAATGTAATTAAGTCATACCATTCAACTATTTTAAATGGAGTAATATTTATTAAGAATAGGCTAATTGCAAATATATTTTATGGGAAATAACAAGATAACACTTAAACACTATAAACTTGAACTAGAAAGTAAGGTGGCAGAGTTACTACTCACATTTAACATGTAACGTAGTTCACCTAAGTGCTACTTTGCACTCAATATAAATAAGAAAAGCAATAACATGTTATATCTAATGGATTCTCATCAAACACCAATGAACTATGTGTAAAAGAACAGTTATAACATTGAAATGGCTAAATGTTTAACAAACAAGTGTCGGAAATATTTTTAATAATTATTCCAATAAAGCACATTTCAATAAAGGTATATTGACATAGCAATACTAATGCGACTTACTAGTAATCAGTTCATGTGGTAGTTATCCAAAAACACTAGCTGTATATAAAGTAAGCAGTATAGCAAATCATTTATAAAGTTTTTCACGTAATGCAATTCTTTCATAGACTTAAGAATAATATGGTAACGTAGTCCATGTTGATTTGGAGCTCATTGAGCTACTCAATCAATGGTCGTATAAATTTTCTATATTTTGAAGATCTTCAACAGACAACTTGTACAACATAGAATGGGTTCTTCAATGCCACATACAATGGAATTGTAAGGCAACCAGAGGATGTCCTCCCTTTCTGGCCTTTTGAATGTTACGCCGTGTTTAGTGTTTGCTTCTGTCATAAATGAAATCTGATAGGTATTGTCATCAATGTCATATTGTATGATCTTTCCAATGTACCATTTCTCGTCATAAAGCGCGGCTACATATGCATCTGTGGCATCCTTTTTTTAATTGTTTCCTCTGCACCACTTTGTTCCTGATCATTAAAACTGGCTGCGTTGTTGTTGCTTTGTGCTCAAACGTGAGTAGCATTTACCTCTATGCTTAAGTCCACATTGTCATTATTTTCCTCAACAGATACATGAGAATCAGAATCTACCTTTAATTCATAATTATGTATGTTCCACTTTCTACACTTTGCATGGAAATCTCCCTCGCAAAAGCATGAAGTATGTCGTACTGCAATACAATTGTTGCCAAGACAAACTGCGCTACCGGCATTCATGGTACCTTTAATAGGTTTTATGTTTAGCCCTTTTAAATCATCTGATGCATTTTCTTTTGCTTTTCTGTCTGCCCTGTCCCATCACTGGAAAGTTCATTTTGACAATAAGGCTATTTGCAGATGCTTTATTTCCTACTGATGATGTACTAGTAATTATCGACATCGATGAACTAGGCTTAATTGTTGTTGAAGTTGAATCACACGGACAATTGTCAGTAACGACGTCAGTCAGATGTGATTCGTTATTAATGACTGTTTCATTATTATTTTGGTTAATAACAATGTTATTGTCTACACCTTCATTATTGTTTATATCCTGTTGGTCTCGAAACCTCTTGTTTTTTTCATTGCGTTTCTTATGTTTCTTCTACGCTTCTTAAGCTTTTTTTTAGATAATTGAGCAGTGGATACATAGTAAGTTTAAACTCTCTTAGTTTCTTCTTTTGAATATGCTGTGTCCTTTTCTGCTTTTTCCCTCTCTGTGTAGGCTTTTTGAATTTCCGCCCTTGTCTTGGCCATTGGTTATAACGTCATCAAAACATTATGACCATAAAATAAGTTAATGTAAACTACGTTACAATAGTCAACATGCCCTTTCTCGTAAATAAATGTACGAACTGATAAGTTGACAGTTATGCAACACAAATTGATCATAAGTCTACCATTTTAAACAATAAGTATAGTTTTAACAGTCGGCATTCATATTTTATTTTGAGTAAATATGAAAACAAGTCTAATCTCACCTTTTGATTCAAAATTGCTCACAGCAGACACTCGAGTGACCTGCCATATTTATTTACATTGAGCACCGTGAAGAATATTCGATATATGTGTAAAGTAATTCACTTTGAATTAGTCCTAAGATTAAAAAAAAGACGTTTTACTATTTTGCTGGTAACGTAGTTCACAGTAACATAGTTCATGAAATTTAGGTTTTGTTAGTCTGTTGCTTTAAAAACAGAACGCAATTAAACTTTATAATGTTTCATATATACGGTTCATAGATATCATGTAACTGTATTGGTGAGTAACGTAGTTCACAAAAAAGTGCAAATCAAAGGGTTTCAAATTTGGCATGATTATTCGAACTTTTAAACCATGAACATGTTCGTAATAAGTTCATAGGGTAACTTTTTCATCGATGCTTCCTTTCAGAAACTATTCATATTGACTGTTTATATAGCTATTAACTACTGAATACATACTCCAATATGGTTACGTAGTTCACGGTAGTTTCTATGACAAGACAAAATCACCGAAAATTTAAATTTTATGCTTTCTAGTTACCTAAATTGTATCAATTAGTCATATTTTGATGTTTCTGTTATAGAATGGAATGATATTACCCACATAACTGGACAGCCATCTTCCATGTATTGAAGGCCAAAACTTAGGACCATACGTTGTGACATGGTATTTTCGCTTTTTTAGGACCTTAATAACTATTTCAGATTTATAAATGTAATGTTACCAGTGCTCAAAAGCGTTTTTATACATAGGTTATGGCTTCGTCATTAAATTAAAACAAAAAATTGGAGGATTGTACTGTTTTATTGATGGTTTATTGAGCTGTGACAGCCGTTTTTAACAACTGGCTGTTTTTCTGTTTTTTAATGTGTAACGTCTGTACCGACGTCCCCGGGAATCAAGAATACTGTACCATAACATCGTTATCCAGATTTAAAATGAAATATAAGTCTGACTCGGTCCGTATAATTTTTTTATGCTGAGAAACAAAAGAGTGTCCAAATATTTGAATTTTGAAAACCATCTTGCGTATCCAATACAACATAAACACAGTGCCCGAGTTGTATCGTCCTTGTGTGGACTAACAAAGAAGTGTAAGCTATTATTTCTTCCCAGCACTAACACGAGGTTGCCATTGTCTCGACAACAAAATGAAAGTATATGTAATCCCTTGATGTGTAAAAACGTAGCAGAACACACTGGATTGTTTTTGTGGTAGTTTAATCATGGATTACACTTTTTAAAACCCGGAAAGACATACAAAGACTACATAAATACATTGACAGAAAAGACGTAACTAAACGAAACTAATAGCAATAAAAGCACATGTCAATAATCGATAAAGGAGAAAAGAACAATAATAAATAAAACTTACCGGCGCATCCGCATGTATCGAGTACAATAGTGACATGGTAGGTCTTGTCACTAGGTTACTCTGGCTGGACTTCGCCATTGATACTTTAATTTTCCCCTCATGAAGGTGTTATTGGAGAATGAAGAACAACAAATAATATTAGTTAATTATATTTTATTTTAAGTTTGGCATTGTTTGGCTACGGCTCAATATTTCGGGCTACCGTCAACAACAAATGGGCAGCCCTCAACAAAACAATCCCCATCATGGGGCAAATAAATCACACAAATCACAACCCCTTCATGGGGCAATAAAGCACAATCACCTTCATGGGGCAAATATTTCACATATAAGTTAAAATTGTACATGTTCTTTCAAGTTTCATTTCACATGAAACGATCAGCTAAACTGAATGAAACCAATCCTGGGTAACAGTGATTGGAAACACAAATTTTATTTATTATAAACTTTTTAGTATTTCGCTGACCGCCAAATGGACTCGGCAGGTAGTTCAGTTACTACTGACGACCTGCGAAACGAGTCCACCGCCAAATAATCAGCGAAATAGAGCCGTAAACAAACCCAAACAATGCCTCATACACACTAAACATATAGTGGTTAGAAACTCAACATATAGTGTCTGATGATCAAAAGATGATATAGGAATAAATAAAATTATAACATTCCAAAGAAGGTCACTGAATCAGTACAACACTTTCTTGAACTAGACACTCAACATATAGTGTCTGATTATCAAAAATTGATATTGAAAAAAAGAAAATTATCACATTCCAAAGAATGTCGAGAAATCAGTATAACACCTTCTTGAACTACTGTTTTTATGCATCAACATACAACTCCGTCTTGGCTTCCAATTAATCAAGTATTAACATGTAGCCAATCATAACAAATGCACGCTTTTATGATTAAAAAGCCCCATTCGTGATTGTGGATCCGGATACATAATATACTATCACCATGCTTTGAACACCATTGAAGCTGTTTACGTACTAGTAGTTACACGGTTCGTTGCTATATTTATTGCCACCTGTTTGGCTGGAAAATGCCATGCTTTGGTTATGACCATATAACTAGGGGCCAATACTGATGGATAATTAACAACTATCCCAGTGCTGTATAAAATTATCTTCATACGACTTCGCCATGCTGAAAACAGATATCCTGTTAATGGAGCCTTATTCAAATGACAAAACAAGCGATATTTAGCTAGGTCAAACCTAAAAAGTACAATTGCAAGCTTGCAAAGTGGCAAATTGGATTGTACTTCATAATTCTACTGAAGCAGTCTTCACCGTTTAATCAGTTCTAGATTACTTGATAGTATGATAGCGAAACCCCGCTTCACACCTCAGCTTCATTCATATCTCATCATCTACTGACAAAAATTGCCATTACCCATATCGACTTGCTAAATTGTTCAACGTAGTAACCAGGACCTCATTAAAAATGGTACCAGGGCCTCATTGAGCAATACTGTTCTTCAACAGCATAGCACATCATCCCGCAACGCATTCTTTCTTAGCAATTCACCATTGCTACTAAAAGTGTATTGTCTGACAAATATGCACTACCTAAATAGTTAGAAAGCCATCCCAAGGCATCATTTCTCTGCGCTAATCAGGAATTGAGCGTAAATCTAACATTTCTGTGGTGTGCCATGTTTGCGTCAGAAAATAACTGCACCAAAATCACCAGTGATTGTTTTCTTAAATGGAGATAATGAAAATCAAAACCTATCAATTCCGACATTGCCTCGTATAACGGACGTAAAATGCTCTACTGGACCCATTGACTGTCTAAAAGTCATTGAACATAACTGCAAGTTTCAAATTCTGTACTAGTCGAATGGATTCATTGAATAATCATGTTTAATTTCATTAATAAGATATAACAATTAGCAGCACTAATTGACTTCAATAAATGTAATAAAAAAGAAGACACGAGCTCCCAGCTCAGGTATACTGGATTATATTCACAAGTTCAGAGATTATTGGGGTCACAGGAGCATGATGGAATCACTTGAGATGAAATGCTCCGAGTTCAGGACATATAAAGGCCTGATGATTATCAAGCAGTGTTTTTATTTTTTATAGTGTTTTTATATTATTTGGGATGGGGATTTTGGCAGTGGCAGTCAAGTTGCTAAGGATGCTGGGAGGTTTTAGAGAAAGGCGAATTACTTTGTTTTGAATACGAGTTATAAAACCATGTAGAAAAGTATGTAAAACAGTGAAGAACTTTCCTATTATGTTGTATATATTTTCCTAAAGTAGAACTAGATATCTAATATGGAAATAAACTTTATTTTACCAGCAATTGGATTGCTGATTTTTTTAATTTCGCTTCAGTTGCTCATCCTTCATCTTATAGCAAACTGACTGCAAGTGTGTATTACCCATTTCATACCTAAACGTTTATATTGTCAAGTCACCTTATAGACCACGCCCTTGAAACTGAAGGCTATTTCCCATTACTCCAAACTCTGACAGTATAATGTCCAATCACCTGGCTGCCGGATACCTATCCTCAATTTGAGCCTGCATTACTCGCTATACCTTCTTCAACTAGGTCCCCATTTCTCATTATTTAATGTAATAAGTAATTTTTTGTCTTTAATAAAATATTAATTAAACCAAGGTCAACATACTGACTAGTAATCATACCAAAAAAGAAAAAGTTTAGTCACTATTTTCCTGCAAGCATAACTAAAATACACAAGATTTCGATGTTATAAAGATTTAATTATACTTGTCCAAACTGTAGAGTAACTTAAAACAAAAATATATAGTTATAAATTAAAATCTGTATCTTTTTCTCCAAGATTCAGTAAGTTTACTTTTCATCTTTTTATTAATTTAAATAATGTGTCTTTCTTCATTTTACAAAATTAAAATAAAATTATTTCATATTGTTAATGTCATGATGTAATGAATACATTTTATTGTAGTACTGTGCAAAATCTCTGTGCTGTGCCCCTTCAAGGGAAAAACATTTCCCCAAATATGCCTATTTACACTCATTAATCCCATATTGCCAAAAGGATATATATCTAAATATGCCCGAATAATATATTGAAAGAGTTTTTTGTTTTTTGTTTATTTTTTTGTTGTTGTTGTTTTGTTTGTTTGTTTTTTTGTGTTTTTTTGTCGGTTTTTTTTTGTTTATTTTGTGTGTGTGTGTGTGTGTGTGTGTGTGTTTGTTTTTTTTCAACTTGGGCTTCACGCCGAGATATCAAGTAAAGATATACCGCTTAAAATTGGAGTCACATGATTCCATTTTTTTTTTATCAATTTGATCTGTTATACAGGTTGACACGTTTTAAGAATTATTTATCTTAGAGAGAGTCAACATGACGATGCAAAGGTCGTTAATCAGTATTTTAGTGATGTCTTGGAAAGGTAATTTCGTTTCAAGTTTACCACTCCCATCGAAATATTGATTTTGTCACGTTTTAATAGATTTGACATACAAACCCCTTCAGATTTATTTAATAATAATAGCAAAATGCAATTCATATGTTTGAACATTTTTTTTCTTTTTTATACATTTGATAATGTTATCCCCCTGTTCTAATCCCTTTCATGTACCCTATATTTTTGTTTTATTACTATTTTTTTTTTATTTATTTATATATTTATTTTTTTTTTTATTATTTTATTTATTTATTTATTTTTTTTTTTTTTAACTAAACTTTTTCTTGTCTTTTGAGTATATTTTCCATCGATTGAGGAATTAAGGAATGTGCAACCCTAATTCAGAGTCGGCACTCGCCAACTGAAACATATTAGTATACTCCACCAATTTTAAATATCCTGGTCAACTCAAGCGGCAGATAACAGGTTCAGCCATAGTCTCGGTTAAGGTTGTTGCAATGAAGACGTTGCAGATGTCGCTGTAATCACAGTTAATGACACCGACATATGCCACTGGCAACTCCCTCTTCTGTTTGACCATTGTCGACTCGGATGAACATGAACATTATTATCAACAATTAGCGCTAGCGCTAGGATCATGAAAGATATAATAGACAATAACAAATATTCAGCCAAATCGCCATCCTTCTATCCTTAGCATTGTATCCCATAGTCCCTGTGCTTAATAATAACTGAATTGCACTTTTCCAATAAATTACTTTTAAGATCCGATATAATATAATTACCATAATATGTATATTCCAACGGTCACTCTTTATAGCATTATAAGACAATCAGATGAAGATTAAGCAAATTTATTAACATAATTTAGCACCCATTACATATATGCCCCTTTGACACACAATATAGCCATTGGTATCATTTATCCATGTATATAGTTATATATACACCGGTCGACGAAGAAGGCGGCGTTGACACCATTGTTTCGGTGTTACCGTTTAGTTTGTTTAATCTTTACATTTATAAACCTCAGTTAAATACGAACTAACAGTGAACAACATAACTACCGCCTAACAGCGATCCTTATTGATTATATACTAGACCATTCTTACATAAGAAGGTCATGTAGAAATGTTTACGCATCAAGAAAAATCTAACAAAAATCTCGGTATTCCACGAACAACCGAAACCCTCCGACTTCAAACATACTAAATAATATTTCGTCTACCAAACTGCATATTGCATTTGCATTTTTCCTGCATGTACTTTCTTACTACATTACATTTATTCCAAATGTCAAAAGGGACGGTGCGCTGTTCTACTAACACTGACATTAGAATCACGCTGCAAAGTGCACCTTACTTTTTAAGTGTCTGCATCCGAATAACCATCACCTATCAGCTAGTGATAACTGCTATTATTGACATGTACGATTAATCCCATGCAACATATAGATACGCCCACAACATGAATTCACAAGCACTTTTATACATAACTATGTCTATTAACAGATTATGTAAATCTGACACTCATGACTATCATGCATAATTACTTAAACACTTACATTCCTAAAATAACACCGTACACAACAGGTAACGGAAACATACAATCACCGTAGTGATACTTGGAGACCTTAATTACATTTACGTTTCAAATAACACACTGACCTTTACAATTTCCAATAAATAAACGTTGTAAACCGACCCATGTGAAGCAGCCTTCAATGTTGTATTGAAGCTCAAATTAAACCATAACGTAGGTATAAATGGAAGATAAAAGTAAAATGGTGTGAAATCAAAATGCCACGTCAGCCTTCCTCTAGCTTACGGTTAGAACTGGGAAAGACTGGTACCTCACTCTATTTAAAACTGGTTAAGTGTTCTATGCACAAGTACCAGTAATAAATTAAGAGCCGAATATTATTTAGTAATTTACCGGCCGAAATAGAACATAAATCCTCATGCATAAAAACCTTTATCTTTCATATAAACTTCAAATATTTAAATGCTATCATATAAATAAAGTTATTTTATGACTTTTTTGCTAAAAAACATGTGTCCGTTTCTGCTTCATTAGTGCGTGTTTTACAGCCAGAATGTTCTTGTCGTTTAATTCGTGTCCCGCGATAAATCATCTTCAACAACTATCCTAAATCCGATAATTCCCGAGCGAGTGCGCTGACAAAATTCAAGGAAAATGCTACCGTCACGATACCGTGTCGATTATTTACCTTATCGGCACGACGATATCATTTTAATTTACATAGCACATGAGTGAGAAGAAATAACGAATTGAGGGAATTATTATTAGACGAGATATGAAATAAGTAAACAACAGAAAATACACATGAGAATACATAGATAAGATAGTATAATACCTAGACAAGGCCTCACAAGACATCACCTTTAACAATACCAGGAAGGCTGCCATAAGGAGACATCGGAATAACACGTTTTGTACAAGGCATAATAGGGATTCTAGTCATACATCGATGACATACGAAATTGTGCAGATGCCTGTGAAAAAAACATTAAATGAGTGACGATGAAATGCAACCATAACGTAAATTCTATGACACTCAAGTATAATACAACGTGTTTGATTAGATGCCGATTCACCGGACCTTTGTATGCATTCGCGTATTAATACAACTTTTATTAAACTCGTCGAGTGGCGAGTATAATGAATGGTGTTGTTTAATAAATATATAGTCGAATCGATAAATGTGTTTTTAGTTAGAATTATTTTTAGGCCAAACTTACAAATCTCGTTATGGTTATCCGGCCTATGAAGGAGACCTGCATATATGTCCTTTTGAAAGTTACAAACTTGTATTTTTATCTGTACGTGGGAAATGTGAAATTGAGATTGAGAGGATCTGACACTCGTCATTTCATACAGAATTTCATTAAACTCGTCCAAGAAAAGTGCTTTTTCCTGAACTCGTTAAATACAATTCTGTATGAAATGACGAGTGTCAGATCCTCTCAATCTCAACTTAAATTTGAAAATGCTGGAAATGCCTGGATACATACTTACACCCCTTGACTATCTGCTGTGATTTACTTCCCTTGTCGAGCACCTGTCCTGCCAATAAGAACTAATATCGGCATTACCGTCATGCGGATAAGGGCAATAATGAGCACGACTGTTCTGTGGATAAGACAAATTATGTGCACGACCGTCATGCCAATAGACATTTCATTTATCACGTCACGTGACAATAACAAATCTTCGGATTTCTAAAATCAATCACGAATACAATTATTTATAGACGACCGTTTAAAACAGTTATTTCTAGAAAGTAACACGTGTTGTAGAAAATCGATCCGATTACTTCAAGACACATTGGTTTCTTTCAGACTATGTACAGTTTCGTGAAAATAAAATAATATCAATCCAGGGGTCGTGAGTTCGAATCCCCGCCCGGCAACAGTTTCCGTGATGATTCATATACGATATTGTATCCTGTTATCATTCGTCTATCACCGCTGATACAAGTGGGAAAGTTATCAGTTATTTGCAAAGGTGTGTTGTGCTCGAGATCTGGTTACCTTTCAGGATCCCAGGAAACAGTGGTTAGGTTAATTGATCGTCTGTAAGCGCACTATGGCATAAAAATTACGCTGAATATTCTATCAATCAATCGTGAGAATAATTTATCAGTGTTGATAACTTAATGAGGAAATAACGATGAAAATGTATAACTAGCACTTGCTGTTTAACAAAATAGGCAATGTGAAAGTAGGTTTCCATGTACATGCACGAACTAGTATGTTCCGTTTATATCAAATCAAACTTTCGGCCTGATTTTATAGACTGTATTGTCAATTAGAAAACCACGTTAAGATTACATTCATGTTGTTGTTGTTGTTGTTGTTGTTGTTGTATTGAGTTTAGCATCGCTTTTAACAATTTTCGAGTCATATTTCGACCCAATCTACATGGGACAGTATCAATAGCGCTACCACACTGAAGTATCATGCCACATACACGGTGTATAATACCCCAACTTATACTCACACCAGGCTGACCAAACCTAGAACTATACTCTAAATGCTGAGCATCAAGAGAGGAAAATTCTAGTACCATTTTTAAACTCTTTGGTATGAACAATATGCGAGGCACACGCTCAACAACTAGACGACCAATTTCAATATAATTTAACATTGAAATTTATTCAATTTCCTTAGTGTTTTGTTACAATAAAATTACATGACATCTTTACAAATGACATAATAAAGTATATGCTGTTTATTTTATTTATTGTTAATGTTCTTGATTGACATATCAATGCGGTTACTGTGAAGCAACCCACCTGCTTCTTTGCTTTTTCGTCTCTACATTTTATTTGCTTTGTGAGGCCCTGAGAAATAAATAGTGAAACTCTTATAAAACAATATGATATTCATGCCGTCTATTGGCAAGCGCGATATATCAAGCGTTTATATATAAAATCATGGGTATTGCCATGCCTTGCAAAGATAACAGTTATCTTTATTTGCATAATCAGAATTGATATTAACACTGACCAAACATTTTATCAAATTAATAAAGAGACATGCCACATACACCTATGGCAATTGATGATAATTATTTTTTTCACTTAATGTTGATGGTACAGTTACGTATATATACATACATATATTCACAACATTTACTGGAACGTGGCATTACTGACTTAAAAATAAACTCCCGCTTTGTTTAATTGCAGCTAGGACGTTTTACGACCGACATATTCAATGAATGATTTGAGAGCCATAATCCTATCCATACAAATGCACCTTAAAGTACTCTTGCGATACATCAAATTATAGTTTAAACGTTCGTATTGTTATACCTTTTTATTCAGATATGCTTTACATTGCCATTGATATTCATGTTTTGAGTTTGCATGATAACCTTTATTGTTTTCGGAACAACAGAAATGTTAAAGTCATAATATTAAAACACTGTCTGCTGCCCTCAGTCGATATCCGAATTCCAAATTTATAGACCTAATATATTGCAAATGTACATTGGTCTTCGTACTCGGTGAAATTACACACATCAAGTTCATAGATGTGACTACTTACATCTTCATCAGGCAATAACTGTATACTGCGTCATCAAAAGGCATATATACATTGGTCTTCGTACTCGATGAAATTACACACATCAGGCCCATAGATGTGGCTACTTACCTCTTCATCAGGCAATAACTGTATACTGCGTCATCAAAAGGCATATATACATTGGTCTTCGTATTCGGTGAAATTACACACATCAGGTCCATAGAGGTGGCTGCTTACATCTTCATCAGGCAATAACTGTATACTGCGTCATCAACAGGCATATATACATTGGTCTTCGTACTCGATGAAATTACACACACCAGGCCCATATATGTGGCTACTTACCTCTTCATCAGGCAATAACTGTATACTGCGTCATCAACAGGCATATTTACATTGGTCTTTGCATTCGGTGAAATTACACACATCAGGTCCATATATATGGCTACTTACCTCTTCGTCAGGCAATAACTGTATACTGCGTCATCAACAGGCATATATTCAGTTTAAGCTTTTCAAACTGATATTTTCAATATTTAAGTTCTACATGCAATATTAGTCATGCCACCAAAATTTGTTCATAATTCGTGATTCAATTAATTAAAATTAATGTAATCAACATTTGTTTTGCAGTTACATAGAAGACTTATATCTATTTGAATACTCGGTTCGTCTCCGAGATGAATAAATTGATGGAATATCGACTAAGAAATAAGACAATCCGAAACTGTACATTGGCGTTTTCTATGTTTATATATTTTCAACAGTAATCATTATAAAGCAAAATAAAAGTATTGAATGAAATTGGCGCACATACAAAATACAAGTATGTTTAGACATAAGGTCAACCACAAAATACAAGTCTGTTTACACATGAGGGCAACCACAAAAAAAAAGTATGTACAGAAATAAATAATACAACAAGAAAAATGTATGTACAAAATTGAAGACACCTACAAATTACAACTTTGTACAGATATGAGTACACCAATAATAATCAGCTTCATATCATATCAACAACATAGTAATGTTTATTCTCTCCACCATACTTTTAAACATTAACGTATAAGCAAAACAGAAATATTTGCTAATAGCCAAAGAACAATTTCATTTGACGATGTTGTTACATAATCTACATAAACATGAGAAAATATAAAATCGTAAAGTACTTCGCATCTGCAAAATACATTGGCATTATGGTTTTACTTCTTTTCTTTCAAAGGTATCACGTATTTTGTCTTATTTGTAATATAAGTATGATATTAAAAAAAGTTGTTCCACATCGACATATAAAATTACTTAAATATAATTCTTATTCCGTAATACAACAAAAATCAGCACAGAGCAAAGAATAAGTTCAAGAGACCCAAGTGCAATGAGTGTATATATAGCTATGGACCTTCCATATATGGTGTTGTCATTATCGTCTGCTTTGCGTCCTGTGTTATCACTTACTGTAAAGTCGTGCTGATGCTTTGAAATGAACATAAAGTTATTTAATACCCTTGTTTAACATATACATGTATGGCCCGTTAATGTTATCAATTGAAAAAGGTTAATATGTTGAAGGGCGATAATTCAATATAGAATATAATTGTTGGTCTATGTGATACGCGTGGTTGAGCGCGTATATCATAGCAAATGCACGTGCGTATTTTTTTTCGTACATTGCTTGCGAGTGTGTTTGTTTCTGTATGAGTGTGCGTTCAGTGATGTTAATTTATTGAGTTTCATATATTCGTGTAAATATGTGTGCAACAGACAATTCATGGGCAATTTAAATACGAGTATTTATTGTAAAATCAAATAACTTATGATGACCATTTAAGTTTGTTCTGCCTGTATCCCAAACACTTCATTATCAGCACGACATGTGTATATTCCACTATCGTTTTGTGTTGTGTATTCGAGACTAATACACAAGGCATTTTGTGCACACGTGTTTCCAGTGATTGAAGAGTTGCCTTTATTGTTAATCCAGCTTATAACTGATTCAGGGTAATTATTTACCGTACATTGCAGTACAATTGTCGTACCTTTCGTGACGTATGAAGCAGGTGGAGATATCGTTATAAAACATATGTAATAAATGATAACATTCTGAAATATAAGGTATAGTTAAAATTTATAGAGTGTGTAAATATTCTTTTGAAAAACAAATGTGTTTTCGTTTGTTGTATGTTTGACATGTGTGATAATATGCGGTTTATACTAAAAGAGGGATTTGCAAATCACCAGGTATTATGAGTTGTAATTTATATACATTAAAATATCAAATAACTAATATACTTTAAGAGTTATGTTAACTTAATGTGTGTGTATATATATAGGATAATACGTATTCCCACAGCTAGTGTTTATTGCATATGTTTTATGTTATCCACTTTTATTATGAGAAGACTTCTGTTGGAAAGATATTTTCTAATGTTTGGTAAACTAGTAAACTATATTTTCAAGGTATTTTTTTTCAATTTAATTAAATGTTAATATCTAATCTATACCATAACTGTTCTAAGCGAAGCATTTTAGAATCAAATTCCTTACATTATATAGATATGATCATGTGTGCATATAACATTATTAAATGTCTATTCATGTAACTTGCCACCAAGCATTCATTCGATTAATCAGTAATTAGTAAATATATGTTTTGTTTAAATACTTCAAAACATTTACCATCTAAGTTTATACATGTACATAACTTTTTTTCACAACCACATTGGTTCCGGAAGTGGTATTGTGTGCTGTATTCATACGACATATGCTAGATAATAAAATACATTGATATTTACATGACTTGTATAGTTTATCATTTGATCACTCGTACACAAGTCATCCGTTAACATCTCGTTGGACAGACAACACTTTATCGATTTCTTGTTCCACGTCCTTTCCATTGTTGTCAGCACGGCCGTTGTCATCGTTTCAACATACCCTTTAGTTGTTTGGCTACTCATTACGGGGTTTTCCAGAGATGTAGATTGTAACATTTGGCAAAGGACGTCCTCCTGTACTCACACTCGACACGTTAATTGGCTTGCCATCAATTAAAGAGTTTAGACTGAGTTTGGGGTTTCCTGGTTTGCCTGTGTTTATACAAAGTACATTAAGATAGTTACATCTATTCCTAGTAAAACATTAACAACCGTGTGAATAAAGCGTTATTTTTGCATATATTTTTTAACCATATAAGAGTATTTCAAAGTTAACCAGGTATCAGGAACGCTAATAATAAAATGTAATAATAAATTAATCAATGTTTGCTTATATAACATGTGATATTTCGGTCATTGAAGTCAACACGTTATTTAACACTTAATTTCCCATCATACAGTGTCATATCATTAAATAATCATATTATATATTAAATCATGTCAATGGAGTATAATGTATTGTGGCATAGTTCTGCTCGCGTGTCAGCCTAGTTTAAGTTACAATTTTAAGTTAACATAGAGGATGTACTACCTACTATGTCGACATCATTATGATATGTTGACATCAGCATATTTATAGTTAGTAATGTATTTTGATTATGAATATGGCGACATATGTAATATACCAACGGTTATTTATTAATGTTCATCATAATATTGTAAAATGTGCGTTAATGATATCAATGTGTAGTTATTAACTTATAGTACAGATATACATGTTATAGTTATATATACATGTAAAGAGAACATTTAAATGTCATCTACACCAAAGTTTCTTACGAATTAAGTATAAATTTGTGGATACGACGAGTGGTTTCCCTAGCGCCTTATTGTCAACTTTACACTGAACAGTCAGCAACTGTTCTTTATTCGTTAGTTCCAATTCTGCTCTATACATCCCTCCCGAGAATACGGTCCTTTGTTTCTGCTTATCAACCAGGATTTCAACATTGGCAGATTGTGTGCCAGCCGTTGTATTGCACCTGATTGTGATCGTGTGGAACGCTGTACCATATATATATAAACTGCTTACAACCCTCAAAGTTTCTAGTGTTCACAAACATCTGAGTACTCGGCGGAACTAAAGGTCAAAACATAACAAATGTCTCGAACACTATTTTGAACTTATTTGTATGGAACAACATGAATTATGACGTCATTTCAAAATGATTATTATATCATTTGCCGTAAAAACAGCAGATATAACAGAAAGATATGATAGCTTAATTGATGTTTACATCGGTAGTTGAAACACAGCGCTCTTTCAGAGCGATATGGTCCAATTTGGAAACTACAATTAATAATAATTAAATACTCTGACATGAATATGAATTAAATCTCTTTTTATCGGAATCAAACTTAAATTAATAAAAAAAATATAATTACGATTATTTATTACCTGAATATATCTGAAAGAGATGCACAGATTCAAATTTCTCTCTTTACATATGTGGTAATACCGTGAATGATTGTATAGATGTCAAAATGTATTTACGTAATTGAAACTTGCATATGTTTGCTGCGTACGAATCAGAAGGAATTCAATACTTTTCTTAATAACATCAATGAACTCTTCATTATAAACTAAATTTAAATGTAAACCACCAACTTCGAACAACTCTATCACATCATTATCATTATATTTGGTTTTAATTGGAGTTCATATACGTTTAATTATTCTACAGATATAAAGACTATTTACATATCTAATACTAAGACGAATAAGATGAGTACTTTATTTCGGTTCAACAAGGTCTCTACTAAATAACAGAGTACTGTACGGAATCAGATATCATATTATGTGAGTGCACTGTAAAATTTCAAAGAACTCGATAGAACTATTAAATATCTACTTTAACCTGAGACCCTTGCCTATAAATATATCTACCAAATATCGGAGTACTCAGTGTTCCAAGATATGTCCATTTAAATATAACTGCTCAGTGAACCTAGATGGTTATACATAACTAAATACTAACTGCTCAGTGAACCTAGATGGTTACACATAACTAAATACTAACTGCTCAGTGAACCTAGATGGTTACACATAACTAAATATTACTGCTCAGTGAACCTAGATGATTACACCTAACTAAATACTAACTGCTCAGTGAACCTAGATGTCTACATCTATCTAGGTACTTGTGTTTGGTGAACACAGATGTATGCACCTAATTAAATACATGAACGTCTCGGCGGAACTAGATATCAAACAGATATTGGCACTTATCCAGACTGCTACGTGTATTCCTTTAGTTGGACGAACTAAAAGTATTTTTAAAATTAATTAATATGTTTGCTTCAAATAGATCCTATTGTCATATATCAAATGTTTATGCATATCTGTTTCCAGTTAGTAGTTTTACTTCTGTTTTCAGTGCATTGAAGTTTGTACACACCAGTCATTGTACTGTTTATATTTGGAATTGTCAATACATACTCCATGTTGCTCTTTATTTCAGTCTCTAAATAATCCCCCGTAATATTCCTACTTGTACACACGTCCGTAACTAGCACATTAAGACGACGTTTCTGTCAACTACATTATCGCAACGTCGTCATAAATGTACCAGGCGTTGCTGACACCACAGAAACCTTGATTTCGAACCCTGAAAGTAAAATAAATGTTTAATTTAAAGTGATTTGGGATTTTATAACGAACTGGAACATTCCGTTCAAGAAATGATTTCTATTGATTTACATCAAGTACCGTCTCCAAACATTACAAAACTAAACCAATCTTTAAAATAATAAAGCATTACACACAGGTTTAACTGTTACTAATAAAGTAGTATATTGTTATAGAGCTATATAATATCTGTAAGAAATTCCAATGGTAAAGGGCATAAGGGATTTGAATAAACAGTCCATGTTAATTTTTATTTTTATTGTGTGAGCTATATTTGAACTTACTGTTAAGAACACTATAATCGATGCAATATTATATTGACTTTATTTATATAGGCATTTTTAATAGATGCATATTTACTGAAGACCCGTTTTACATAAATGTATTTTTGTGAGAATTGCCAAACACGAACAAAATGCACTGCAATTTATACAGCCGAACAGATAAAAACTATCTACCTGAGAATGTCTATTTAATATGTAAATAATCCCTTGCTCGAACCAAGTAACAATACGTTATTAAAAATCTTTGGAAAAATCAATTGATCAATTTCTTCCGATCAAATTCTCAGCAGATGACTATACCAAATGAAAATATCCTATTTGAATACATATAAACGGACACAGTAGCAGTCTGTACATAATGAGTTTAAACAATGATGAAACTAAAAGTTACTCGGACCAATCAAACGGCGCGCGGTCATTGTGTCACCCTCGAGAGTTCAACCTAAACAGGAAAGCTATATAAGATTGGAAGTTTATTAAATTCGGAATATACGATGACATTATCAGTATTCATGGAAATATGTCACGTGTCGATATATTGAACTACTTTGGTGCATATTTCTATCAACTTTTTTTAACAAAGTCTAAAACATTTGTTTTTGTTTTTACAAATATTTAGTTGGAAAATGGTAAAATTGTTTTTTATTTAACACTATCATAGCTATATAAAATCACGGTTGACTAATTCAAATGTCAACATAATGGTTTCGCAGAAGTGCTTTTAAAATACCTTTATCGTTGTTCATGCGTACAAAAGTGCAGAAGAATGTGTTATTGTTCGTTCATACGTACAAAGGTGCAGACGAATGTGTTATAGTCCGTTCATGCGTACAAAAGTGCAGAAAATTATGTTATTAGTCGTTCATGCGTACAAAAGTGCAGACGACTGTGCTATAGTTCGTTCATGCGTACACAAGTGTAGACGAATGTGTTATAGTTCGTTCATGCGTACAAAAGTGCAGACAAATGTGTTATAGTTGGTTTATGAGTACAAAAGTGCAGACGAACGTTTTATAGTTCGTTCATGCGTACAAAAGTACAGACGAATGTGTTTTTGTTTGTTAACGAAAGAGCACACAACCAAATAACATATTAAGTTTGATTTTAGGATTCACATTTTGTTTGAACAATATATGTTTACAAAAGGAATAAGAAATGAGCTTTTCCCTCTTTGATGAGATGTTTCACGTTTCTATCTATGGCACGACGTATTCCGTATCTTTCTTGTTAATACTTCCACAAAAGATGGAATTATATAACCATCAACTACATTTTATAAATGTGGACACGAATATTATAGATTTTGCGTCCATATTTATGAATCAAATTAGTTTTCCATATTTTAAATATATGGACACACAACCTATAAGAGCCATGTCCACAATTTCAAAATGGGATGTTTTCTTTCGAAGAGGACGGGGGAAAAAACAATATTCATGAAATGTGGACATAGATCATTAATTTTGATTGTTACGTAATGCTTGTTTTTTTTCTCAAATGTGTTAAAGAAGGAAATGAAAATACAATTATTAACAATTTCTCTTAGTTTAAACATATTTTATTACCAAATATATACACACATACATTTATTAGCATAGAATAAAAAAGGCAAAATGGTCTGGCCACCACATAAGTAATTGCCATTACATTGAAACGATCAATTGCATTGTATTTTGAAGGCTGAGTACCATTAGGTGGACATCTACAATGAAAATGTAAACATGTAGTAAAATGTTACAGACATATATTAAAATTCATATAAAAAATTTAGGAAGTTTTGAAAACATACAAAGAATTTTAAAGAATACACTTAGAAGAATAGTTGTTATCAAATTGTAAAGTTAATCCCAAGAACAAAACGTATGCATGCCTCCTGCAGAGGACTTCTGTAATACTAAAAATAAATATCACGAATTACCAGTCATTAAAACGTTTGGGTGGTTTAATATATATGTGCATGTTGCCAAATTTATTGCAACTTTCAACATTAGTTAAAGCATTGCTGACACACAGAATCTTTCGAATACACAAAAGATGATATGGTCTTATTTTAGGAAATAATTGAAGCCTCAATGAAACGGTAACATTGAAAGAAATAAATATGTACATCTTCTGTATCGTATCCATATTCACATTTCGCTGTTTCATGTAAGTGGTGTATGTCCAGATCAGTATGTTATTTACTACACAACTGGTATGTTGGCTATTCTGTATATTGCACATTTAGGTCAAAGTTATGCATGTTTGTATTGGCTTTTCAGATGGTTCCTATACATGTACACATCTATTTGATTGATTGAGACGACTCGACTCTCAATTGTGTGTCAATCTTAAGAATGAGTGAGGACTTCGGACGTGGGCAGATCATTAATTAAACTGTGTACAAGTGATTCAGGTAAAATAAATGCAGATTTGCAACAGTCCTAGCATAACTTTAACGCAAACTTTTCAAAACAATTTATGAATACAATATTGTACCATAAAGGTTAACATTCAACAAAGCAATCCATTACTCAAACAATTAATAACATGGACATAGCATGGAACTATTTTATTACAAAGCTAATTCAATTTCTTGTTTAAATTTTCATTTTTAATCTACAATGAAGGAGTAGATCTATGTCGTACACATATTATTGTAACCTTTGAACTATGTTGTATTAAATAGCCAATACAATCGTTACAAATAATTTGTTTCGTTGACTGTATGTCGTCCATTCAAAAAGCTTTCATTCAACACATCAATGAAAAAGTAGTCAAACAAGACCGACCAATCAAAAACGTTCTTGAATATATCGATTTTGTTTTGTTCAATCACTGTCACATGAATTGAATGACGGTGTACTCTGTTGACACAGTTTGTAACAAGACGTTAATTTATTGTTGTGCGATAAATTCTATTATTTATAACAAACAAAACGTACCTTGCATATTGATTTCGTGTCTAATACTCTTTATGAGATGGCCACGAATTTAATGTTTGGTATCTCTCAAAAACATGGCCGATGTTTAAACAAACATGAAAAAAGACGGTCGGAAAATTAGTTTTATATTTTTATTATTTAAATTTTGAATGGTAATTTAAAAAGCAACATGTTATTTGGTACTGTATTGTTTATCTTGATTCTTAAACTAGACAACCGTTGCGGTGTATAACAACATTGAAATTTATTCCATTTTCATAGTCTTTAATATACTTAACGTTCTACACAATTTACGAGAACGTGCCATTATTGACAAAAAAAGAAAAATCAGCTTTGTTTAATTGCACCTATTTTTGTTTACGACCGACACTTAACTGGTATTTACAAAGAAACAAGGTTCGTTTCTGAGATAAACTAGTAATTTTAAGAATTTTCAGTTAATGAATAAGATAGTTTATAACTATATAGTGTCGTTCTCCATTGTATATATGTTCTTTCTTCATGACAAAATATCACAATTGATGATCATTCAGCAAAATAAAAATATTTACAAAATAAATTCATACACAGAACTAAAGGGACCTACAAAATGTAAACATGTATAAATATGAGTTCGTCAATAAAGTAACGTATATCTTCACCATAGTAATGTTTATCCTTTTATATGCATATACATTGGAGAATAGAAATTATTCTCATCTGCAACATACAGTAGTATAGTTGGTCTTATTGCTAACATAACTTGAAGATTTGAAGATATACCTACTAATTACAATTTGAAGGTAAATAGACTATTTTCCATCGATATATAATATTCCTTAATTCTTATTCCGTAATAAAACAAATATCACCACAGAGCCAAGAACAAGAACAAGAGACCCAAGTGCAATTAGTATACATATAGCTATGGCCCTTCCATTTATGATGGACTTAATGTGATCATTATCGTCTGCTTTACGTCTTGTGCTATCACCCCTAGTAGAGTCGTACTGATGCTCTGAAATGAAAATTGACAAAAAAAAGAAAATGTAAATATAATATGATATGATCAGTACATAAAGGGCGAAAATTTTCGTTCCATATGACGTAGGTGTTAATATCGCCGGAAACAGATTTAATAAATGTTATCATTTTGAAATGTTATATATACTTAAAATTTATAGAATGTGAAGCATGTATAGAAGATTTCTTAGAAAAATACAGTCATGACGATAAAAGACAGGTAATTGAAGTAGTTTAGGATTGTTGTTACATCGGTACGTAGACCTGGATTTTGTAACTATGATATTTATATTATTATAAGAATAGTTCAAATTACCAATGACTATGATTAGGATACCGTCTGTCTTTGTCCCAAACACGTCATTATGTGCACTACAAGTGTACAACCCACTGTCTTCCAGTGTTGTGTCGTTGAGGCTGATACTCAACGTATTGTTATTGGACTTGGATCCCGTAATTGTGGTATTGTCTTTGTTTTTTACCCAGCTGATTTGTGATTCTGGATAGCTTTTCACTATGCATTGCAACACAACTGTCGTTCCACTTGTGACGTTGGCAGTTGGTGTGGATATGGATATGTCTATTTTTGGTGCGTCTGTAAAAAGATAATATTATTTTAGAATAATAAGTGTGTTCAGGCATATCAACTACACATATTATACATTTCAAAAATGTCTCAATCAAGTTTTATTTGTTGTACATATGTCTTGTATATCCCATGCAATGTTTATACGAGGAACCGATACACAATTAATATTATCAATCGTAAATTTATCATTTAAAACTACAAGAAACACACTTTCTGAACGTAATTACCCAATTCCAACTAATATAAATTGTGTACCCTTAAATATAGCCAATAACAGTCGGAAATAAGTCACCCCGGTATTTTACTCAGCTTTCTTTTGTCGGTTCCCAGCAGTCATGCAGCTCATTTAATATTATGAAAATTTAATTTTGCTGAAGCAAGAAGGCGTAAGTGGTGTTTTATCTTCTATTGCCCCTCAGGGACAGATTCGATAACAACCGAACCTGCTCCGAACCAGTATTGATATTTCACATGCTCCCTTATCAGATAGTATTCAACTTTTTATTCATATTTTACCATGATCCGGATAAACTATTGATTTTGCATATTCAGATATATGTATTACATGCATATGCTTACATAGGAGAGTTATTGTATATTCATCAGTTTTTTCAACATCAAAACTGCTACATTGAGCAGAGCACTCTATCGTTTCTCCATCGTCAGCCTTTGATATATTTACAGCAACAACATTTGTCGAAGTATAACCACCACTGTCGTTGGCTGTTTTCTCCCAGTTGCTTGTAACAACTGCATTCCGAAAGTACCACTTGGGCGGACAAGGTGGGTTGGCATTCCTAATTACACACGTGAAGTTCACGAGATTGTATGGATAATCTTCAATGCTTGGCCGAGGTGGATCTAATGTTACCGACGATGGTGGAACTGTTTGATAAAAAATGAATGTAATTGGTTAGTGGAAATTAGTTTAAACTAATTTATTTTAGCTCGAATAGGACGAAAATTCAGAGCTTATATGAACCACTCTCGAGTCTGCTTCCTGTGTAAAACAAGTAATGCGTGGTTTCTTTTAGAGGTCATCGGTTCGAGCTTTAGATCGATCTAGCGTGAGCGGCCAACACTTTATTCACTACACCACCGCCAACTTATGGTAATTAGAATAAACATTATAACAACCTAACACTATAATTAGGTATAATTGATGGTATATATGTAGTGATATACATTCCATATATTCCTAAACAGAATAAAATGGAAATGTTATAAACGTGACGCGCGGTATAAATAACCGAATAACCATTACGTTTTCTACTTATAAGTACGGTAACATCCAAATGTGTGTGTGTAAATTTACTTACATGTGTATATAAATGTTTATGTCAATATTTATATTATAAACAAACAAAGAAACAATTGATGTTATTTACAGAATATCTGACGCCAGAATAACAAAAAAGTTACAAACATATGACATCATAGAAATAATGAAAGTGTCTTTATTGTTTTCAAATATGATCATTTTAATTCGAATTTTGCGATAAATCAGGCAAATATCATATAAACAAAACATTAACAGTAGTACATTGTATTGTTAAGTCCAATATTTGAAATCACATTAAGAGCTTTATGAACTAATGACAGAACAAATAGTTATGCTTAGTAAAAATCATCTATATATGTATTTTATCATACATAATAATGACTTGTTTCAACATATTATCCTTGACACAAAGAGTAATTTATGAGTTGACTGAACAGTCACTCACTACATAGTAAGTTGTTCCTCTTTTGAGTGAGGCTACACGACTTTTACGCTAACAACTTCGAAATATTTTGAAATATTTCATAGGGACTGTGGTTACTTGCTGCTGATGTATAGAGCAAAAGCTGACACAGCACATCGTTATAAGACACCACTGGTGCTAAAAAGTGAGCTTTATTGCATTTAAAAGATGGATCTTTTTTTAAACATCTGAGGGTTTCATTTTAAGAGAAGACACTGTCTTTAAAACATCGAGCAGTTCATCCCCCCCCCCCTTTCACACACACACACACACACACACACACACACACACACACACACACACACACACACCAGTTATTGTGCTTTTTAATGAGACTTGAATTACTTAATGAATGTGGGTGTATGGACTATTCCGTAACGAGATTTATGCTTTATTGGTTTAGATAAATAGTTTGACTATGTTTTATTGAAGCATCAGGCTCGGGAATTATATAATTTAAGACAACATAACCAACCATGTCGGAATCTCTGTTTTACCATCAACTAGTTAACTATCAAATGCTTAAGTTTACCTTACATTATATTATTCGTTACACTCATACAATCATAGCAACATGATTGCATTTTCAATTTCCATTTTATATTAATTACATCGTGTATGTAAATGGGACATACATATATGTTTCCGGATAACTTTCCAATTTAATTGATATGTATCATACATTTACCAAACAACTATCAAATAAAACAATATAGGTATCCAGTGCCTTACCCCACATACATGCATTAATGAATACATTATTTACATGACTATTCGTGTATCATGTAATTAAGCATTCGTTCCATTAGACTGAAAAATATATTAACTTAAATTCTCTTAATATACTGCAAAAAAAATTACCATCTTTATCTTTTCAAACATAAAAAATATATGCATAAACTATTTATTCAGAGCCAGATTGGTTCCGACATGGTATTGTGTGCGGTAATAAGACGTTTGCTAAAGTAAATACTTACATGAGTAATTTATCCGTGTATCATTCGTACATAAGTCATCCGCTAACATCTCATGAGAAAGACAACACTTTATCATTTCCTGGTTCCATTTCCTTTGTATGGTTGTCAGAGCAGCCGTGGTCGTTGTTGATCCATATACATTGCCTATAGTTGTGTGGTTCCCCTGAACTGGTCTTCCAGAGATGTAGAATGTAACGTTGGGCGCAGGACGTCCTCCAGTACTCCAACAAGACAAGTTAATTGGCTTGCCCTCAATTAAAGTGTTTAGTCTGAGTTGAGGGTTTTCTGGTTTGCCTGTGTTTATATAAGGTATATTGAAATAGTATCATCTTTTCCCAATAAAGCATAAACAATCGTGGAATAAAGTGTTACTTTTGCATGTATTATTTAACCATATAAGAGTATTTGCATGCAAATCATTTATCAAACGAGAGTATTACCAAGGGACATTATAATAAAATGTCGTATAGCGTCATATGTTTAAATCCTATAACATATAAAATCGAATAAGAGTAGTTCTGTAAGGTCATGTATAATGTACCCTGCCCACCTGTTAACCACATAATAACTTCATTAAGTCGACTTACTACCTCTTATTATGTTGACATTATCGTTGTTACAGATCATGTATTTTAATTATGAACATGGCGATATCTGTAATATATTAACTGGATGAAAAGATCAGTTAGTGTCATATCATGCTACCAACTGGTTACTTATTGATGTTGACATTTCTATCATAATAATGTAAGAATAATGAAATAAAGCATTACCTAGCGTAGTTTTAATTCATAGTGCATGTGTATATATGTATATCAAGTATTTAAATTTCATCCATAACAAAGTTTCTTACGAATTAAGTATATCTTCGTCGATACGACGAGTGGTTTGGCTAGCGCTTTATTGGCAACGTTGCACTGAACAGTCCACATATGTTCTCTATCCGTTACATGCAATTTTGCTGTATACAATCCTCCCGAAAATACGGTCGTTCGATTCTTGTCTCTAACCAGGATTTCCACATAGACAGGTTGTGTACCACCCGTTGTATTGCATCTGATTGTGATCGTGTGGAACGTTCTACCATGTATACACTGCTTACAGTTCTCAATGTCTCTAGTGTCTATAAACATCGGAGTACTCGGTGGAACTGAAGGTAAACACATAGCAAATGTGTCGAACACTATTTTGAACCTATATCTATTGAAAAGGATGTCATATGACATCATTTCAAAATGATGAATATATTATTTAACGTGAAAACAGCATATATAACGATACCGGAAATATTTGATAGCTATCGGTAATTAAAATACAGAACGATATGGTGCAATTTAGAAACTACAACCAATTGTTATTAATGAATATAATCTTTTTGTTATCACGAAAGATGTACATATTAAAATGTCTCTGTATTAACATGTTGTCATACCGTGAATGATTGTATAGATGTCAAAATGTATCTACGTAACTGAAATGTGTATATGTTTACTGTGCACGAATCAAAAGGAATTAAGTACTACTCACAATAACATTAGATGAACTCTTCCTTTTACACTAAATTTAAATGAAAACCAACAGATTCGAACTACTCTATCACATAATTATCTTTATATTTGGTTTAAATCGGAGTTCATAAAAGTTTACACCTAACTAAATATAACTGCTTAGTCCACCTAGATGTCTACACCTGTCTAGATACTTGTGCTTGGTGAACACATATGTATGCACCTAGCCAGTTACATGGACGTCTTGGCGGAACTATATATCAAACAGATATGGGCACTTATACAGACAGCTACGTGTATGTCTATAGTTGGACGAGTTAAAAGTATTTTAATTAATATGTTTGCTTCAAATGGATCTCATTGTCATATATCAAATGCTTATGCATAGGGATTTCACGAATCTCACCCAATATTTGAATCTGTTTCCCGTTAGTTGTTTTACTTCTGTTTTCAGTGCATTGAAGTTTGTACACACCAGTCATTGAAATGTTTATATTTGGAATTGTCAATACATACTCCAAGTTGCTCTTTATTTCAGTCTCTAGATAATCCCCGGTAATATTCCTACTTGTACACACGTCTGATCCGGGACATATGTCGGGTGTGAACAGCCAGTATCGGACAAAGTTACCAGGATTGTTGATGACAGACATCCGTGGTAGGTAACCCAGCTCAACATCGGCACTAGTTACAATCCGCGGTGTACGCTGATACAACAATCCACAATCCGCCAGTTCTACATGTATAAAATATAATATCAAGTATATAGAAAGTTTATTGGATATGTGATATTTATCTTTTTGCAGTTCCTTTTTTATTTAGAAATACAGGTTTTGACTGCCAGTCTTGAAAAAATAATAGTTAGCGATTCATACTTTACTTAATACATGTATACATTAAAAATATAGTATTAAGTTTATAGTAAATTTAGTGGTATATGTGATATTTATCTTTTTGCAGTTCATTTTTCATTAAGAAATAGATGTTTTGACTGCCAGTCTTGAAAAAAATAATAGTTAGCGACTCATACTTTACTTAGTACATGTCTTCATTAAAAATATGGTACCAAGTATATAGTAAATTTAGTGGTATATGTAATATTTATCTTTTTGCAGTTCATTTTTCATTTAGAAATACAGGTTTTAACTGCCATTCTCGAAAAACTAATAGTTAGCGATTTACATTTCACTCAGTACATGTTTGTATATTTTTATTCTGTTAACATAACTTATATATTGACATATTTTTATTTCAAATAATAAAATAGTAAAATTAAGATTTAAAACTATATTATGCACATACCTGATATATTAATTTGTATTTTCTTGTCACATTGTCCGTAAGGTGAGAAAAGTTTGGAGAAGATTATATCATTTCCAATGACAGTGTAATTGGAGAATTGTAAGTAGTATATTGAATCCCTTTCATACATCGATACGTTTGACGAATTGTAGAAGGTCTCATACGAAGTCCCGTGACTTGATATTCTATTGTACCCCCATGTGATATACGTATTCCGGAAGGGGTATTCACTTGGTAGTTCCAATGTTATGTTTAAAGGTCTATTTCTAACAACTGGTTCAGTAACAGACAGTGTTCCACATTCAGATACCGCAGTAGCTGAAATAAAGATAAAACCGTGATGATATATGCATTAATCATATACTATCAATGTTTTGTGTAAGTTACGTTATCCAATACAAAGTACGCGGTATTATATATCGATGAGACAAACGTTAGAAAGAAGAGATTTTGAAAAGAATATGTTACTGATGTATTCGGTAAATGAACAGAAATCTTGAAACCACTTGTTTAGACTCATATGTATAGTTTCCTTCTGCTATACAATCACAGAGACGATTGATATATGTCTTATTCACCTGAAAACAGGCACTTTAGGTAATATTGTTTTTCTTTTAGGAAATGGAGCCTATGACTCATGAGGCATCCGTAACTAGCACATTAAAACGACGTTTCTGTCAACTACATTATCGCAGTGTCGTCATAAATGTACCAGGTGTTGCTGCTATTTTTATTGTGTGAGCTATAACTTACTGTTAAAACACTACAATCGATGCAATATCATTTTGACTGTATTTATATACGCATTATTAATAAATGTACATTTACTGAATACTCGTTATATATAAATGTGTTTTTGTGAGAATTGCCAAACACGAGCAAAAAGCATTGCAATTCCTAGCCGGCATTCTAATGTTATACAGCTGAACAAATTAAAACTATCTACCTTAGAAGGAATATTTAATTTGTAACGAAATCCCTTGCTCGAAACAAGTAACAATACTGTATTAAAAAAAACCTTTGGCAAAATCAATTGATCTATTTCTTCCGATAAAAGTCTCAGCAGATGACAAAACTCAATAAAATTATCATACCTGAATGCATATAAACGAAAAGAGTAGCAGTCTGCATGGAGCATGCAACATCGGTCTTGCCCCTTAATACAGGCACAAACAGTAGCAGTCTGTTCATGAAGAGCTATTGAGCATACAACATCGGTCATGACCTTTAATACAGGCACAAACAGTATCAGTCTACAAATGAGGAGCTATGGAGTATGCAATATCGGTCATGCCCCATAATACAGACACAAACAGTAACAGTCTGCACATGAGGAGCTATCGAGTATGTAACATCGGTATTGTCCCTTAATACAGGCACAAACAGTAGCAGTCTGTACATGAGGAGTAATGGAGCAAGCAACATCGGTCATGCCCCTTAAAACAGGCACAAACAGTAGCACTCTGTACATGAGGAGTTATGGAACATGCAACATCGGTCATGCCCCTTAATACAGGCACAAACAGTATCTGTCTGTACATGAGGAGTTATGGAGCATGCAACATCGGTCATGCCCCTTAATAGAGGCACAAACAGTAGCAGTCTGTACATGAGGAGTTATGGAGCATGCAACATCGGTCTTGCCCCTTAATACAGACACAAACAGTATCTGTCTGTACATGAGGAGTTATTGAGCATGCAACATCGGTCATGCCACTTAATACAGACACAAACAGTATCTGTCTGTACATGATGAGTTATGGAGCATGAAACATCGGTCGTGCCCCTTAATAGAGACACAAACAGTATCTGTCTGTACATGAGGAGTTATTGAGTATGCAACATCGGTCATGCCCCTTTATACAGGCACAAACAGTATCAGTCTGCACATGAGGAGTTATGGAATATACAAAGTCATGCTCCTTAATACAGCCACAAACAGTATCAGTCTGTACATGATGAGTTATGGAGCATGCAACATCGGTCTTGCACCATAATACAGGCACACACAGTATCAGTCTGCACATGAGGAGTTATGGAACATGCAACACCGGTCATGCCCCTTAATACAAGCACAAACAGTAGCTGTTTATACATGAGGAGTTATGGAGCATGCATCATCGGTCTTGCCCCTTAATACAGGCACAAACAGTATCAGTCTGCACATGAGGAGTTATGGAACACGCAACATCGGTCTTGCCGCTTAATACAGGCACAAATAGTAGCAGTTTGTACATGAGGAGTTATGGAGCATGCAACATCGGTCTTGCCCCTTAATACAGACACAAACAGTATCTGTCTGTACATGATGAGTTATGGAGCTACAACATCGGTCATGCCCCTTAATAGAGACACAAACAGTATCTGTCTGTACATGAGGAGTTATTGAATATGCAACATCGGTCATGCCCCTTAATACAGGCACAAACAGTATCAGTCTGCACATGAGTAGTTATGGAATATACAAGGTCATGCTCCTTAATACAGCCACAAATAGTAGCAGTTTATACATGAGGAGTTATGGAGCATGCATAATCGGTCTTGCCCTTTAATACAGGCACAAACAGTATCAGTCTGCACATGAGGAGTTATGGAACACGCAACATCGGTCTTGCCGCTTAATACAGGCACAAATAGTAGCAATTTGTACATGAGGAGTTATGGAGCATGCAACATCGGTCATGCCCCTTAATACAGACACAAACAGTATCTGTCTGTACATGAGAAGTTATGGAGCATGCAACATCGGTCATGTCCCTTAATACAGAAACAAACAGTATTTGGCTGTACATCAGGAGTTATTGAGCATGAATCATTGGTGTTGCCCCTTAATACAGACACAAACAATATCTGTATGTACATGAGGAGTTATGGAGCATGCAACATCGGTCATGCCCCTTAATACATGCACAAAGAGTATCAGTCTGCACAAGAGGAGTTATGGAACATGCAACATCGGTCTTGCCCCTTAATACAGACACAAACAGTATCTGTCTGCACATGAGGAGTTATGGAGCATGCAACATCGGTCATGCCCCTTAATACAGACACAAACAGTATCTGTCTGTACATGAGGAGTTATTGAGCATGCAACATCGGTCATGCCCCTTAATACAGGCACAAACAGTATCAGTCTGCACATGAGGAGTTATGGAACATGCAACATCGGTCATGCTCCTTAATACAGGCACAAACAGTATCAGTCTGTACATGAGGAGTTATGGAGCATGCAACATCGGTCTTGCACCATAATACAGACACAAACAGTATCAGTCTGCACAAGAGGAGTTATGGAACATGCAACACCGGTCATGCCCCTTAATACAGGCACAAACAGTAGCAGTTTATACATGAGGAGTTATGGAGCATGCATCATCGGTCTTGCCCTTTAATACAGGCATAAACAGTATCAGTGTGCACATGAGGAGTTATGGAACATGCAACATCGGTCTTGCCGCTTTATACAGGCACAAACACTAGCAGTTTGTACATGAGGAGTTATGGAGCATGCAACATGGGTCATGCCCCTTAATACAGACACAAACAGAATCTGATTGTACATGAGGAGTTATGGAGCATGCAACATCGGTCTTGCCCCTTAAAACAGACATAAACAGAATATGTCTGTACATGAGGAGTTGTGGAGCATGCAACATCGGTCATGCCCCTTAATACAGACACAAACAGTATTTGGCTGTACATCAGGAGTTATTGAGCATGAAACATCGGTGTTGCCCCTTAATACAGACACTAACAATATCTGTCTGTACATGAGGAGTTATGGAGCATGCAACATCGGTCATGCCCATTAATACAGGCACAAACAGTATCAGTCTGCACATGAGGAGTTATGGAACATGCAACATCGGTCATGCCCTTTAATACAGGCACAAACAGTATCAATCTGTACATGAGGAGTTATGGAGCTTGCAACATCGGTCTTGCCATTTAATCAAGACACACAAACACTAGCAGTTTGTACATGAGGAGTTATGGAGCATGAAACATCGGTATTGCCCCTTAATACAGACACAAAAAGTATCTGTCTGTACATGAGGAGTTATGGAGCATGCAACATCGGTCTTGCCCCTCAATACAGACTTAAACAGAATCTGTCTGTACATGAAGAGTTGTGGAGCATGCAACATCGGTCATGCCCCTTAATACAGACACAAACAGTATTTGGCTGTACATCAGGAGTTATTGAGCATGAAACATCGGTATTGCCCCTTAATACAGACACTAACAATATCTGTCTGTACATGAGGAATTATGGAGCATGCAACATCGGTCATGCCCATTAATACAGGCACAAACAGTATCAGTCTGCACATGAGGAGTTATGGAACATGCAACATCGGTCATGCCCCTTAATACAGGCACAAACAGTATCAATCTGTACATGAGGAGTTATGGAGCTTGCAACATCGGTCTTGCCCCTTAATACAGGCACAAACAGTATCAGTCTGAACATGATGAGTTATGGAACATGCAACATCGGTCATGCCCCTTAACACATGCACAAACAGTAGCAGTCTGTACATGAGGAGTTATGGAGCATGCAACATCGGTCTTGCCCTTTAATACAGACACAAACAGTATATTTCTGTACATGAAGAGTTTAGGAGCATGCAATATCGGTCATGCCTTTTAATAAAGACACAAACAATAGCAATCTATACATGAGGAGGTATGGATCATGCAACATCGGTCTTGTCCCTTAATACAGACACAAACAGTATCAGTATGTACACGAGGGGTTATGGAGCATGCAACATCGGTCTTGCCCCTTAATACAGGCACAAACAGTATCAATATGTACATGAGGAGTTATGGAACATGCAACATCGGTCATGCCCCTTTATACAGTTACGAACAGTATCAGTCTTTTCATGAGGAGTTATGGAGCATGCAACATCGGTCATGCCCCTTAATACAGACACAAACAGTATCTATCTGTACATGAGGAGTTAAGTAGCATGCAACATCGGTCTTGCCCCTTAATACAGACACAAACTGTAGCAGTCTATACATGAGGATGTTTGAAGCATGCAACATCGGTCTTGTCCCTTAATACAGACACAAACAGTATCTCTCTGTACATGAGGAGTTATGGAGCATGCAACATCGGTCATGCCCCTTTATACAGACACAAATATTATCAACACTGGATGAACTATATGATCCCAAGGTACTATAATTGAGATAATCAGAGTTTTAATATATTGGATGAATATAACATCATTCCATATTAGATAGATAAAAGCTTACCTTTACCGTCAACAAAACCTTCAACAAGGAACATGGAAATGATGTAAATATATTTATCCATATTTTGTGAATAAAGGTCTAATGGTAAATTACACACTCGAATATATAATAAACACTACGATAGTCGCAATATGACATTACAATGTTAATTATTTGCCTAAAATTCAGAGGTCAGCGTCGTTAACTTCGTTAAAAATAATGTTTAAATTCATTGGCTTAGTACAAGTGATTATGAATGTTTTTCATCTGTTGTACAATTATTGTACAACGTATTGTCTTTAATTAAGAAACGCAGTTACTGGTCACATGATCAAGCTATACCATTGTATTTTAATTTGCAAAGTTTAATAACTCTGTAATCCATGTATAATGATGAGTTGCTGCAGCATTAACTTCCTCATATATTAAACAATGCTTCTTCAACTAAAAGTTACCCAGACCAATTAAACGATGCCCTGTCATTATGTCAACTTCGAAAGTACAATCAAAACAGGAAAACTATGTACGATGGGAAGTTTATCAAGTTCAGAATATATGATGACCATTTCACTATTCATTGCAATATGTCACGTATCAAAATATTGAACTGCTTTGGTGTATCAGTTTTTTAACAAAGTATAAAACAATTGTTTTTTTCAAATATTTAAGACTATTGTTTGAAAATAGTCTTGTTTATTTTGGAACTGAAATCAAACCCATTACGTTAATGTGTAAATATAACAGCAAAGTGAATATCACACAGTAAATTTTACATCAACACCGCCAGATGTAAATTATGTCAAACCACTAATCTGATATTAGCTCTCGAAGCGAAAACAACATATAAAATAGAAAGAACTCCCACCGTCACAGATAGGGACAATTGGTTTTATCTAATGTGTTTAAAGTATAAATAAGATACAGTGGTGGTAAATCGTTTTATTGGACACATTAGAATAATAGAAGATCAAGTGAAGTAAAGTCTGAAAATGATGGATCTGACTATTATCTGCTGTTGTTTCTGTGAAACTGTTTTCTCTCCGTGTTTATATATTTACAGATGTGCCTAGATGATGGGGTAAATATGCTGATTTTCCAAATAATTTCGACGATGCGATGTAGCATCACAGGAAGGAGTAAAGACATTAATGTGTTTAACTACGAAGTCATTGAATGCAAGTGACGATATTCAAAGTTGATATTTACTTCTTTAGATGTGCTGAACTGATGGGGTAAAGATGCAGATTTGCCAAAACTTCCACCAGAAGATGTAGCATCAAGGGAAAGAGTAAAGACATTAATATTAAGTACATACATTGAATACAAGTAGATATTAAACAATGATGAAGTAGCCATGTACTTTTACAATCTAATTCAATGAATATGACTTCGAATATAGACACATTAAAGTTGTATAAAGAGGAACAACAACAACAGTTGAATAACTATATTCTTTTTTCACGTGTCACTTGTGGCAGGAAAATTCCAGAGAGGAACATGATTCTCATGCGCTCATTTTGGGCAAAAGTGTTTATATCAAGTTATGCGGCTTTGGTTTTGTGCCTTTCAGGGGTTTTCCTGTCAATTAAGTGATCAAACGCCATTATCGTTCTATTGTAGAATTATGAAGTTTTACTGAGAATTTAGGAATATTATTAAATTTTAATTGATTTGATTTAGTGTTGTTTATTTAAGTTTGTTGAAATCTCTACCGCCAATTTATGTCATGAGAGGCCAGAGACGATCATTTAGTCAGCACTCAAACACTCATCCTTGCAAGTTACTTGTAGCTTTCCCATGAATCAAAGTGGGAGACGGTTGACAATGAGACAGGGAGACGATCATTTAGTCAGCACTCAAACACTCATCCTTGCAAGTTACTGGTAGCTTTACCATGAATCAACAGTGGGAGACAGTTAACAATGAGACATGGAGACGATCATTTAGTCAGCACTCAAACACTCATCCTTGCAAGTTACTGGTAGCTCTCCCATGAATCAACAGTGGGAGACGGTTGACAATGAGACAGGGAGACGATCATTTAGTCAGCACTCAAACACTCATCCTTGCAAGTTACTGGTAGCTTTCTCATGAATCAACAGTTGGATACGGTTGACAATGAGACGCAATGTCGCATATCAGTCATAACTGACACCGTGGCTGACCAGGGATTTTAACTCACGTTGTCCAGGGATTGCAACATGTAACTAGCTGTGCTAACCGTGCAGGTCATATTGAATTGAGTCATCTTGAAATTACTAATTGGAAAAAAGTTAAATAGTACTTTTTTATTTAACACCATCATAGCTATATAAATCACCGTAGACTTATTCAAATGTCAACAATTTGGTTTTGAAGAAGTGCTTTTAAAATATCTTTTAAATTCTTGTTCGTTCATGCGTACAAAAGTGCAGACGAATGTGTTATTGTTTGGTTACGAAAGAGCACTCAAGGGAAATAAATCCTGATGGCACACTAACAGTAATGGCCCTGTAAATGGATTATTATTATTATTATTAGAATTTAGGCTTAAACATTATACATATATTTGAAGAAGATCAGTTTACAAACCAATAAGAAATAATTTTTTCTCTCTTTGATGTGATGTTTCACGTTTTTATCAATGACACGACGTATTCCGTTTCTTTCTTGTTAATACTTCGACAAAAGATAAATCTATATAATCATCAACCATTTTAAAAATGTAGACACGACTCTTATATATTTTGGGTCCACATTTATGGGACAAATTCGTATTCCGCATTCTAAATATATTGACACACAACCACAGAGCCATATCCGCTGATTCAAAATGAAGAAAAACATTTTAAAAACTGGGATGTATTTTCTTTGGAAGGAGACGGGGAAGAAATCAATCTTTAGGAAATATTATCACAGATCATTAAATTTGACTGTTACGTTATGCTTGTTTTCCCCCGAATGAGCTAAAGAAGGAAATGAAAATACAAATTATTCACAATTTCTTTAAGTTTAAACATATTTTATTGCCAAATATATACATACATTCATATTATGAGCATACAATAAATATGACAAAATGGTCTGGCTACCACATTAGTTATAGCCATTCCCTTGTAACGATCAACTGTATTATATTTCGATGGCTGAGTACCATTAGGTGGACATGTTCAATGAAAATGTATACATGTAGTAAAATGTTAAGAAGTTTTAAAAACAATAGAAAGAATTTTAAAGGATACACTTAGAAGAATATTTGTTACAATAACAAAATGTATACACGCATGCCTCCTGCAGAGGACTTCTATGATACTAAAAATAAATATCACGAAATACTAATTATTAAAACGGTATGTTTGTTTAATATATATGTGCATGTTGTCAAATAAATCACCATTTTCAAGATCAGTTAAAGCATTGCTGCCAAACAGAATCTTTTGAATATACAAACGATGACATGGTCTTGTTTTAGTAAATAATAAGGAACATTGAAAGAAATAATGATGTGTATATTTTGTATCGTATCCACATTCACATTTTGCTGTTTCATGTAAATGGTGTATGTCCAGATCAATATTTTATTTACTACACAATTTCGATGTTGGTTATTGTGTATATTTTGCACGTTTAGGCCAAACTTATGCATGTGTGTATTGACTTTTCAGTTGGTTCCTATACATGTACACATTGTCATCTATGTGATTAATTGAGACGACTCGACTCTCAATTGTGTGTCAATTTCAAGAATGTTTGGACATCGGACATGGGCAGCTAACTGACTTAACTGTGTACAAGTGATTCAAGTAACATAAATGAAGACTTGCAACTGTGCTAACATAAATTTAACACAAAATATTCAAACCAATTGGTCAACTCAAAATTTTACCATAAAGGTTAACAGTCAACAAAGCAATCCATTACTTACTCAAATCTATTAATAACTTGGACATAGCATGGAACTATTTTATTACAAAGCTAATTCAATTTCATGTTTATTTTTTTAGTTTGTAGTCTACAATGAAGGAGTGGATATATGACGTACACATTGTAAATGTTAAACTATGTTGTATTAAATAGCCAATACAATCGTTACAAATATTTTACTTCTCCGACTGTATATCGTCCATTCATGAAGCTTTCATTCAACATTTCAATGTAAAAGTAGTCAACCAACACCGACCAATCAAAACCTTCTTCTTTTTTTCTTCTTTTTTTTATTTCCATGGTACATTCACATACAATTTAATATTACATACATAATACAATTTACATTCTTTATATATATTTGTTGATGAACTTATTATCAGAAATACAGTCAAGGATCTTGACAGAATAGGTTGAAGAGAAGACAAAAAAAGAAGGTGAAGAAGAAGAAGATTGTTTTTTGGAAGAAAGGTAAATTAGTCCTCACTGTCACTTTATTCATTAAATTATTTTATTAGAAATTAGTAAAATTGAAGTTTTTCCATTTGTTTTCATATTATGTAATTTTGTCTTTTGTCAGTGCAATTAATCTTTCGAGGTTTTCATGGTATTTTTAATATTTTTTAAAGTGTTATGTTTGCTTATTTGCTTTTAAAAAGGAAATATTTTGCAAATATCAATATACAGTTAATGTAGCTACTCTGGTCCACATATCCGAAGCCGATCATTGAATAATATAAATGTATGTATATAAAAACATTTAAATTTCCGTCCAAAAACTTGTGTTAATGTGACATTCCCAAAAACAAGTGTTTATTAGTTTCTTCAAACTTGCGTTATTAATATTACATTTAAACAGAAATTTGTTGTTTGGGATTATTCTCATCAAGTTTTTAAATTGAAACGCTCTTAATTTTGTATTTATTAAAAACTTGATAGGTATAGTATGTACAGTTTTCCAGTTTATGTTATTCATTTCATCTTTCTATTTAATAATGTGTTTTCGATACAACTTAATTGTTTATTATATAAGTATTGGTTTGGACTGTTTAAAGTTTTAATTTGTTTTACTTGTTAAATATGTTGCATATTAGATAATATGTTATCATTTTTGAGTTTAACTTTCCAAGAGCGTGGTATACTTTGAATTAGTTTATGATATTTAAAAAAAATCTCTGTCGTCTTTAGCATGTACATTTTACAGATATTGAAAGGGATGAAATAATTTATGTCTGCTATCAAAGAGTTGGGCAATATATTTTATTCCTTTATCATACCATGGTTTGTAGAAAAGAGGTTTGTTATTGTTTTTAATAAAGGAGTTGTTCCATATTATCTGCATTTTTACATTTCAGTATGTTCACTAAAGTTTATATTTAACCATGATAATACTATGTCTGATAAAAACTTTGAAGTTGTATTGTTAAGGTCTTTCCCATTGATGTTACATTCAAATATAAATCGTGTATATTAATCCTAATGCGACGGGCACGAATTATTTGTTTGGTATCTCTTAAAAAATTGGCCGATATTTAAACAACCATGAAAAAAGTCTTTTTTATTTCACTTGACTTAATTTTCCCTTTGAAGTGGTAATTTAAAGATCATCATGTTATTTAATACTGTATTGTTAATCTTGGTTAAAAATGAGAAAACAACGATGAAAACCAGTAACTATCACGTGCTGTTAAACAAAACAGACAATGTCGAAGTCGGTTTCCACGTACATGCTAGGACTAGTATGTTCCGTGTATATCAAATCAACCTTTTGATCTGATTTTATAGACTATATTGTCAATTAGAAAACTACGTTAAAACAACAATAATGTTGTTGTTTTTGTTGTTGTCGTCATTATTGTTTTTGTTGTTGTTGCTGTTATTGTTGTTGTTGTTGTTGTTGTTGTTGTTGTTGTATGGTGTTTAGCGTCGATTTTAACAATATTTTTACCCAATCTACATGAGACAGTATTCATAGCGCTACCACACTGAAGTATCATATCAGATACACGGTGTATGGTAAAACACCAAGTCCACAATTATTAAACTCTTTGGTATGACCCGGCCGGGGATCGGACCTATAACCTGCCACATGCCAGGCAGACGCTCAACAACTAGGCCACCGCTGCAGTGTAAAGCAACTTTGAAAAGTGCTCAATTTTCCAAGTGTTTAATATACCTAAATCCACAAAATATACGAGAACGTGCCATTACTGACAAAAAATAAACATCCGCTTTGCTTCATTGCAGCTATGAATGTTTACGACCGACATATTTAATTAATAGTCTCATATTTTTTCCGTTATTACAGTCATAATCTTATCCATACAAATGCACCTTAAACTACTGTTGCAATACAATAAATAATTGTTCAAACTTTCATATTGCTATACCATTTATATTACCATTAAAATTGATGTTTTTAGTTTGGATGATAACTTTTATTATTTTCAAAACAACAGAAATGTTTTAGTCATAATATTCAAACACTGTCTACTGCCATCAGCCGATATATGAGTTCCATATTTACGGATCGGATTCATGGCATATGTACATTGGTCTTCGTACTCGGTGAAATAACATACAACAGGTCCATAGATGTTGCTACTTACCTCTTCATCATTGGCCAATAACTTGATACTGCGTAATCAAGAGGCATATATACATTCAATTTCGACTTCGTACTCGGTGAAATTACAAACATAAGGTCCATAAATGTGGCTACTTACCTTTTCATCATGCAATAACTGTCTACTGCTTCATCAACATGCATATATACATAGGTCTTCGTACTCGTCGAAGTAACACACATCAGGTTCATATATATGGCTACTTACCTCTTCATCGGGCAATAACTGTATACTGCGCCATCAACAGGCAAATATACATTGGTCTTCGTACTCGGTGAAATTACACACTTCAGGTCCATAGATATGGCTACTTACCTCTTCATCATGCAATAACTTTATACTGCGTCATCAACAGACATATATACATTGGTCTTCGTACTCGGTGAAATAACACACGTCAGGTCCATAGATATGGCTACTTACCTCTTCATCGGGCAATAACTGTATACTACGTCATCAACAGGCAAATATACATTGGTCTTTGTAGTCGGTGAAATTACACACATCAGGTCCATAGATGAGGCTACTTACCTCTTCATCGGGCAATAACTGTATACTGCGTAATGAACAGGCAAATATACATTGGTCTTTGTACTCGGTGAAATTATACACATCAGGTCCATAGATGTGGCTACTTACCTCTTCATCGGGCAATAACTGTATACTGTGTCATTAACAGGCATATATACATTGGTCTTCGTACTCGGTGAAATTACACGAATCAGGTTCATAGATGTGGCTATTTACCTCTTCATCGGGCAACAACTGTATAGTGCGTCATTAACAGGCATATATATATTGGTCTTCGTACTCGGTGAAATTACACGAATCACGTCCATAGATGTGGCTACTTACCTCTTCATCGGGCAACAAATGTATACTGCGTCATCAACAGGCATATATACATTGGTCTTCGTACTCGGTGAAATTGGACACATCAGGTCCATAGATGTGGCTACTTACCTCTTCGTCAGGCAATAACTGTGTACTGCGTCATCAACAGGCATATATACATTGGTCTCCGTACTCGATGAAATTACACACATCACGTTCATAGATCAGGTTACGTACCACTTCATCGGGTAATAAATGTATACTGCGTCATCAACAGGCATATATCCATTGGTCTCCGTACTCGGTGAAAAAACAAGCATCACGTCCATAGATGTGGCTACTTACCTCTTCATCGGGCAACAACTGTATACTGCGTCATCAACAGGTATATATTCATTGGTGTTCGTACTCGGTGAAATTTCACGCATCAGGTCCATAGATGTGGCTACTTACCTCTTCATCGGGCAACAGTTGTATACTGCGTCATCAACAGCCATATATGCTTTGGTCTCCGAACTTGGTGAAATGACACGCATCAGGTCCATATATGTGGCTACTTACCTCTTCATCGGGCAACAACTGTATACTGGGTCATCAACAGGCATATATACATTGGTCTCCGTACTCGGTGAAATTACTCACATCACGTCCATCAATGTGGCTACTTACCTCTTCATCAGGCAATAACCGTATACTGCGTCATCGACAGGCATGTACATATAGGTCTTTGTACTCGATAAAATTACACACAACAGGTCCATAGATGTGGCTACTTACCTCTTCATCAGGCAATAACTCTATACAGCCTCATCAACAGGCATATATACTTTGGTCTTCGTACTCGGTGAAGTTACACACATCAGGTCCATAGATATGGCTAATTACTTCTTCATCGGGTAAATACTGTATACTGCGTCATCAACAGGCATAGAGACAATGTTCTTTGTACTCGGTGAAATTTTACACATCAGGTCCATAGAAATGGCTACTTACCTCTATATCGGGCAACAACTGTATACTGCGTCATCAACAGGCTTATATACATCAGTCTCCGTACTCGGTGAAATTACACATATCAAGTCCATAGATGTCGCTACTTACCTCTTCATCGGGCAACAACTGTACACTACGTCATCAACATGCATATATACATTGGTCTCCGTACTCGGGGAAATTACACACATCAGGTCCATAGATGTGGCTATTTACCTCTTCGTCAGGCAATAACTGTGTACTGCATCATCAACAGGCATATATACATTGGTCTCCGTAATCGGTGAAATTACACACATCACGTCCATAGATGTGGCTACTTACCACTTCTTCGGGCAATAACTGTATACTGCGTCATCAACAGGCATATATACATTGGTCTCCGTACTCGGTAAAATTACACGCATCACGTCCATAGATTTGGCTACTTACCTCTTCATCGGGCAACAACTGTATACTGCATCATCAACAGGCATATATATATTGGTCTTCGTACTCGGTGAAATAACACGCATCACGTCCATAGATTTGGCTACTTACCTCTTCATCGGGCAACAACTGTATACAGCGTCATCAACAAGCATATAAACATTGGTCTCCGTACTCCGTGAAATTACACGCATTAGGTCCATAGATGTGGCTACTTACCTCTTCATTGAGCAACAACAGTATACTGCGTCATCAACAGGCATATATACATTGGTCTTCGTACTCGATGGAATTACACACAACAGGTCCATAGATGTGGCTACTTACTTCTTCATCAGGCAATAACTGTATACTGCGTCATCAACAGACATAGATTGGTGTTCGTACTCTGTGAAATTACACACATCAGGTCAATATATATGGCTACTTACCACTTCATCGGGCAATAACTGTATACTGCGTCATCAACAGGCATATATACATTGGTCTTCGTACTGGGTAAAATTACACACATCAGGTCCGTAGATATGGCTACTTACTTCTTCATCGGGCAATAACTGTATACTGCGTCATCAACAGGCATATATACATTGGTCTTTGTACTCGATGAAATTACACACATCAGGTCCATTGATATGGCTACTTACCTCTTCATCGGGCAACAACTGTATACTGCGTCATCAACAGACATATATACATTTGTCTCCGTACTCGGTGAAATTATACTAATCACGTTAATAGAAGTGGCTATTTACCTCTTCATCGGGCAACAACTGTAAACTGCGTCATCAACAGGCATATATACATTGGTCTACGTACTCGGTGTAATTACACGCATCATGTCCATAGATGTGGCTACTTACCTCTTCATCGGGCAACAACTGTATACTGCGTCATCAACAGGCATATATACATTGGTCTTTGTACTCGATGAAATTACACACATCAGGTCCATTGATATGGCTACTTACCTCTTCATCGGGCAACAACTGTATACTGCGTCATCAACAGACATATATACATTTGTCTCCGTACTCGGTGAAATTATACTAATCACGTTAATAGAAGTGGCTATTTACCTCTTCATCGGGCAACAACTGTAAACTGCGTCATCAACAGGCATATATACATTGGTCTACGTACTCGGTGTAATTACACGCATCATGTCCATAGATGTGGCTACATACCTCTTCATCGGGCAACAACTGTATACTGCGTCATCAACAGGCATATATACATTGGTCTCTGTACTCGGTGAAATTACAAGCATCAGGTCCAAAGATGTGGCTACTTTCCTCTTCATCGAGCAATAACTGTATACTGCGTCATTAACAGGCATAAATACATTGGTCTCCGTTCTCGGTGAAATTACACGCATCAGGTCAATAGATGTGGCTACTTACCTCTTCATCCGGCAACAACTGTTTACTGCGTCATCAACAGGCATATATACATTGGTCTCCGTACTCGGTGAAATTACACACATCAGGTCCTTAGAAGCGGCTACTTACCTCTTCATGGGGCAAAAACTGTATAATCCGTTTTCGACAGGCATATATACATTGGTATCCGTACTCGGTGAAATTACACACATCAGGTCCATAGATATTGCTACTTACCTCTTCATCAGGCAATAACTGTATACTGCGTCATCAACAGACATAGATTGGTTTTTGTACTCGGTGAAATTACACACATCAGATCCATACATATGGCTACTTACCTCTTCATCGGGCAATAACTGTATACTGCGTCATTAACAGGCATATATACATTGGTCTTTGTACTCGTTGAAATTACACACATCAGGTCCATATATATGGCTACTTACCTCTTCATCGGGCAATAACTGTATACTGCGTCATCATAAGGCATATATACATTGGTATCCTTACTCGATGAAATTACACACGTCAGGATTATAGATGTGGCTACTTACCTCTTCATCGGGCAACAACTGTATACTGCGTCATCAACATGCAAATAGAATTTGGTCTCCGTACTCGGTTAAATTACACACATCAGGTCTATAGATATGGCTACTTACCTCTTCATCGGGCAATAACTGTATACTGCGTCATCAACAGGAATATATACATTGGTCTTTGTACTCGATGAAATTACACACATAAGTTCCATAGATGTGGCTACTTACCTCTTCATTGGGCAACAACTGTATGCTGCTTCATCAACAGGCATATGTACATTGGTCTTCGTATTCGGTGAAATTACACAGATCAGGTCCATATATGAGGCTACTTACCTCTTCATCGAGCAACAACTTTATAATGCGTCATCAACAGGCATATAGACATTGGTCTCCCTACTCGGTGAAATTACACACATCAGGTCCATATATATGGGTTCTTACCTCTTCATCAGGCAATAACTGCATACTGAGTCATCAACAGACATATAAACATTGGTCTCCGCACTCAGTGACATTACACACATCAGGTCCATAGATGTCGCTACTTACCTCTTCATCGGGTAATAACTGTATTCTGCGTCATCAACAGGCATATATACATTAGTCTTCGTACTCTGTGAAATTACACACATCAGGTCCATAGATATGGCTACTTACCTCTTCATCAAGTAATAACTGTATACTGCATCATCAACAGGCATATATACATTCGTCTTTGTACTCGGTGAAATTACACACATCAGGTCCATAGATGTGGCTTCTTACCTCTTCATCAAGCAATAACTGTACTCTGCGACATCAACAGGCATATATACATTGGTCTTTGTACTCGGTGAAATTACACACATCAGGCCTATAGATATGGCTACTTACTTCTTCATCGGGCAATAACTGTATACTGTGTCAGCAACAGGCATATATACATTGGTCTTTGTACTTGGTGAAATTACACACATCAGGTCCATTGATATGGCTACTTAACTCTTCATCGGGCAACAACTGTATACTGCGTCATCAACAGACATATATACATTGGTCTCCGTACTCGGTGAAATTAAACAAATAACGTCCATAGATGTGGCTACTTACCTTTTCATCGGGCAACAACTGTATACTGCGTCATCAACAGGCATATATACATTGGTCTCCGTACTCGGTGAAATTACACACATCAGGTCCTTAGATGTGGCTACTTACCACTTCATCAGGCAATAATTGTATACTGCGTCATCAACATGCATATAGACATTGGTCTCCGTACTCGGTGAAATTACACACATCAGGTCCATAGATGTGGCGTGGCTTCTTACCACTTCATCAGGCAATAACTGTATACTGCGTCATCAACAGGCATATAGACATTGGTCTCCGTACTCGGTGAAATTACACACATCAGTTCTATAGATATGGCTACTTACCTCTTCATCGGGAAATAACTGTATACTGCGACATCAACTGGCATATATACATTGGTCTTCGTACTCGATGAAATTACACACATAAGGGCCATAGATGTGGCTACTTACCTCTTCATCGGGCAACAACTGTATGCTGCTTCATCAACAGGCATATGTACATTGGTCTTAGTACTCGTTGAAATTACACATATCAGGTCCATATATGTGGCTACTTACCTCTTTATCGGGCAACAACTTTATACTGCGTCATCAACAGGCATATAGACATTGTTCTCCCTAATCTGTGAAATAACACACAACAGGTCCATAGATGTGGCTACTTACCTCTTCATCAGGCAATACCTGCAAACTGAGTCATCAACAGACATATAGACATTGGTCTCCGTACTCGGTGACATTACACACATCAGGTTCATAGATGTGGCTACTTACCTTTTTATCAGGCAATAACTGTATACTGCGTCATCAACAGGCATATATACATCAGTCTTCGTACTCTGTGAAACTACACACATCAGGTCCATATATATGGCTACTTACCTCTTCATCAGGTAATAACTGTATACTGCGTCATCAACAGGCATATATACATTCGTCTTTGTACTCGGTGAAATTACACACATCAGGTCCATAGATGTGACTACTTACCTCTTCATCAAGCAATAACTGTATACTGCGACATCAACAGGCATATATACATTGGTCTTTGTACTCGGTGAAATTACACACATCAGGCCTATAGATGTGGCTACTTACCTCCATCAGGCAATAACTGTATACTGCGTCATCGACAGGCATATATACATTCGTCTTCGTACTCTGTGAAATAACACACATCAGGTCCATATATATGGTTATTTACCTCTTCTTCGGGCAATAAGTGTATATTGCGTCATCAAAAGGCATATATACATTGGTTTTCGTATTCGGTGAAATTTCTCACATCAGGTCCATATATATGGTAACTTACCTCTTCATCGGGCAATAAGTGTATACTGCGTCATCAACAGGCATATATTCAGTTTAAGTTTTTGAATCTGATATTTTCAATATATAAGTTCTACATGCAATGTTAGTCATGCCACCAAAATTTTTTCATAATTCGGGATTCACTTAATTACAAATTAATGTAATTAACATTTGTTTGGCAGCATAATTAATAAATACATAAACTAATATTTACATAGAACAGACGTATATACATTTAAATTCTTGGTTTGTCTCGGAGATGAATTAATTTATGAAATATTAATTTAACAAATTAGACAGTCCGTAACTGTACATTGGCTTTATCTATTGTATATGTATTCTTTATTCATGAAAAACAATAGTGACCATTATCAAGCAAATTAAAAGTATTTACCTAAATGAGCACACATACAAAATACAAGTCTGTTTAGACATGAGGGCAAACACAAAATAAAAATATTTACATAAATAAATAATACAACAAGAAAAATGTATGTACAAAATTGAAGACTCCTACAAAATACAAATATTTACAAATATGAGTACGCCTATAAAAATCAGCTTAATATCAACAACATAGTAATGTTTATTCTTTCAACCAAACATATAAACATTAACGTATAAGCGAAACAGAAATATTTGCTAAAAGCTAAAGAACAATATCATTTACACATGTCGTTACATAATCTATATATGCTTGGGAAAATATAAAATCGTAAAGTACTTCGCATCTGCAACATACATTAGCTATATGGTTTTACTAGTAATTTAATTTTATTTCAAACTTATCACGAATTTGGTCTTATTGGTAATATAAGTATGAGGTTAATTAAAGTTATTCCACATCGACATATACTATTCCTTAAATATAATTCTTATTCCGTAATACAACAAAAATCAGCACAGAGCTAAGAACAAGTTCAAGAAATCGAAGTGCAATGAGTGTATATATAGCTATGGCCCTTCCATATATGGTGTTGTCATTATCGTCTGCTTTGCGTCCTGTGCTATCACTTCCTGTTAAGTTGTGCTGATGCTCTGTAATTAACATAAATAAACTATTTAATACCCTTGTTTAACATATACATGTATGACCCGTTAATGTTATCAAATACAAAAGGTAAGTATGATGAAGGGCGATAATTTGATATAGACAATTATGGTTGGTCTATGTGATGCCTGTGGTTGAGCGCGTATATCATAGCGAATGCACGTGCGTATTGTTTTCATACATTGCTTGCGAGTGTGTTTGTTTCTGTATGTGTGTACAATGCCTGCTTTTATTATGTATATTTAATGACTCATATCTTCGTGCAAAAAATGAACATATTAAATAGGATTATTTTTTGTAAAATGAAATTACCTATGACAATGATTTCAATTTCTTCTGTCTTTGTCCCAAACACTTCATTATAAGCACGACAAGTGTACGTTCCACTATCTTCCTGTGTTGTGTCGTTGAGACTAATACATGAGGCATTAGGACCACACGTCTGTCCTGTGATTAAAGTGTTGTCATTGTTGTTGACCCAGCTTATAACTGATTCAGGGTTACTCTTTACTGTACATTGCAGTCCAACAGTCGTACCTTTCGTGACGTATGACGCAGGTGTAGATATCGTTATACCTATGAGAGGTGCATCTGAAATAGATTTAATAAATGGTATCATTCTGAAATATTAGGTATACTTAAAATTTTATAAAGTGTGCAACTATTCTTTTGAAAAAAAAATGTTTTCATTTGTTGTATGTTTGAATTGTGTGGTATAACACGCGGTTTATATTTTATATTATCATTTTTATTATGATAAGGCTTCTGTTGGAAAGATATTTTCTAATTTTTGGTAAACTAGTATATTATATTTCCAGATATTTTTTTAAATTTAACTACATATTATATATAATCTATACCATAAATTTTCTTAATGAAGCATTGAGTATCCAATACCTTACATTGTATAGATATGACCATGTCTGCATATAACATTGTTACATATCTATTCATGTAACCTGCCACCAAGCATGCCTTCGATTTGCCAGTAATGAGTAAATATATGATTTGTTGAAATACTTCAAAACATTTAAAATCTAAGTTTATACATAACATTATTTCAGGACTACATTGATTCCGGAAGTTATATTGTGTGCTGTATTCATACGACATATGCTAGATAGTAAAATACATTGATATTTACATGTATAGTTTATCATTTGATCACTCGTACACAAGTCATCTGTTAACATCTCGTGGGAAAGACAACACTTTATCGGTTTCTTGTTCCACGTCCTTTCCATGGTTGTCAGCACGGCAGTTGCCATCGTTTCAACATACCCTTTAGTTGTTTGGCTACTCATAATGGGATTTCGAGAGATGTAAAATGTAACATTTGGCGCGGGAAGTGCTCCTGTACTCACACAAGACACGTTGATTGGCTTGCCCTCAGTAAAAGAGTTTAGACTGAGTTGGGGGTTTCCTGGTTTGCATGTACAAGTTACATTACGATAGTTACTTCTATTCCTACTTAGACATTAACAACCATGGATATCGTGTTATTTTTGCATATATTACCCAACCATATAGGAGTGTTTGCAAGTAAGCCATTTATCAATTGACAATATCACCAAAGAAAGATATTAATCATATGTAATAATAAAGTAACCAATGCTTGCTTATATAACGTGTTATATCTAAAACATTTAAGTCAGCATATTATTTAACAATTAATTTGCCATCGTACGGTGTCATATCATTAAATCATATTGGCGTATCGTATATGGTGGCGTAGTTCTGTCCGCTTGTTAGCCTATTTTAAGTTACCTTTTTAAGTTGACATAGAGGATGTACTACCTACTATGTTGACATCTTAATTATATGTTGACATCATCATATTTATAATAAGTAATATATTTTGATTGTCAATATGGCGACATATGTAATATACCAATGGTTACTTATCAATGTTTATCATAATAATGTAAAAAATGCATTAATGATATAAATGTGTAGTTATTAATTTATAGTACAGATGTTATAATTATATAAACATGTATATAATGCAATTAAATTTCATCAACAACAAAGTTTCTTACGTATTAAGTATATATTCGTGGATACTACAAATAGTTTCTCTAGCTCATTGTTGGCAACGTTACATTGAGCAGTCAGCATATGTTCTCTACACGTTAATGTCAATTTTGCTGTATACAACTCTCCCGAAGATACGGTTGTTTGTTTCTTCTGATCAACCAGGATATCCACATGGACAGGTTGTGTTCCAACCGTTGTATTGCACCTGATTGTGATCGGGTGGAACGGTGTACCAAATATACACTGCTTACAACCCTCAAAGTCTCTAGTGTCCACGAACATCGGGGTACTCGGTTGAACTGAAGGTAAAAACATAACAAATGTCTCGAACATTTATTGAACAGGATGTAATATTACGTCATTTTAAAGTGATGAATATACTATTTAACGTGAACACAGCATATATAATGATATTGGAAAGATATGCTAGCTTAATTAATGTTTACCTCGGTTATTCAAACACAGTACTTTTTCTGAGCGATATGGTGTTATTTGGAATTTACAATCAACTATTATTAAAGACTTCGACATTAATATGAATTTAATCATTTTTGATCGCATGAAAAACAAACTAATGTTAAACTGATATTGATAGACACTGGCTCATTTCAAGGCCAAACATATAATTGCAATTATTTGTTACCTGAATATGTCTTAAAGAGATGTACATTTTCCAATTTCTCTATGTACACATGTTGTTATACCTTTAATGATAGTTTAGATGTCAAAATGTATCTACGTAACTGAAATCTGCATATGTTTGCTGTGCACGAATCAAAAGAAATTCAGTAATATTCTCAATAACACTTAATGAACTCTTCTTTCAAACTACATTTAAATGAAAACAAAAAAAATCGAACTACTCAATCTCATAATTATTATTATATTTGGTTTAAATCGGTGTTCACAAAATTTTAATTATTCTACATATATACAGAATATTTACATATCTAGTACTTACACGAACTAACTCTCTCCACTATTTCGGTAAAACAAGATCTCTACTTAATAGCAGTCTGAGAGTACTGTACGGATCAGATATCATAAGAAATCGATAGAACTAGATATCCAAACTATCAAATTACTGATATTTGATGGAAAACAATTTCAAGCTAATATGAAAGTTCTGTAAGGATTTAAATATCTACTTTAACCTGAGACCCTTGCCTATATATATATATATACCAGATATCGGAGTACTCAATGATCCAAGATATGTCTATTTAAATATAACTGCTCAGTGAACCTAGATGGTTACACATAACTAAATACTAACTGCTCAGTGAACCTAGATTTTTACATCTAACTATGTACTTACTGCTTAGTGAACTTAGATGTCCACACCTGACTAAATACTACTGCTCAGTGAACCTAGATTTTACACCTAACTAAATACTAACTGCTCAGTGAACCTTATTGTCTACACATGTCTAGATACTTGTGCCTGGTGAACACAGATGTATGAACCTAGCTAAATACATGAACGTCTCGGTGGAACTATATATCAAATAGATATTAGCAATTATACAGACAGCTACGTGTTTTTCTAAAGTTATACGAGATAAAAGTATTTTAAATAAAATATTTGCTTGAAAAAGATCATATTGGCAACAAATATCAATTGCTTATGTATACGGATAACAGGATTCTCACCAAATACTTCAATCTGTTCCCCGTTAGTATTTTTTTCTTCTGTTTTCAGTGCATTGGATTTTGTATACACCAGTCATTGTACTGTTTATATTTTGAATTGTCAAACATACTCCATGTTGCTCTTTATTTCAGTCTCTAGATAATCCCCGGTAATATTCCTACTTGTACACACGTCTGATCCGGGACATATGTTGGGTGTGAACAGCCAGTATCGGACATAGTTACCAGGATTGTTGATGACAATACCTCGTTGTAGGTATCCCAGCTCATCATCGGCACCAGTTACAACCCGCTGTGTACGCTGATACAACAATCCACAATCCGCCAGTTCTAAATATATATATATAAAACATAGTATCCAATATGTATATAGTATGAATAGCGGCATATGTGATCTTCGTATTTTTGCAGTTCTTTTTTCATTTAGAAATACAGGTTTTAACTGCCATTCTTGAAAAAATAATAGTTAGCGATTTACATTTTACTTAGTACATGTATACATTATAAATATGGTACAAAGTATATAGTAAGTTTAGTAGTAAATGTGATATTTATATTTTTGCCATTCATTTTTCATTCAGAAATACTGCCTTTCTTGAATCAGTTATAGTAAGCGATTTATATTTTGCTTAGTACATATTTGTATAAAATATTGATGTACTTTTAACGTTATTTGCATTTTGATATATTTTATTTCAAATAATAAAATAATAAAATTAAGAATTAAAAATAAATATTGCACATACCTGATATATTTATTTGTATTTTCATGTCACATTCTCTGTGCCGTGTGAAAATTTTGGCGGAGATGGTAGCATTTCCACTGAGAGTGTTATTGGAGAAGTTTAAGTAGTTTATTGAATCCCTTTCATACACCGACATCACGTGACTTGATACTCTATTGTATTGCCATGTTATATGTGAATTCCTAAAGTAGTATTCACGTGAAAGTTCAAAAGTTATGTTTAAAGGTCTATTTCTAACAACTGGTTCAGTAACAGAAATAGTTCCACAGTCAGATATCTCAGTAGCTGCAAAGAGAGATAACACTTTGACGATATACGCATTACTGTTCTATAAATGTTTTTGGTATTTATCCAATACACACTACAAAATATAATTAGACTTCTAATACAAACGTTAGAATGAATAGCCTCGAGATTTTCATAGCAATACGTTACCGTTGTGTTCAGTAAATAAACAAAAATATGGAAACCGCTTACATTGGTTCATATGTATTGTTTCGTTCTTTTATGTATTCGCGCAGACGAGAGATTTATGTCTAAATCATCTGAAACGGTCACCTAAGGAACTATTATTTTCATATTGGGTATCGGAGCCTATAACTCATGCAGCATGCACAACTACCACAAATAAGACGATGTTTCCTTCAACTGCGCTATCGCATCGTCGTCAGTAATGTACCAGGGGCGGCTGACATCACAGCTACCGTGATTTCTAATCCTGAAAGTAACTAAACTGCTTAAATGACTTTGAATTTTATAACGACTTGGAACTTTCCTTACAAGAAATTATGTCTATGGATCTACACCAAGTAGTTTTCTCCAAACATTAGAAAAACTAAACCAAACATAAATAAAACATAAAACACATGTTTACATGTAACTAGTATAAAAATGAATGTTTGTTAAGCTATATAAGAAGTTTATGAACTATCAATGTTGTAGAAAAAGAGCAATTTGAATAAACAATCCATCTTATTTTTATTTTTATTGAGGGAATTACATGTGAGCGTATTCGATGTTACATCCAAATGACTTTGTTGATATGTGCATTTTAATGTACATTTACTGACTATTCATCTGATATGAATGTGCTTTTTGTGAGAGTTGTCAAACACAAACAAAATGCAATGCAATTACGCACCGGTATTCTAATGGTACAGAGCCGAACAAATCAAAACTATCTGCTGCAAAAGGTGTATTTATGAAAATATCCTGCTTGAAACAAATAACAATGCTCTATTAACAATTTTTGGCAAAATTATTTTTTTCAATTTTATCCGAACAAAGTCTCTATAGATGATAATATAAAATAGACATGCCCCTTAATACCGACACAAACAGTATCAACACTGGATGGGCTACATGATCCCAAGGTATTATGACTGAGATAAACAAAGTTTTAATATATTGCATACAAAGGGATATACCATTAGCATAACTCCGTATTAAGTAAATAAAAGCGTACCTTTACCCTTAACAAAACCTTTAATGAAAATAACAGAAATGAGATAAATACATTTATCCATTTTTTGCGAATAAAAGTCTAATCACGAATGTTGTACAATTACTGTACTAAATGTATATAGTTTGTCTTTAGTTTAGAAACGCATGTACTGGTTCACATTATCAATTCATTCCATTCGTTTTAATTCGTACTGTAGTTCATACTTAACTAATGAGTGACCGCAACATTATCTTCCTCATATATTAAACAATGATAAAACTAGAAGTTACTTAGGACATCAAACGGTGACCGGCCATTGTGTCACGGTCGAAAGTGCAACCGAAATCGGAAAACTATATACGCTGGGCAGTTTATTTAGTTCGTAATAAACTATGATCTTATCAATATCCATCCAATATGTCACGTCTCGAAATATTTACGACTGAACTGATTTTGTGTATATATTGAACTTGTATGAATTTTTGTTATTACGATGTTTAATTAGAAAAGAGGAAAAAGAGTACGTTTTTATTTAAAAACACCATAGCTAAATGAAATCGATGAATGCTAATTAAAATCTCGACGCATTGTTTTTTCTTTAATAAGTGCTTTTTAAATACCTTTATTGTTTGTTCATGTGAACCACAATACGGACGAATAGATATTGTATAAAGTATATAAAGGGCATCCACTCAAACAAGGACGGATGTAGCGTTAAGTTTTATTTGGTGCAATACAATTAAGAGCAAAATTGGTTACAGAAAGCTGTCTTTTTCGGCCAATTGTGTAATTTACCATCTCATTTCTTGGCAAAAGATATATTTTTAAATAGACTTATACGTTATAATGACAACCCGTATAATAAAAGAGGGTTTATTTCTGGTATATATAGCTTGTTTTCTCAGCAACCATTTGTTGGAATTCAATGACACTTCAAAAAAGTGATTGGTACCAAGCTTAGTTGTCAATATTATTGGTATGTTGCTTCTGAATAATTTTTTCACTGAGTTATAGCCCTTTGATTTTTCAGACATTTTTGTCGTTGTCGCTGTTTCTCAGCAACAATAGGCTGGAATTCAATAACACTTCACAAAAGTGATTGATTACTGTTTCAAAGCGGTTAGAAAAAGGGGGCAATAACTGTGTTATGGTGCCATCTGGCAATATTCATCACCTCCAGTGATATTTCTAGTAATGATATCTGCATTTTTACTAGAGCCAAGATAAAATTCTCACGCTGTGACGTAATGCCATTCATAAAATTCTCTTGCTATGATATGGTATCCTTGGACTACTATACAAATAAACCTAGAATAAAAGTCTTAAAAATCTTAGTTATGGTTGTATACAAGAAAAAGTATCTGTTATGGTGTTTTTCGGTACAGCGGAATAAATGTTTTAGCAAAATCCCTTGGGTTGGAATTTTCCATCCACACTGCAAACCCATAAAAGATACTTATATTCTTGCATACCAGACAAGGATATTTTTACCGGGTGTAACAAAGTTAACATTTTTACACATAAAATGACTACACATAACCCTTAAGCTTTAACAATACTCTTTATGTACAGGTACGGTAATTACATGTAATTACATAAATGAAAGTGAACACTTTTTATATGCAGACTGCACAGTATAAAAGGGTCAGTTGTATTGGTTATTTGAGAGAGGAAGATGTGTTGTGTTGCATAAAGGTCTGGGACCTTACATAGAGATAGGAATTTGATTTGTTGAAGTTGAATGCAAGATGAGGCGAGAATGATGATATGAAGTTTGGTGAGTGAAACATTGTTAATATTTAATATTGCTGGAATTATGTTTTTGTCTTATATTGGGTATTGCATAAATTCAAATATCTTTCGCGATGTAATACAACGTTGATATGTAAATACGATTTACGCGGGAAAATTATTATTAAATTCATCAATACCATTTCTATATAGTAAAAGCAATTTCCTTTAACTTATAGAAATATCTCCTCCTTTTTGGTCTTGGTGAAAAATGGATGGAATGTCGATTCGTAGACCATAAAATTACGAAGTACCAAGATGAATACATATTGATTCTATGGTGGACAAGAATTTCCAAAACGTCAGCTTGTTAGAGAATGGAACTATGAGACGTGAAAAACAGTTTATATATTATTATATACTTGGATACACGAAGCATATAGATTCCATGGTGACGTAAAATTCCACGACTATATATGCTATGATATAGCATTTATTCTATGAAGATGTGAAGTGCATAAATTATAAGAAATATTAAACAATTATACGAGAGTGCAGAAGTGACATAAAGTCTAACATTTTATGATACATGTATATGCTACTAGTTGTTGTGTTACAATATATTACAGTTTAGGCTGTTTGAGAGAGGAAAATTGATATATAATATATCCATATATTGTCATACATAATATTTTTCTTGAATCCACATTTTCTCTTCTTTAACTGTCTCTAACTTTTCTATCTAACTATCTCTCTGATTTATTAAATTGAATTAAATTACATAAATTAATACTGGTGTAATAGTTGTTTATGATAACAATATCTTTACTGAACAAAATGACAACATAAACATTATCGCACCGGGATTAGATATTTCTATCTCACCCTGGGGCCAAGATAATGTTGTCGCGCTGTGACATTGGAACTATCCATGACTAAAATATATGACATCATTTATTTGACTTGACATTTTACAAGCAACAGGGTAATAATATAATTAAAATTAAAATGAATATTCAATGTTTATTAAAATGAATATTCAATGTTTATTAAAATGAATATTCAATGTTTATCAAAATGAATATTCAATGTGCTTGGTGTGCAACAAACAGAAGCATTCATGGCTTTTTCAGTTCAACTGTTTTTACGTTAGCTCAGAAGAACCCTCGGACAGAACTTTTGTCTGAGCCTCAAACCCATGTAAGATTCAGATAACTTTACTTGTACTGATACTTGATATAATATAAATTTGTTATATTTAAGTAATTTCTTGTTCATGGGTATGAACCATCCAATTTAGCATTTAACTTGCATATTTTAATTTTGAAGTAGGGATATTTTATTCGTGAGCTCCATTTTGATTGCAGATAAAAGTGAATGCATTAATAAAGAGAGGGAGTTTATATATAACAAAGGAGAAGCAGACAGAAGGATTAGATGATTTTGCCCAGGCAGTCAGAATAGACCCAAGTAATTCAGATATATACCACCATAGAGGACATGTAAATATGCAGCCAGAGATCTTGGGTGGGTTGCACTAATTATCTTAAGCTGAGATTTTTTCAACTCAAAAATCTCAATTTCTCTAAAAAATATCTCAAATAATTTCTCTTAGATGTTAAACGTTAAATGACCACAAAAAAGTTCGAAATGATTGTTACTCATTGGTTAAAGATAACATGAAAAAGATCAAAATACATCAATTTAAAACATTTTAAAAATTTGAGTTGAGAATAACCTCAAGTTGATATGTTAATTGCAACTGGGACCTGGTCTTATCTTCATAAAACATCTCAACTTGAGTATATGCTCAAATGTCTGGTCCATTTAACGTTATTATTTCAGTTTTAATATTACTTTCAGTTTCATTTTTACTTTCAGTTTCAATTTTACTGTCACTGCAAAAATGATACTAGAAGCTTTCTCATTTGGCGCTCGACATTTAGAGGATAGTCTATGTCTGGTCGGCCCAATGTCAGTATAATGTGACTGAGTGGGGTATCATATCATGTGGCTTTATAGCATAATATTTCAGTCTGGTAACACTAAGAATACTGTCTCAAGTAGACACAATCATAATATGACTGAAAAATTAGTGAAAGGGATGCTAAACATCGTATAACAACAGCAACAGATCATATAACTACATGTATTTTATTTATTTTGCAGCAAAACATACAGCTAGATGACTGGAGGATGCGGTTAGAGATTTTGAAAACAGGATTTTGAAAAACCCGGACTTCCCACATTCATACATACAAAAATCATATGCAGGTAAATTGATATTTTCTTCTTTATAGGATAAAACTATATTTTCCTCTCTAGTTTATGCATGTGTAAGCTATGCTGAATCTCACACAAATTAACTTTAACAGAAGTATATCAAGAAAAAAATGCTTTTAATGTCTTAAAAATTTTTTTTATTAAAATGGATAAAAGGCAACTCATAAATAAAATCCAAATTGTTTGTATGTCAATCCATCAAATCCTGACAAAATTGATATCTAAATTGGAATGGTAAACTTGAAATGAAATCCCCATTCTAAATTAAGACAGCGCTTAAGCTGGACATATATTCTAATCTAACCTAGGTTTGTAGTCAAAGCTACGAAATCTCTTTTCAATACATTATTTTGGCATGTTTAAATAGATGTACTTTTGGCAATACGCGGTCAGTGAGTATATAAAAACATGATATATTGGAGGAAAAAATGTTTTAAGCCAATTTTAAAATATCCTGAGATATTCCCTTTAAAATTCCTGCAGGATTTGACAATGTAGATTCAAGCATAAAATTACTGAAAATTGAATTCAATCAATGTACCAGGAAATTCCATATTTCCGACAAATTATATAATTTCTTTTAGTTTAAACAATACTTTATTCACATAAGTACATATATTTAGCATACATTGAACAATAAAGCATAAAGTCATATGTGGAAAAGATACAGACAAAAGCTTTAGAAGCTTGTGTAATTCTGCTTCCATTACATATAATATATTGACCGTTATGTTTTAAGAACACCGGAGAGCGGCTGCTGAACAAAGTACAATGAAGTTAGAAAAGGTTATAAAATCTTACGAAGAAATATTGAAGAAGTTTCCAGATTGTTCTGATGGACATGTTTTATATGCACAGGTAAGAAATTTGGTGATATCCAACTTTTAGGGTAGGTCTCAAAAAATAATGCTTACACCTACTCATTCTGTTTGACAAGCGGACCGACCGAAAACTGTACTCATCCTTGCTGATTTTGTAGTTGTTTTTGGCCACTTTAGTTTTTCGCTTTTTCGTTTGACTTTTTGGCCACTTTTTGTAAACTTTAAATATGGTTTAAAACTATCAACTGAATATTACAGTGATGAGGTGTTTAGAAAACACGTGCTCAGAAGAATGATGTAGAGGTAAGCTGTATGTAAGACTATGATAAATTTTGATTTTCTAAAGTCACTTTTACATACTATTCGACCTGGATATTTTCAATTTCAATCTGAACGGTTACTATGCTTTTATAATCTTGTTATAAACATGTGCTTAGTTGTTCGTATTTAGTTGTATAAGATAAAATTCCAATTGCTACTTATGTTGCAGCTAACCTTTCCCTCAATTGTTTGATATATTTGCACACACTAAAAAACTACTTCATATTTCAAAATAAACATTACGCAACTAGTCACCGATTAACTTTTCTCAAATATGAAGTTTCGATAGTAATACCTGGATTCTGTTACTATTTCATAGATATAAAAGTTGATTTGATGCATAGACATAAATGCAATTCGATATCAACGTTTTAGCGAGCCCCGCTTTAACGGTATTGCTGTTTAAAAGCTTGTGAGAGTTTATCTTAGTACCACTCTGTAATGTCTGCGTAACATCAATTTGATTCCAATTTATCTGACAATGGCATCTTTCCTATTCACCACATATACAAGTGGTCTCATGTTTTCAAATTTTGAAAAGTAGTTTAATTGGTATTTATTCATTATATACTTTTTACCTAAGTGTGTGCTGTATCTACTAAACTCTGCTTAATTGTAGACACTATATTTAACACAGCAGTTAAAGTATGGTACATATATTTGATGATTTGATTATTTTTCTTTTTAGATCATCCAAATTTCAAGGGCGAGAGATATTAAAGAGATTCCGATGCAAGCGTTGTCCTTATATACAACAAAGAAGGCAACATTGCTGGTATGCAAGCCGGGGTTAGTACAAACATTCAAGACGTGTATAAAAAGAAATAAAGAAAAATTCGATTTTACTGAACTAATAAATAAAAGAATATTTAGCTAATTTCTGATTTTGGTTTCTTAAAAATACACCGATGTACCGACTATAAGTGAGTTTTGCAGGACAAATCCTGTTTTAAACAAACTGTTTTTGGTTATTGTAATTTGCTACAGACATACGTAAACAAAGGTTACTGACGTAAGCCCGTTATTTATGTTTGGTCTTTCTCTCCTGTATGTATTAATAATTCTGACATTAGTAAACTTTTTTTTTTTTTTTTTTTTTTTTTGTAACTTTTATTTCAATTTAGTTGTACAAAAACAGAAATATTGATACAAAATAGTTTATGACAATAATATATATATTTAGAAATTTCTAATAGCCATTGAGTGTCTCACTGTCTGTGGGAAATGAATGAGTAACAAACAGTGCCCACAAAATCCAGATAGTTTGTTTGTGTAGATTAAATCTCAAGGGCTGTATTATCGTGATTAATAAAAATGTTCAAACCGAAATTCCACCCGAAACAATTTAATTTCAGTTTCTCTTTTAATTATTATTTGAAATATTTCACAGTAAATTTATCACATACAGTCATAACACCTCTGTACGTAATGATAAAATATAACTTGCAACATAATCAGTAGTAAACTTGATGTTAATTCAAAATATAATATACCAATAAAAGGGATGTTTAAGGACACAGGTGTGTGTATTTTCCTTAACTATGTTTATTGAAGCTGACACTTGTTATTTTACCTTTAACACCTGTGCAACTGTTTTATTTGAACAACTTTTCATGTATAATTGCAAATATCAGGGAAATCTGTTTTTTATGTAACTGTATTACACTATTGTCCCATTACGTATACAGTCAAACCTGTGTAAGCGGCCGCCTCTGTTACGGTTTATTTTAGTTATTCATATTGATAGATCACTGGACAGAAAACAGAGGAAATCATGCTTTCATTCGGCTTGCGGTATCAATCACAGAGTGAATGTTATATAAGAAATATATGAGCCCTATTTAGGAAGAAGAGAATGAGAAGATGAAATGGAAAAAGAAGTGGTGAAGAAGAAGAAGAAAAAAATATGAAAAATAGGAAAATGAAGAAAAAGAAGGCAAGGCAGAAAAAACACGACACGAAGAAGAAAAAGATTAGTTTGTACTTATTTATTTTATCTTAAATACGATGAAAGCTCAGAGTGTATATGAACCGCTCTCGAGTCCGTTCCCCGGTCGAACCAGTACTGAGTGTTGTTTTATAAGAGGCGTCGGGTCTTTCTGGGGATCGAACCCGCAACCTCTGGCCTGAGCGGCCAACACTTTATCCATTAGACTAGATGAGATTAGATTGGATTAGAAGGAAGAGGAGGGAAAAAATTAGGAGAAAAACTCACAATACTAGTGCAACAGAGTATAAAGAATAAATAAAATATGAATATTTTTTTATTTTAATATTTGTATTATATCATTTTGTTTCAGGTACCAAAAGATAACGATAACTACCCGTTCCCAGAACTGATAAACCAGCCGTTTGTTGTTGATGGCGACCATTACTTCGTTACGGCATATTTTGAAGATCCTGGTCAGCTATTATCACGTCATACTCACTTTATAGCTACGCCTTTATTTAAGAATACACATGAACATAAATCTTATGAAAATGTGGAGTGCGTGGTCTAGTGGTAGAGCATCAAATCCAGAATTGGAGGGTCGTGGGTTCGGTCCTCCGCCACGGCTATGTGTAGAGAAGTTAATCGGCATACACTTAGTACTGGTTCTACCCAGAAAGGTTAAAAGCGTCAATGGTCTAAGTTGTAATAACCAATTTCACAATCAAAGTAAAATGAATAAGTTTGAATAAAAAAATAATGACATGTATGTGTGATTAATATAGATATGATATATACAAAACCTGGCATCGCAGTAAACGACACGTCTAGTTAATTCATTTTAATCTTTTTCAAAGTGGACTCCAATGATCCTGCATGGCCGAATGAGCTAGAGCGATGTCGTATAATGACCCATTACCTATAACCGCTCAGATCGTGCGGTCCAGAAACGTTATGTTTGTCAGTTACTTGTGGAAGGACGGTGATATTACTCGGTACTCGTACTATTCTGAGTCTCTCTTTCCAGTAAAACTGGCCATGCTATATAAACCAATATTGTGTTGAAAATGACGTTAAACTCCATTACAACGTCTGCTGCCAAAATTAATTCTACGTTACATTAAACATCAGCATAGCGACTTGCATAGCGACTTGCGACAAAAACATGTAAAACTCAACAACTTTAATAGATTACCAACAATGTGTTACTTAGTGTGATAAGAAAACATTTGACAAGGGTTATCTGACTTTCTGAAATCATACAACACAGACTATTAATAAAATGTTTTGGATGATAAATTTTGCATGTAGTCAGTAAAGAAAACATTTGACATAAATTACATGTGCCTGCAGCGGGAAACACATTTTAAATTTGATATATCTTCAGATTATATCCCTTTGTACTATCTCCATTTTAACAGTTTGATGTCATGGCATAACGGTTGAACACTATTGTATTACTTGTATTATAATTTAAATCAAATTGTATTATTTTGCGTATTTCAGATGATATGTGTCAAACAAGTGCTAATTCTGTTGACAACTATCTGAGTACGGGTGCTGGATTTTGGCTTCAGAATAGCACGCATCCGGTCATTGCTTCGACAGAAATACCACAACGTTAAAGTGATATGGGAAAAACAATGTGGAATGAAGGTCATGTTTTAAAACAATGGGTATGTAGGTACTATTGTTTCATAAGTTAATGTTACACTGTGTGAATGCACGGAAGCAGGAAGATATATTATCATTTGAATGCTCTGTTTGTCACAATCAGCTGACATAATCTTATACGAGAAGATATTATTTTATCTAACAGTTTACAAAGCAACATGAACATATACGAGTTTGAAGCACCAAGCTTCTATTTTTTTTATTTAATTATAGTTCTATTGTTTAACCTCATCCTCTGTTGTAAGTTACGTTTTTTTGTAATATGAGGAAACGGGAAGAAAAGTAAATATGATGACGTATATGCTCTATTTGTCACAGGCAATACAATCTTATTATCTGATGGTATTTTTCTGTTTCCCCAACATTACACTTAATTACTTTAAAACTTAACCAATTTTTGACTGGTTATTTATCTATTATATAATTAATATGCAGTTTTGCTGGAACCAACTCTAAATTCATGATCACTTAGCTGCTTTTCTTAGATTTAAGTTTTTCAGTATTTAAGTATATGTTGCCAGGCGCCAGGCTTTTTTGTTGTCTGATACGAACACAGCAATAAAATCCAATATTAACAATACTATTTTACTGCATTATATTCTACAAAATGAGCAACTTGCCACGAAATCTATAGTCGTACTTGTCAATCTGAGGCATTCTCTAACACATTCGAATCATTACATTCAGCTCTGTCATTGGCTCCGGACTACTTTCAGCTTCACGTGACTTTCCAGTCACATGATCATGGCCATTTCAAAATGGCTTCCCCACTATTGAAAATAACACTCGTCATCTGTTTTGTCTGTACAGCATACTCTTGACGACTTATATTCAACAGGCAAACTGACAATTAAATATCTATTTCTGCTATAACAGGGCATCACGCTCTTTATATCCCTGAAAACGATGTTTGCATTATAACAACGAAGATCGTGTTATTACTCCATGTTTGTTTACATTTGCTCTGAGTAAACAAAACAAGAATTTAGCCATCTTTTATTATTGTAATGTAACACAGTGATGATTTGTTTCTAGTTTTGTTGCCTAGTTTAAACAATAGGCTTACAACTGCATAGAGTGTAATTAGCAATTTTTATAACAATTCTTGAAATTTAGCTTGTTGCAGAGGTGAATGAGTGTAACGAACGATAACTCTGCGAAGGAGATTGATCTGAGGCACATAACCATTCCAGATACTCCAGGATTAAAACGATACGTTTAATAAGATCAGATCTTCACTGTCCCTAGTTAAATGACATATCCCAAATGTGTATCCATATTTCAGGTGTACATTACTGGTACAATATTAGAGAGGTTATGTCGTGCAACACATTTTTCCCGGTCTTCTTGCTGTATAATAACGGTATGCTTAACGCAATCGGATGGGCCTTTGGTGTGAATTTGAACAAAATGAATGGAGCACCCAACAGCGGCCATCTATCCGGTAAACAACCGATACACGCTTTAATTACTTAATCACTTTAATCTTAACATATACTTTGTGTCAGCAACTACATGTATATACATGTAATTGTATTGCACATGTATAACACCTTTATTACTCCTGTTTCGTTATGCCCCTATAATGGGTGGGGCTGGGGCACGACTAGCACTGTCAGTATCCAGAGGTCATGAGTTCAAATCAATGTCCGTTTCAGTTGATGTGATGACTGGCCATGGAACTCTAAACTCAGCTCTGAATATGTTGGGAAGAAGCCTTCCGAAGGTTTGCAGAGATACGGTGCGTCGAATACTTGTTAATTGGAACTCATGAATATTAAACTGAGCATGACGTAGACTTTCACCATATTGTAGCAACATCCATGTGAAACGCAACGCCGTTTAATAAAATTATAATCATAATACTGCTTATAATAAAACGTATTTATTTAAAGGTAGAACGTGTTTAAAACAAAAACTCTTCATTGAGGCCCTCAACACATACAAATTACTTCCATCAAAGTGCAAAAATAACACAAAAACAAGCAATGAAAATGTATGACAGTTTAAAAAGTAAACACAGTAACTATAAAACTGAAACATGCGTATCACTTGTTTTCGTCACAAATGTTTCTTTACTTTGTTCCTTTAATTACAGTAATTTCTAAATTACATTTGTTCGTAATCAGATCGTCACAATACTACCTGTTAAGTTGCATTTGGCAATTGATTATCATTGTTATTTATAATTATTTCAATAAAAAACTCCACATGAAAACAATTAGGAATAATGGTGAAACTATGAATGCAGAAAATACAAAAAAAGCTTAAAACATTTATTCATTGATATACAGACATATTTTTATCACTATACATTATGTTATGCAAATGTTCGTAAAATGATAACCATTCTACCTTACATATACAAAATACCTAATAATATATATTTGTCGATCTTTAATATATATCGTGGCGGTTTACAAGTTAGGTGAATAGCCATTGCATTTTAATCCTCGTATATGAGGTCAAACCACCCAATTGCTTAATCACTGGTCGTGGACGATTAAGCGCCTTTCCTACGTTGTAACATATTTCTGATTTAATGCTGCTTTGACTTTTACTTTTTCCAACTTTCTATTGTACTAACAATACTCATAATACAATTCTGTTTGAACTTACTTTGCTTTTGTTATTTATTATCAAATTTACTCCTTTCTTTGCTTCTATAGAATATTATTGATTATATTGACATACAATCATGTGTACCTTTTATGTGTATATTGCAGGCTTTCGTACTATAGTGATACAATTTCGTACTATGATGATTCAATGTACTACTATAATGATACAATTTCATACTAAAGTGATACAATTTATTACTATAATGATACAACTACATAATATAATGATACAAATTCATACTAAAATGGTTTAATTTCATACTATATTGATACAATTTCATATTATAGTGATATAATTTCATACTATAAAGATACAATTTCATACTATAGTGATACAATTTCATACTATAGTGATATAATTTCATTCTATAAAGATACAATTTCATACTATAATGATACAATTTCATATTAAAGTGATACAATGTCATACTATAGTGATACAATTTCGTACTAAAATGGTTCAATTTCATACTATAGTGATACAATTTCATACTTTAGTGATATAATTTCATACTATAATGGTACAATTTCATACTATAGTGATACAATTTCATACAATAATGGTACAATTTCATTATAATACAGTGATTCAATTTCATACTATAATGATAAAATATTTCGTACTAAAATGATACACTTTCGTACTATAGTGATATAATTTCATACTATAATAATACAATTTCATACAATATAATATAAAGTCCAAGCGTTCAATATATTTAATAAGATACAATTTAATGCATAGATGTTATTATGTGCAAGATATTTACGCCTTGAATGTATACAAAATAAATTAATTCTAATGACTTCAATTCGTTTTAGAATTCGTGCCTTATATAATTATTTACAATTGTATTTTGTATATACATGTATATTAAGCCAATTTAAATGTCACATGGCCATGTTTCAATTCTATTTCACACGTGGTCCTGCATGGAATTAATATTTACATATACAAATGTATATATAATATATTCTCCAGTGGTATTGCCTGAAAGAATATTTATATATATGATTATAAGCAATTTCCATAATAATAATTGCATCGCACTAGTTTTGAAAATGTAAACAAATACTCTAGATACAAGTTCTGATTTCCTGATGTTCTGATAGTTGGATTATTCTCTGTTATGTTGATTAGAAGTAATGCGTTAATAGAATATAGTTTTGCTATTTTTGTCATAAACTACTACTAATATGTAAAATAGGAAACCTTTCAATCATTTGCCAGAGTTATGCCCTTTTCATAAAGATGAAAAGAAACAAAGTGTCTATATACATACTGGAATGTTGAATTTCTTATCTTGCATAAATAATATGATTTTCAGTATTAGTCGTTTATCAAAATTTTCGAGTTTCCGTTTATAAAATGGGCGTTATGTAAGATGTAACACGTGTAACATGGAACACGTGTATCAGATGTGATCTTACATGTTACTCATGCAAAGTTTTTGTTGAAGTTACAAACTTGCCAACTTTTATGGTAAAATTGTATGTGAAGAGATAATAAATAATAAACACTGTTCGCTGGTTCCATGCATCAATTAATAAAAATGAATTTAGATATAATGATATGGAATAAAGGGGCAAAAACGTGCCTCGATGTCCGATGTGCAAATAAAAAAGGTGTCCACTATCTGCAAGGCATTATGAGTGTTGACATTGTTTGAATAAATTAAACATTACTAAGCTACTTTTATACATGATAAATACAAAATTGGTAAAGTTCAAGACCATAGTTAAACGTAACATTTTTCATAGCTCACTAACAAGCGCGTAGCTTCCTATAGACACTATAGGCACGTGCCTACACTTTTTACTTCATTGTTCTCTTTATCAAAGCGGACAAACCTTGAAACATAACATTTATTTGGTTATAAAACAGTGAATTCAAGGTTAATATTAAGGATTACAATGCCCCTAAAAACAAATATACGCATAAATGCATCGACGATAGTCTAGCTTATTTCTTTTCGGGGAAACATGCGCTCAGACCCCCATAATTATGCCTACACATCGGTTTCAGCTAAGCTACACCCCTGACTAACGTTAACAAAATAAAAGCATGTTATTTTATTTTAAATGCTAGTGCAATGTATTTAGGCTTTGATAAACTATTTGCCATGCAGTTGTTTTCTGTAATAAAATGGTACAACAACTTAAGCAATTTCAATTGAGAAGAAACAATTGAAAGAAAATTACCATATTTGTACATTTCATTAAAATAATGATTAAGTAAGGATGATCACTAAGGAAAATGCAGGCTTGATCAAACTGTTCTGGGGAAACAAATGTATATATTACAGCATTATTTAGTTATACATCACAAACACTTATTTTGTCACAAGCACTGAAAAGAAATAAACATTCAAAGAGTCACAGCGACGAATATGTACATATGAGATTACGAATTATTGCATTTTTGTGACAATATCAAGTTTCCAACGTTCGTGTGTCTATCTGTAAAATAACCCACAACGAAACAAGACACCAAATTTGTCGGCGTAGCCGACTTACACTAACTTATGACTTCTTTATAAAGTCAATACTGACATAATCCGTCGACGACTCTGTCCGTCGGACTTCACTTGATCCAGATGGTTGAATATCGATGTTCGCGTATATTAACTCTTTGCTGGATCCGTGGCTTTTCTAAAACGAGAAAAGGGAGCACTTTATCAAATGTTCTACATATAATGTATTATACACAGTTAGTGAGGTTCAGCGTCATTCCATTTCATATGAGGTTACACCGAACATGACCATGCAGGTCGGCTATGTTATGTTACATTTAGATATAAATAAGATATATTAAGTGTCATTCCATTCCATATGAGGTTACACCGAACATGACCATGCAGGTCGGCTATGTTATGTTACATTTAGTTATAAATAAGATATATTAAGTGTCATTCCATTCCACATGAGGTTACGCTGAACATGACCATGCAGGTCGGCTATGTTATGTTACATTTAGATATAAATAAGATATATTAAGTGTCATTCCATTTCATTTGAGGTTACACCGAACATGACCATGCAGGTCGGCTTTGTTATGTTACATTTAGATATAAATAAGTCATATTAAGTGTCATTCTATTTCTTATGATGTTACACCGAACATGACCATGCAGGTCGGCTATGTTATGTTACATTTAGCTATAAATAAGATATATTAAGTGTCATTCCATTCCATATGAGGTTACACCGAACATGACAATGCAAGTCGGCTATGTTATGTTACATTTAAATATAAATGAGTTATATTAAGCGTCATTCCATTCCATATGAGATTACATCGGACACGATCATGTAGGTCGGCTAATGTTATTAGTGTATAAAAATGTTTGTCTGGAAACATTTATCATGTGTAAAACATATATATATCAAAAGTTATTAAATTATGCCATCGCCCAACAAACACTAAGGACTGATGACAGTGAAAAAGGATAATCATGAAAGATCATCAATAAAACGTTCATACAAATTAACTTGAATCTGCAACTTACTTGTCCATGTTCTGGTTGCATCGTGTATCCCTCTGCTGCGGTACCAATGTTCCCATAATCCGGTTCTTCATGTGCAAATGATCCTGCAAAAGCCCCAGCAGCGACACTATCTACATCAGGCTTACGCTCTCCCATATCAGTTTTTTGTTGTGATGTTTTCATGAATGGAGAGGCATAATAAAGTCCGCTTGGGCAAGGAACAGCTCTGGGCAACTCGAGATATACTAAGTAAAGAAAGACAAAACACATGTAGAGTAAAAATAAGTTTTTTACGAAAATTTTAGACATAATATAAAAAAGTTAAGGTACATCGATAAGACATATCCTTATATCAATACAATAACATTAAAATTCTACATAGTTATTACAAAGTTGCTTGGTTGCGTTCTATGCCTCCAAGATATTCTTTTATACGATATATTTGCTATCACAGCAACAGTTTTACGTGCCATATGGACAGATATTGTTAAGGTTTAGATGGAAATAAAGAAGAAAAAAATAGTTCACGTAAACTTTGTGATAATTAAGTTAATTACCAATGGAGGCATGACATTGGAGATGCTGCTTACCGTGCGACTGGTATATAGTTTAGGTGGTCGAAACATGGAAGTAGGATAAATGCAAAGGCGCGGGAGTTAATGTTTATAATACAAAAACATAATTTAATGTATAACATGACACCGAGTCTCTATCATCTATTCAACTTTGAAGCCGAAGAAAATTAGTGACCTTACCTTTATGGACAGATATGTAACTACAAACGGTTCGAGTTGATATTTATCGTTCACAATAAAACTTGTAATTTTACAACGGAGATGTGAGGGTGGCATATAGCAAAAATCAAGACGAGAGAGCACGACAATTACTACATGCAGTACATGCGAACACATGCCATGTTTCCTGTTCTTTTTTTTTTTGTCTTCTCTACCTTTATTGTCATTTGATTTGGAAAAAGTCAGTTACTTAAACCAGTGACTTAATAACATGTTTATATGTTTCTGTTTAACGACAATGCTTAATTCAGTCACCATGTCGCAGACATATTCATGGCATTTTCTCCAACATACATCTGACCATGTCTTTAATTAATTGTCGCATCCGCTAAAACTGTATAAGAAGAAGTTAACTAAGTTTATGTCAATATTCTAGTTCATGCTCCTTTCACTACGTTTAGCCAGACAGACACATAGGTATACAGAAATTCACAGAGATGGAAAGACAGTCAGAGACACACAGAGACAGAGTGATATAACATGAGAGATAGAGCTAGAGAGAGTTAAAGATAATGCGCCAGTGACACAGACACAGAAATTAGGACACAGTGAAAGAAAGAGAGAGAGAGAGAGAGAGAGAGAGAGAGAGAGAGAGAGAGAGAGGCAGGCAGGCAGGCAGGCAGGCAGACAGTGTCAGTCAGACAGAAATGGAGAGACAGACAGACAGACAGACAGACAGACAGATAGACAGACAGACAGACAGACAGACAGACAGACAGTGGACCTAGAGAATAATATAATATAAAGTGCGTGAAAAAAGAGTGGTGAAATATATAGAGAGGACATAATGACATACAGAGAGAATAAAATGTGTAATTTTTCTATTCATCTTTTTTTTAAATGTAAGGATACAATTCAATTATACTACACTGGATAATATAATTATTGTTTTATAATCTTCTTTGAATGTGTTCTCAATTATTCAAAAATACGATCAAAAGAAACCTATACTCAGATATAAATATTGGTCACACAATGCAATCAGAAATACAAAAAAAAAAAATAAAACATTGAAGAGATCGGCGTGCATTGTCACATATCCAGATCAAACAGAAGCAAGTCTAAATCAAAGTCAAAATGAAATAAAAGCACAATGAAATTGACCATCATAAGTAGTTATAAACATACCATTTCCGCCATCTAGATTACTAAGTGACAAGGAAAATGAGAGTATTTGAGTTCAATGGTCAGATAAATAGATTTATTTAAATAATTGTGGGAAAATTAAGTGGCACTTCAGTAATGTTTAAACAAAAGAAATGTGTTAATGACCACATGATATTCTGAGAGCAGAATTATAAATGACAGTTTATGTACGGCTTTAGTGATGTCAAAAAGATAGATAAAGTTTTTTATATTGAAATGTTTTAAAGAAACTCAGGCAAAAACGGTTTATTTAATATTATTCATTAAAATTTGATATCTACTTATTTGTCATAAGTTTATACATCCAAAGGTAATAGTATTTATTTAATATCAATGAATACTTTTGATTTTAAAATTGGTGTGTGTCCCTTTGAAGTGAACTAATAGTTTGTTCATGTTGTATTTCAAGAAATAAACAGTCATATATTTTTACATCGATTTGGAAACATGTTCTTAAATCGTATACAAATCGCGTTTGAAGTGTCAAAGTAAATGTAGAAAAGTGCCTTGCTCAATGATGCTACCCATGATATTGCCAGGGGAACAGTGTAAGTAATGTTAACCCGTATATTCAACAATCAAACATTGATTGAGATTGGACTGTAAGTTTACAATGACAGTAATAATATATTAGTTAAAACATTTAAAGTCCTAACCCCTCAAAGAATAAACTGAATATAACCATATATTACCTGTTGTCATAATGAACTGGTTCTAGACTTTCTATTTGTAATTCTGAAAATAGAATGTTTCCAATTTTTAATGCAGTCCGCAGTCAATACAAATGCAGAAATAAATACATAAGGTTGTTTCTTTCATTTTATCTGATTACAAATAACCAAAACCTGTCATCAGGTGTTATTGACTTTCACAAATTAGGTTTTACATGTACGTGTTGTGTGGCGGCCGTCATAGGTCGCACCAAATCTGGCCAACCCACGGTTGCCATTTCTTCTTGTTCAATGGTACGCTCCTATGTCAGGAGACGACTTTCTCTACGTTTAAATCGATGGAAAAGAATCGAACTGTTCCACCGATGCTTCGGGAGAGTAGTTCCATGGAATCAAGCAACTCAACCGGTGATGCTAGAAAATATCATTATGGCCGATGCTTGTGGTGTGTGATGGCTGTTCCATATTTATCACATCAAGAGGCCAGACACAATGTTGTTTTAATTTCTAGGTTGCCTCCTTTGATTCGATGAAATTGTTTTATTATATAATATGTTATACATATGCGCTCACAGTAGTCTAGGAGATTGTTTATGTATAAAATAGTGCCTTACATAAAGTTAGTGTAAACAAAAGAGAAATTGATTTTGTTTTACAAACTCAAGAAAATAAACATACAAAAACAGACGAATTATTTAAAGAACACTGCCAACACCGACTTTAAACATTTGAAGGAGGTTTTAAATAAGAAAACCGACTAAACTGCGGTCCTTTGTTCCGAGTTTGTATTTTTCGTTTATTCCGGAACAAAAAAACAAAACATTTTACGTGAGTCAAGTTTTTTGGCGTTCCTTATACCTCACGTAAAATTCACGACACATTATGGGCGATCTTACTTGACGGAATAATACAGTTAACACATTTGTTAAATGCAATATCCGAACTACAGTTAATTCCACTATTTTCACAAACTAATATAAAATGTACAATATGGCTATTTCAATATACAATTACTGAATTAACTGTTTTGATCTCACCAAACATGTACATGAGCTTGCATAACATATTGATGTTTTATGAAAGAAACAATCACTATTAAGCTGTCACGTTTGTAGATAATTAATTAGAGACTAGTGCTCACCAATGTTGCCTGATTTCCTGGTGACTTGCTTGATCACCATTCCGATGACTAGAAATACAAATGTAACTGATGTCGCTGCAATAATTGGCCATGCATAAAATGGTAGAGACTTTGAAGTGTCCGGAACGTGGTTGTTTATGCTATCTTCAACACGAGTTTTTTTATTTTCTGAAAAACGAAGACGATTATAAGAAAATAAACATAAACATATCTCATTTATTTGCCTCTATTATTTTTAAAGCATAGTTAACGCTCACCAAACTCTGACTTTATTCAACTGACCAATAAACATGCTCAAATCTCATTGCTCTGTGACAAACCCAAGTGGTGAGAGCTTGGACCGTTCTAGTCCTAGGACTAGATAGTTTCTCAAGGACCAGTAGGAAGATGTGTGTATGCAAAACAAAAAATAATCAGTCTCTAAAATTGTAGCACGTACTTTGGTAAACAAAAGATTAAATTGAAAGCATTCACAAACATTATGTGTGTATTCAATTGATTTCATAGAAACATACCAACACGTGCACATATACGCAGTCATGACGCTAAAGGAAAGGTCATTTAATTAGTTTACGATTGAGTTTACACCGGTGTATAGACCTGGATTTTGTGATTATGGTATTTATCTCTTATTATCTTATTATGATAAAATAATTCAAAATACCAATGACTACTGTTTCGATACTCTCTGTCTTTGTCTAAAACACTTAATTATGCGCACTACAAGTGTACAACCCACTATCTTCCAATGTTGTGTCGTTGAGGCTGATACACAATGTATTGAGTTTACACATGGATCCCCTGATTGTGGTGTTGTCTTTGTTTTTTACCCAGCTAATGTGTGTTTCAGGATAGCTTTTCACTGTACCTTGCAATACAACGGTTGTGCCATTTGTGACGTTGGCAGTTGGTGGTGATATGTGTATCTCTATCTTTGGTGCGTCTGAAAATAATATGATATAAGTTTAAAATAATAAGCATATCCTGACATACAAACTACAAATACATGTAGTGTACATTTCAGAAATGTTTCAGTCAAGTTTTAATTTGATATGCATGTGACGTGCACATTCGATGCACTGTATTTCAAACACGGCATAGATAGGAGATAGGGGAGTGCATATATACGAGGAATATATAAGTAATATTATCAATCGTCAATTCAGAATTCAAAACTACAAGGAACACACTTTCGGAACGTTATTACCCATTTCCAACTAATATAAATTGTGTACAGTTAAATATAGCCAATAACAGTCGGAAATAAGTCGCCCCGGTATTTTACTCAGTTTGTTTTTGTTGGTTCCATGCAATCATGTACCTCATTTAATATTACTAAAATAGAATTCTGCTGAAGCTAGGTGGCGTTAGTGGTGTTTTATATTCTATTGCCCCTCAGGGAAAGAGTCGATAAAAACCGAACCAGCTCTGAACCCGTTGTGTTATTTCAAATGCTCCCTTATCAGATAGTATTTAATTTATTATTCATATTTGTCCATGATCCGGATAAACTGAGTTATTGATTTTGCATATTCAAATATATGTAATACATGCATATGCTTACCCGGGAGAGTTATTGTATATTCATCTGTGTTTTCAACATCAAAACTGCTACATTGAGCACTGCACTCTATCGTTTCTCGATCGTCATCCTTTGATATATTTACAGCAACAACATTAGTCGAAGTATAACCACCTTTGTCGTTGGCTGTTTTCTCCCAGTTGCTTGTAACAGTTGCATTCCGAAAATTCCACACAGCCGGACAAGGAGGGTTGGCATTCCTAATTACACACGTGAAGTTCACGAGATTGTATGGATAATCTTCAATGCTTGGCCGAGGTGGATCTAATGTTACCGACGATGGTGGAACTGTTTGATAAAAAATGAAGGTAATTGGTAAGTGGAAATTAGTTTAAACTAATTTATTTTAGCTCGACTGCGAAGAAAACTCAGGGTTTATATGAACTTCTTTCGAGTCCGCTTCCTGTGTAAAACCAATAATGCGTGGTTTCTTTTAGAAGTCATCGGTTCGAGTTTTAGATCGATCTAGCGTGAGTAGCCAACACTTTATTCACTATACTACCGCAAACCTATGGTAATTAGAATACACATAATAACATCCTAACACTATAATTAGGTATAATTGATGATATATATGTATTGATATACATTCCATATATTCCTAAACAGAATGAAATTGAAATGTAATAAACGTGACGCGCATTTTAAATAACCGAATAAATATTACGCTTTCTGCTTATGAGTACGGTAACATCCAAATGTGTGTGTGTTAATTTACTTACATTTGTATATACATGTTTATGTAAATATTTATATTATAAACAAACAAAGAAACAATTGTTGTTATTTATAGAATAGCTGATGCCAGAACAACAAAGAAATAAGAAAAGAAATAAACATACGACATGATAGAAATGATGAAAGTGTTTTTATTGTTTTCAAATAAGATCATTTTAATTCGAATTTACGATAAATCAGGCGAATATTACATAAACAAAACATTAACAGTAGTACATTGTATTATTAAGATCAATACTTGACACCTGATTTAGAGCTCTTTGAACTAATGACAGAACAAATAATTATGTTTAGTAAAAATCATCTATATATGTATTTTATCATACATAATAATGACTTGTTTCAACATATTATCCTTGACAGAAAGAATATAATGTATGCGAAGACTGAACAGTCACTTGATACATAGTTGTGCCTGTTTCTAGTGAGGTTACACGACTTTTACGCTAAAAAAAGAGTCATGTGTAATTTGGTTCGAATATTTTGAAATGTTTCAAAGCGACTGTGGTTTCTTACTGCAGATGAATTGAGCAAAAGATGGCATAGCACATCGTTATCAGACACCACTGGTTTTAAAAGGTGACCTTCATTGCATTGAAAAGTTGGATCTATTTAAAAACATTTGAGGGTTTCATTTTAAAGAAAAGACACTTGGGGTGTCATTCAAAACATCGAGCAGGTCACACGCCCACCACCCAACACTCCACACACACACACACACACACACACACACACACACACACACACACACACCAGTTATTGTGATTTTTAATGATACTTTAATTACTTAACGAATGAATGTGGGTGTATGAACTATTCGATGACAAGTTTTATACTTTATGGGTTTAGATAAATAGTTTGCCTATGTTCTATTGAAGCATCAGGCTTGGGAATTATATAATTTAAGACAACATAACCAACCATGTCTGAGGATGTGTTTTGCTATCAACTAAATAACTATCAAATGCTTAAGGTTATCATTATATTATTTGATTCGTTACACTCATACAAGCATAGCAACACGATTGCATTCCAAATAGGTCTATGTCCTGTAACGTTTTAATAAAAAAAAGAATAAGACGGGGATTGGTGCACCCACGTGGCGGTTAAGCAACTGATCGGTCCAAGGCGGAGACCTCTACTGTCACTTCTTTTATATAAATATATTGTATGTAAAGTACTTTTTATGATTATTTCATTGATTGAATGTGTTAATAATGGTGTGTTGTGGTGGCTGTGTACGTTGAACGATACGTCTCCTGTTGGACAAAGACTTTAACAATTTTAATTTTTTGTATTGGCTGCTATATTTACAATATAAATAAACTACAGCGTGCATGTTTATATTTCCTGATACCATTTTAATTTAGTTGATATGTATCACAGATTTACCAAACACCTAAATAAAACAATACAGATATACAATGCCTTACCCCATATGCATGTATTTATGTATAAATTATTTACTACCTATTCGTGTATCATGCCATCAAGCATTCATTCCGTTAAACTGAAAAGTATATTAACATATATTCTGTTAATATACCGCAAAACAATTACAATCTGTATATTGTCAAACATAATAAATATATAAATTACATATTTATTCAGAGTCAGATTGATTCCGGAAAGATATTGTGCGCAGTAATACTTACGGCATCCAATAAAGTAAAACACACTGTATGCTTACATGTATAGTTTATCATCTGATCACTCGTACACAAGTCATCCTTTAACATCTCGTGGGAAAGACAACACTTGATCATTTCCTGGTTCCACGCTCTTTGTATGGTTGTCAGCACGGCCGTGGCCGTTGTTGGTCCACTTACACTCCCTATAGTTGTCTGACTTCTTATAGTGGGTCTTCCAGAGATATAGAATGTAACGTTTGGCGTAGGACGTCCTCCAATACTCCAACAAGACACGTTAATTGGCTTGCCCTCAATTAAAGAGGAGTTTAGGTTGAGTTGAGGGTTTCCTGGTTGGCCTGTGTTTATATAAGATATAAATTGAAATAGCAATATCTATTCCTAATAAAACGTTCAATATAGTGTTACTTTTTGCATGTGTTATCCAACCATACAAGAGTATTTGCATGAAAGCCATTTATCAAATGGGAGTATAACCAAAGCTAAAAATAAAGTGTAATGATAAAGTAATCAATGTTGGCTTATGTAGCGTGTTCTAATTCGTTCATTTATGTCAGCATGTTATTTAACTTCCCATCGTACAGTGTCATTTAAGTCAATATGTTATTTAACACTTCATTTCCCATCATACAGTGTCATATCATTAAATAATCATATCATATATTATCATGTCAATGGTGTATAATGTATGGTGGTATAGTTCTGCTCGCTTGTCAGCCAATTTTAAGTTACCATTTTAAATTGACATAGAGAATACACTACCTACTATTTCGACATCTTTATGATATGTGTACATCATCATATTCATAAGTAATGTATTTTCATTATGAATATGGCGACATATGTAATATACCAATGGTTACTTATTAATGTTGATCATAATAATGTTAAAAGTGCGTTAATGATATCAATGTGTAGTTATTAATTTATAGCAAAGATGTTATAATTATATATACATGTATAGAAAGCAATTAAATTTCATCTACAACAAAGTTTCTTACGAATTAAGTAGATATGCGTGGATACGGTGAGTGGTTTCCCTAGTGCCTTATTGGCAACGTTACACTGAACAGTCAGCAATTGTTCTTGATTCGTTGAATTAATTTCTGTTGTATACAACTCTCCTGAAAATACGATCTTTTTTTTCTGTTTATCAACCAGTATTTCCACACAGACAGGTTGTGTACCACCCGTTGTATTACATCTGATTGTAATCGTGTGGAACGGTGTACCATATATACACTGCTTACAGCCATCAAAGTCTCTGGTGTCCACGAACATCGGGGTACTCGGTGGAACTGAAGGTAGAAATATAATGTCTCGAACACTATTTTTAATTCATATGTATTGAACAGGATGTAATATGACGTCATTTCAAATTGATGAATACATTATTTAACGTGAAAACAGCAGATATAACGGAAAGATATGATAGCTTAATTAATGTTTACATTGGTAATTCAAACACAGAACTGTTTCGATGTAATTTGGAAATTACAATCAATTATGATTAAAGACTCTGACATGAATATGAATATGATCATTTTTGATCGCAAGAAAAACATGTCAAACTTAAATTGATAATAAAAGACACCAGCTCGTTTCAATACTAAAAATACAATTGTAAGTTTTTCTGAGCAGAATATGTCCTAAAGGCATGTACATATTTAAATTTATCTGTATACACATGTGGTAATACCGTGAATGATTATATAGATATCAAAATGTATCTACGTTACTGATATGTATATAAGTTTGCTGTGCACGAATCAGAGGGAATTCTCAACAACATTAATGAACTCTTCAAATTAAACTAAATTTGAATGAAAACCAACAAATCCTATCACATAATTATCATTATATTTGGTTTTAATCGGTGTTCATTTTAAAAGTTTATTTATTCTACATATATACAGAATATCAACATATCTAGACGAACTAGATGTTCCCAACCATTTCGGGAAAAACAAGATCTCTATAAGATTTCTATAGTTGGACCAGCTAAAAGTCTTTTAAATAATATGTTTGCTTCAAATCGATCCTATTGTTAGATATCAATTGTTTATGCATACGGATTTCAGGAAGCTCACCCAATACTTGAATATGTTTCTCGTTAGTTTTATTTCTTCTGTTTTCAGTGCATTGAAGTTGGTACACACCAGTCATGGAACTGTTTATATTTGAAATTGTCAATACATACTCCATGCTGCCCTTTATTCCAGTCTCCAGATAATCACCGGTAATATTCCTACTTGTACACACTTCCGATCCGGGACATATGTCGGGTGTAAACAGCCAATATCGGACATGGTTACCAGGATTGTTGATGACAGACATCCGTGGCAGGTAACCCAGCTCAATATCAACACCAGTTACAACCCGCTGTGTACGCTGATACAACAATCCACAATCCGCCAGTTCTAAATATATATATAAAGTATTGTATCAAGTATATGTAGTATGTATAGCGGCATATGTGATCTTTATCTTTTTACCGTTCATTTATTATTTAGAAATACAGCTTTTGACTGCCAGTCTTGACAAAATAATAGTTAGCGATTTACATTTTACTCAGTACCTGTTTGTATAAAATATTTATTAACTTTTAACATTAAATGGTTATTGATATATTTTTATTTTAAATAATAAAATATTAAAATTAAGATTTACAAATATATTATGCACATACCTGATTTAATTTGTATTTTCATGTCACATTCTCTGTACGGTGCAATAATTTTGGCGAAAATGGTAATGTTTCCACTGAGAGTGTAATTGGAGAAGTGTAAGTAGTTTATTGAATCCCTTTTATACATCGATACGTTTGACGAATTGTAGAATCTCATATACGATGTCTCGTGACTTGATACTCTATTGTACCGCCATGTGATATACGAATTCTCGAAGTAGTAGTCACTCGATAGTTCCAATGTTATGTTTAAAGGTCTATTTCTAAAAACTGGTTCAGTAACAGACAGTGTTCCACATTCAGATACCGCAGTAGCTGAAAAGAATGATAAAACCGTGATGATATATTCATTACTGTACTATTAATGTTCTGTGTAAGTTCAGTTATCCAATACAAAGTACGCGGTATTATTAGAACGATGAGACAAACGTTAGAAAGAAGAGATTTTGAAAAGAATATGTTACCGATGTATTCGGTAAATGAACAGAAATCTGGAACCACTTATTTTGAGACATATGTATATTTTCCTTCTGCTATACAATCACAGAGACGAGTGATATATGTCTTATTCTCCTGAAAACATTATTTTTATTTTAGGAAATGGAGCCTATGACTCATGCAGCATCCGTAACTAGCACATTAAAACGACGTTTCTGTCAACTGCATTATCGCAACGTCGTCATTAATGTACCAGGAGTTGCTGACACCACAGAAACCATGGGTACTAATCCTGAAAGTAACTAAAATGTTTCAAGTGATTTGGGATTTTATAACGAACTGGAACATTCCGTTCAAGAAATGATTTCTATTGATTTACATCAAGTACCGTCTCCAAACATTACAAAACTAAACCAATCTTTAAAATAATAAAGCATTACATACAGGTTTAACTGTTACTTATATAGTAGTATACTGTTGCAGAGCTATATAATATCTGTAAGAAATACCATTGGTAAAGAGCATAAGACATTTGAATAAACAGTCCATGTTATTTTTATTTTTATTGTGTGAGCTATATTTGAGCTTACAGTTAAGAACACTACAATCGATGCAATATTATATTGACTTTATTTATATAGGCATTTTTAATAGATGCACATTTACTGAATACTTGTTTTATATAAATGTAATATTGTGAAAATTGCCAAACACGAACAAAATGCACTGCAATTAAGCATTCTAATGTTATTCAGCCGAACAGACTAAAACTATCTACCTGAGAAGGTCTCTTCAATATGTAAAAAAAATATTCATTGCTCGAACCAAGTAACAATACGTTATTAAAAATCTTTGGCAAAATCAATTGATCAATTACTTCAAATCAAAGTCTCAGCAGATGACAAAACCAAATAAACATATTATACTTGAATGCATATAAACTAAACCAGTAGCAGTCTACTTATGAGGAGTTATGGAGCATGCAACATCGGTCTTGCCCCTTAATATAGGCACAAACAGTAGCAGTCGGTACATGAGGAGTTATGGAGCATGCAACATCGGTATTGCCCTTTTATACAGGCACAAACAGTAGAACTCGGTATATTAAGAGCTATGGAGCATGAAACATCTGTCTTGCCCATTAATACAGGCACAAACAGTAGCAGTCTATACATGAGGAGTTATGGAGCATGCAACAACTGTCTTGCCCCTTAATATAGGCACAGACAGAAGCAGTCAGTACATGAGGAGTTATGGAGCATACAACATCGGCCATGCCCCTTAATACAGGCACAAGCAGTAGCAGTCGGTATATGAGTATTTATGGAGCATGCAATATCGGCTAAACCCCTTAATACAGGCACAAAACAGTATCAGTATGTACATGGGGAATTATGGAGCATGCAACATCGGTCTTGCCCCTTAATACATGCACAAGCAGTAGCAGTCGGTATATGAGGAGCTATGAAGCATGCAACATCGGCCATGCCCCTTAATACAGGCACAAACAGCAGCAGTCGGTACATGAGGAGTTATGGAGCATGCAACATCGGCCATGCCCCTTAATACAGACACAAACAGTAGCAGTTGGTACATGAGGAGTTATGGAGCATGCAACATCGGTCTTGCCCCTTAATACAGGCACAAACAGTAGCAGCCGGTACATGAGGAGTTATGGAGCTTGCAACATCGGCCATGCCCCTTAATACAGGCACAAACAGTAGCAGTCGGTACATTAAGAGCTATGGAGCCTTCAACATTGGCCATACCCCTTAATACAGGCACAAACAGTAGCAGTCGGTACATGAGGAGTTATGGAGCTTGCAACATCGGTATTGCCCTTTTATACAAACACAAACAGTACCAGTCTGTACATGAGGATTTATGGAGCATGCAACATCAGTCTTGCCCATTAATACAGGCACAAACAGTAGCAGTCGGTACATGAGGAGCTATGGAGCTTGCAACATCGGTATTGCCCTTTTATACAGGCACAAACAGTAGCACTATGTACATGAGGAGTTATGGAGCTTGCAACATCGGTATTGCCCTTCTATACAAACACAAACAGTAGCAGTCTGTACATGAGGAGTTATGGAGCATGCAACATCGGCCATGCCCCTTAATACAGACACAAACAGTAGCAGTCGGTACATGAGGAGTTATGGAGCATGCAATATCGGTCTTGCCCCTTAATACAGGCACAAACAGTAGCATTCGGTACATGAGTAGTTATGGAGCATGCAACCTCGGCCATGCCCCTTAATACAGGCACAAACAGTAGCAGTCGGTACATTAGGAGCTATGGAGCATGCAACATCGGCCATACCCCTTAATACAGGCACAAACAGTAGCAGTCGGTACATGAGGAGTTATGGAGCTTGCAACAACGGTATTGCCTTTTTATACAAACACAAACAGTAGCAGTCTGTACATGAGGAGTTACGGAGCATGCAACATCGGTCTTGCCCATTAATACAGGCACAAACAGTAGCAGTCGGTACATGAGGAGCTATGGAGCTTGCAACATCGGTATTGCCCTTTTATACAGGCACAAACAGTAGCACTATGTACATGAGGAGTTATGGAGCTTGCAACATCGGTAATGCACTTCTATACAAACACAAACAATAGCAGTCTGTACATGAGTTGTTATGGAGCATGCAACATCGGTCGTGCCCCTTAATACAGGCACAAACAGTAGCAGTCGGTACATGAGTAGTTATGGAGCATGCAACATCGGCCATGCCCCTTAATACAGGCACAAGCAGTAGCAGTCGGTACATTAGGAGCTATGGAGCATGCAACATTGGCCAAACCCCTTAATACAGGCACAAACAGTAGCAGTCGGTACAAGAGGAGTTATGGAGCTTGCAACACCGGTATTGCCCTTTTATACAAACACAAACAGTAGCAGTCTGTACACGAGGAGTTATGGAGCATGCAACATCGGTCTTGCCCCTTAATACAGGCACAAACAGTAGCAGTCGGTACATTAGGAGCTATGGAGCATGCAACATCGGTCTTGCCCCTTAATACAGGCACAAAGAGTAACAGTCGGTACATGAGGAGTTATGGAGCTTGCAACATCGGTCTTGCCCTTTTATACAAACACAAACAGTAGCAGTCGGTACATGAGGATTTATTGAGCTTGCAACATAGGTATTGCCCTTTTATACAGGCACAAACAGTAGCACTCGGTACATGAGGAGTTATGCAGCATGCAATATCGGTCATGCCCCTTAATACAGACACAAACAGTAGCATTCATAACATGAGGAGTTATAGAGCATGCAACATCGGTATTGCCCCTTAATACAGACACAAACAGTAGCAGTCAGTACATGAGGAGTTATGGAGCTTGCAACATCGGTATTGCCCTTTTATGCAGGCACAAACAGTAGCACTCGGTATATGAGGAGTTATGGAGCATGCAACATCGATATTGCCCCTTAATACAGGCACAAACAGTAGCAGTCGGTACATGAGTAGATATGGAGCATGCAACATCGGCCATGCCCCTTAATACAGGCACAAGCAGTAGCAGTCGGTACATTAGGAGCTATGGAGCATGCAACATTGGCCAAACCCCTTAATATAGGCACAAACAGTAGCAGTCGGTACAAGAGGAGTTATGGAGCTTGCAACACCGGTATTGCCCTTTTATACAAACACAAACAGTAGCAGTCTGTACACGAGGAGTTATGGAGCATGCAACATCGGTCTTGCCCCTTAATACAGGCACAAACAGTAGCAGTCGGTACATTAGGAGCTATGGAGCATGCAACATCGGTCTTGCCCTTTAATACAGGCACAAAGAGTAGCAGTCGGTACATTAAGAGTTATGGAGCTTGCAACATCGGTCTTGCCCTTTTATACAAACACAAACAGTAGCAGTCGGTACATGAGGATTTATTGAGCTTGCAACATAGGTATTGCCCTTTTATACAGGCACAAACAGTAGCACTCGGTACATGAGGAGTTATGCAGCATGCAATATCGTTCATGCCCCTTAATAGAGACACAAACAGTAGCATTCATAACATGAGGAGTTATAGAGCATGCAACATCGGTATTGCCCCTTAATACAGACACAAACAGTAGCAGTCAGTACATGAGGAGCTATGGAGCTTGCAACATCGGTATTGCCCTTTTATGCAGGCACAAACAGTTGCACTCGGTATATGAGGAGTTATGGAGCATGCAACATCGATATTGTCCCTTAATACAGGCACAAAGAGTAGCAGTCGGTAAATGAGGAGTTATGGAGCATGCAACATCGGTCATGCCCATTAATACAGGCACAAGCAGTAGCAGTCGGTACATTAGGAGTTATGGAGCATGCAACATCGGTCATGCCCCTTTATACAGGCACAAACAGCAGAAGTCGGTACATTAGGAGTTATGGAGCATGCAACATCGGTCATGCCCCTTAATACAGGCACAAACAGTAGCTGTCGGTACATGAGTAGTTATGGAGCATGCAACATCGGTCATGCACCTTAATACAGGCACAAACAGTAGCAGTTGGTACATGAGTATTTATGGAGCATGCAACATCGATCATGCCCCTTAATATAGGCACAAACATTAACAGTCGGTATATGAGGAGCTATGGAGCATGCAACATCGGTCATGCCCCTTAATACAGACACAAACAGTAGTAGTCGGTACATGAGGAGCTATGGAGCATGCAACATCGGTCTTGCCCCTTAATACAGACACAAACAGTAGCATTCATAACATGAGGAGTTATAGAGCATGCAACATCGGTATTGCCCCTTAATACAGACACAAACAGTAGCAGTCGTTACATGAGGAGTTAATGAGCATGCAACATCGGTCTTTCCCCTAAATACAGACACAAAAAGTAGCAGTCGGTACATTAGGAGCTATGGAGCATGCAATATCGGCCATGCCCCTTAATACAGACACAAACAGTAGCAGTCGGTACATGAGGAGTTACGGAGCATGCAACATCGGTCGTGCCCTTTAATACAAACACAAATAGTAGCAGTCGGTATATTAGGAACTATGGAGCATGCAACATCGGTCATGCCCCTTAATACAAGCACAAACAGTAGCAGTCGGTACATGAGGAGTTATGGAGCATGCAACATCGATCATGCCCCTTAATACAAACACACACAGCAGCAGTCGGTACATTAGGTACTATGGAGCATGCAACATCGGTCATTCCCCTTAATACAGGCACAAACATTAGCATTCGGTACATTAGGAGCTATGGAGCATGCAACATCGGTCATGCCCCTTAATACAGACACAAACAGTAGCAGTCGGTACATTAGGAGCTATGGAGCATGCAACATCGGCCATGCACCTTAATACAGGCACAAACAGTAGCAGTCGGTACATCAGGAGTTATGGAGCATGCAACATCGGTCTTGCCCCTTTATACAAACACAAACAGTAGCATTCGGTACATGAGGAGCTATGGAGCATGCAACATCGGCCATGCCCCTTAATACAGGCACAAACAGTAGCACTCGGTACATGAGGAGTTATGGAGCATGCAACATCGGTATTGCCCCTTAATACAGGCACAAACAGTAGCAGTCGATACATGACGAGCTATGGAGCTTGCAACATCGGTCATGCCCCTTAATACTGGCACAAACAGTAGCAGTCGGTACATGAGTAGTTATGGAGCATGCAACATCGGTCATGCTCCTTAATACAGGCACAAACAGTAGCAGTCGGTACATGAGTATTTATGGAGCATGCAACATCAATCATGCCCTTTAATACAGGCACAAACAGTAGCAGTCGGTACATGAGGAGCTATAGAGCATGCAACATCGGTCTTGCCCCTTAATACAGACACAAACAGTTGCAGTCGGTACATGAGGATCTATGGAGCATGCAACATCGGTCTTGCCCCTTAATACAGGCACAAACAGTAGCAGTCGGTACATGAGGAGTTAATGAGCATGCAACATCGGTCTTGCCCCTTAATACAGACACAAACAGTAGCAGTAGGTACATTAGGAGCTATGGAGCATGCAATATCGGCCATGCCCCTTAATACAGGCACAAACAGGAGCACTCGGTACATGAGAAGTTACGGAGCATGCAACATCGGTCGTGCCTTTTTATACAAACACAAATATTAGCAGTCGGTACATTAGGAACTATGGAGCATGCAACATCGATCATGCCCCTTAATACAAACACACACAGTAGCAGTCGGTGCATTAGGAACTATTGAGCTTGCAACATCGGTCATGCCCCTTAATACAGGCACAAACAGTAGCAGTCGGTACATTAGGAGCTATGGAGCATGCAACATCGGCCATGCCCCTTAATACAGACACAGACAGTAGCAGTCGGTACATTAGGAGCTATGGAGCATGCAACATCGGCCATGCCCCTTAATACAGGCACAAACAGTAGCAGTCGGTACATCAGGAGTTATGGAGCATGTAACATCGGTCTTGCCCTTTGATACAAACACAAACAGTAGCAGTCTGTACATGAGGAGCTATGGAGCATGCAACATCGGCTATGCCCCTTAATACAGGCACAAACAGTAGCACTCGGTACATGAGGAGTTATGGAGCATGCAACATCGGTATTGCCCTTTTATACAGACACAAACAGTATCAACACTGAATGAGCTACATGATCCCAAGGTATTACAACTGATGTAAACAGAGTTTTAATATATTGCATGAATATAATATAATTCCATATAAGGTAGATAAAAGCTTACCTTCACCGTCAACAAAACCTTTAACAAAGAACACAGAAATGAGGTAAATATATGTATCCATTATTTGTGAATAAGGTCTAATGGTAAATTCCACACTCGAATGTATAATAAACACTACGTTAGTCGCAATATGACATTACAATGTTTATTATTTGCCTAAAATCCAGAGGTCACTGTCGCAAATCAGATTGACTTCGTTAAAAGTAATGTTTAAAATAATTGGCTTAGTACATGTGATTATAAATGTGTTTCCATCTGTTGTACAACTATTGTACTACAAATAGTTTGTCTTTAATTAAGAAACGCAGTTACTGGTCACATGATCAAGCTATACCATTGTATTTTAATTCGCAAAGTTTAAAAAATCTGTAATCCATGTATAAATGATGAGTTGCTGCAGCATTAACTTCCTCATATATTAAACAATGTTAAGACTAAATGTTACTCAGACCAATCAAACGGTGCCCGGCCATTGTGTCACCCTGGAAAGTACAATCAAAACAGAAAACTATATACGATGGGAAGTTTATCAAGTTCAGAATATATGATGACCATTCCAATATTCATTTCAATATGTCACGTATCAAACTATTGAACTGCTGTGGTGTATCCGTTTTTAACAAAGTATAAAACAGTTGTTGTTTTTTCAAATATTTAGGACTATTGTTTAAAAATAGTCTTATTTATTTTGGAACTGAAATCAAACCCATCGCGTTAATGTGTGAATCTTACAGCAAAGTAAATCTCACACAATAAATTTTACATAAACACCGCCAGATGTGAATTATTTGGCTAAACCCGCTAATCTTCACTTTGAAATTAGCTCTCAAAGCGAAAACATCATATAAAATAAAAAGAACTCCCACCGTCACAGATAGGGAAAATTGGTTTTATTTAATGTGTTTAAAGTATAAATAAGATACAGCGGTGGTTAATCGTTAGACTGGACACATTATAATAATAGAAGATCAAGTGAAATACAGTTTAAAAATTATGTATCTGACTATTATCTGCTGTTGTTTCTGCGAAACTGTTTTTTCGCTGTATTTATATATTTACAGATGTGCCGCGCTGATGGGGTAAATATGCTGATTTTCCAAATAATTTCGACGATGAGATGTAGCATCACAGGACGGAGTATAGACATTAATATGTTTAACTACGAAGTCATTGAATGCAAGTGACGATATTTAAAGTTGATATTTACTTTTGTAGATGTGCTGAACTGATGGGGTAAAGATGCAGATTTGCCAAAACTTCCACCAAGGAGATGTAGCATTAAAGGAAGTAGTAACGACATTGAAATGTTTAACTACAAATACATTGAATACAAGTGGATATTAAACAATGATCAAGTTGCCATGTACATTAACAATCTAATTAAATGAATATGACTTCGAATAAAGAGACATTTAAAGTTGTATAAAGAAGAATAACAACAACAGTTGAATAACTATATTCTTTTTTCACGTGTCACTGGTGGCAGGAAAATTCCAGAGAGGAACATGATTCTCATGCGCTAATTTTGGGCTAAAGTGTTTATATCTAGTTATACGGCTTTGGTTTTGTGCCGATGCGTAATTTCCACATTTTTGTGCATAGCTTAGCTGTTTTGTTTGTGTTGGTCGAGCGGTTCGATACAACCTTGCGTTAACCACCTAGGTATCATCGTACAGCTCGAGTCCTTTCGGGGGTTTTCCTGTCAATTAAGTGATCATACGCCATTATCGTTCTAATGTGGAATTATGAAGTTTTACTGAGAATTTATGAAGTTTATTAAATTTTCAATTGATTTGGATTAAGTGTTGTTTATTTAAGTTTTTTGGAATGTCTAGCGTCAATTTATGTCATGAAAGACTAGAGACGATCATTTAGTCAGCACTCAAACACTCATCCTTGCAAGTGACTGGTAGCTTTCCCATAAATCAACAGTGGGAGACGGTTGACAATGAGACGCAATGTCGCCTATCAGTCATAACTGAGACTGTGGCTGACCAGGGATTTGAACTCAATATTTCCAGGGATTTGAACTCAAGATTTCCAGGGATTGCAACATGTGACTGGCTGTGCTAACCGTGCAGGTAATATTGATTTGAGTCATCTTGAATAACTAATTGGAAAAAGGTAATATAGTCCTTTTTTATTAAACACCATAATAGCTTTATGAAACTAATTCAAATGTTAACATATTGGTTTTGAAGAAGTGCTTTTAAAATATCTTTTAAATTATTGTTCGTTCATGCGAACAAAGGTGCAGACGAATGTGTTATTGTTTGGTTACAAAAGAGCACTCAAGGGAAATAAATCCTGATGGTACACCAACAGTAATGGCCTAGTGAATAGATTATTATTATCTATACAAAGACAGGTTAAATATAATGTAATGAGAAATACAAAATATCTCAAAAACACAAAATTATCGATTAACGAAGACCTGACAAAGTTAAATCAACAAGTGTTATCGTCACTGAGATTAAAGGCAAAACACAAAGTAACCAGAGCTTGGTCGTTCGATGGCAAACTCTTTGTTAAATACAAAACTGATGGAACAACAACAGTCACCTTTCCAGAATATTCAAATAGGTTGGAATTACCTTTGCCAAAACCAAAGAATTAATCAACGAGACTTGTGACTCTAACTTTTTTAACAGTATAGAGCGCGTTATATTATAACAATACATGAACCTTGATCGCGGTATTTATGTAAGGCTATTGAATTTAATCTACAGTAAAATAAACGGTCACGGTTGTACTGGTTTCTTAAATAAACAAGGTGCATGTAAATAAAATAGGATTGCTTTATATTGCAATCAATTTGATTTGTAGTGGATAAAATGAAGGTTTTGCAAAGTGAAATCGTCAAGTTGCTTTACTAGCTATTGACAGAATGAGCCATTTTAAAATGATGTCAGTGACACGGACAAACATTTCTTTTTTTTTCCAGCTTTCAGATATATGGTATACCAGATATAAACACCTTGTCGAAACAGCCAAGAAAGTGATGAAGACGATGTCCACTATTTTAATAGTCCGTATTATAGAAAATAAATCAAACAAAGTAAATGCGTTTGACGGTGAAAATGCTCAATATATCAAATTCATGTAGTTACTGTTATATATACTCTTGCTTGAGTCTGTATGGCTATCTACATGTTATAATAAAGTTTGATATGTATTAATGTAATAAAAAATTCAAAATGTGTTTTGTTAAGGAATAGCAGTAGAAATGTTTGTAAACTTATATTAATATAACGACTGAAATATCATCAATATAATAGTTGTGAAAAATATACCATCTGTTCGTTGCATCATGTATTAGTGTTTATACAAAAAATAATCTGTTTTATCAATGTGTGTAATGCAGTAGTAAATCAAAATGTACATAGGTTAACATAATTTAAAGTAAACGAGATATAAAGTTTAAACAGTAACTGCTTTTTACTGTTTAAATAGACCAAAGTGTAAATAAGGAAGTAATTTTCAGCTTTTGATAATGTATGTATATTAATTTGGAAACTGAGTGAATCATGTATCTCTATCTAGGAACGATACAGACATTTCAAGGGATTATATTGGCAAGTAACACAAACACGCTGTTAATCCAGACTTTTCCTGTATGCAGTGTGCACAAAATAATGCTTATGTATTAACGTATAACCTTTATTTACTTAAAAGTTATCAAATTAACAGTAATTGAATATTGGCCAAAACTTTAATACGTCCCGCATTAAAGTATTGCGCAATGTTTATATTGAACTCCGTAAACTTCCCGATCAAAGCCTCGAAAACGAGATCGGGAACGAGTCTTCACGATGTTATCCGATGATTGATCGGAAACCCGAAAGCGGTTCGTTGAAAATGGTGAATGTAAACAAAAACAAAAAGGTGGCTTCAGACATCCGATGTTTGTAATATATAGATTATGCATTTAGACACTTTAGACGCGTAAATATCTAGGTTATAAGTGTATCTTCATGCTGGGAGTGTGAATTTAGGACAAGGAATTGACGTTAATATGCCAATATAATCCCTTTAATATGGTCTTGATTTAAGATTTTAATGAAAATAATAAGATACATGGTGTAGTTTTGTATGTACGTATTCCCCTTAATACAGGCACAAACAGTAGCAGTCGGTACATTAGGAGCTATGGAGCATGCAACATGGGCCATGCCCCTTAATACAGACACAAACAGTAGCAATCGGTACATGAGGAGTTATGGAGCATGCAACATCGGCCATGCTCCTTAATACAGGCACATACAGTATCAGTCTGTATATAAGGAGTTATGGAGCATGCAACATCGGTCATGCCCCTTAATACAGGTACAAACAGAAGCAGTCGGTAAGTGAGGAGTTATGGAACATGCAACATCGGTCATGCCCCTTAATACAGGCACAAACAGTAGCAGTCGGTATGTGAGGAGTTATGGAGCATGCAACATCGGTATTGCCCCTTTATAGAAAACACAAACAGTAGCAGTCGGTACATGAGGAGTTACGGAGCATGCAACATCGGTCTTCCCCTTTATACAAACACAAACAGTAGCAGTCTGTACATGAGAATTACGGAGCATGCAACATCGGTCTTGCCCCTTAATACAATTACAAACAGTAGCAGTCAGTACATCAGGAGTTATGGAGCATGCAACATCGGCCATGCCCCTTAATACAGGCACATACAGTATCAGTCTGTATATAAGGAATTATGGAGCATGCAACATCGGTCATGCCCCTTAATACAGGTACAAACAGAAGCAGTCGGTACGTGAGGAATTATGGAGCATGCAACATCGGTCATGGCCCTTAATACAGGCACAAACAGTAGCAGTCGGTACGTGAGGAGTTATGGAGCATGCAACATCGGTCTTGCCCCTTTATACCAACACAAACAGTAGCAGTCAGTACATGAGGAGTTATGGAGCATGCAACATCAGCCATGCCCCTTAATACAGGCACATACAGTATCAGTCTGTATATAAGGAGATATGGAGCATGCAACATCGGTCATGCCCCTTAATACAGGTACAAACAGAAGCAGTCGGTACGTGAGGAGTTATGGAGCATGCAACATCGGCCATGCCCCTTAATACATGCACAAACAGAAGCAATCGGTACATGAGGAGTTATGGAGCATGCAACATCGGCCATGCCCCTTAATACAGGCACATACAGTATCAGTCTGTATATGAGGAGTTATGGAGCATGCAACAGCAGTCTTGCCCCTTTATACAAACACAAACAGTAGCAGTCAGTACATGAGGAGTTATGGAGAATGCAACATCGGCCATGCCCCTTAATACAGGCACAAACAGTATCAGTCTGTATATAAGGAGTTATGGAGCATGCAACATCGGTCATGCCCCTTAATACAGGTACAAACAGAAGCAGTCGGTACATGAGGAGTAATGGAGCATGCAACATCGGTCATGCCCCTTAATACAGGCACAAACAGTAGCAGTCGGTACGTGAGGAGTTATGGAGCATGCAACATCGGCCATGCCCCTTAATACAGGCACAAACAGTAGCAATCGGTACATGAGGATTTATGGAGCATGCAACATCGGCCATGCCCCTTAAAACAGGCACATACAGTATCAGTGTGTATATAAGGAGTTATGGAGCATGCAACATCGGTCATGCCCCTTAATACAGGTACAAACAGAAGCAGTCGGTACGTGAGGAGTTATGGAGCATGCAACATCGGTCATGCCCCTTAATACAGGCACAAACAGTAGCAGTCGGTACGTGAGGAGTTATGGAGCATGCAACATCGGCCATGTCCCTTAATACAGGCGCAAACAGTAGCAATCGGTACATGAGGAGTTATGGAGCATGCAACATCGGCCATGCTCCTTAATACAGGCACATACAGTATCAGTCTGTATATCAGGAGTTATGGAGCATGCAACCTCGGTCATGCCCCTTAATACAGGTACAAACAGAAGCAGTCGGTACGTGAGGAGTTATGGAGCATGCAACATCGGTCTTGCCCCTTTATACAAACACAAACAGTAGCAGTCGGTACATGAGGAGTTACGGAGCATGCAACATCGGTCTTGCCCCTTTATACAAACACAAACAGTAGCAGTCTGTACATGAGGAGTTACGGAGCATGCAACATCTGTCTTGCCCATTTATACAAACATTAACAGTATCAGTCTGTACACGAGGAGTTATGGAGCATGCAACATCTGTCTTGCCCCTTAATACAGGCACAAACAGTAGCGGTCTATACATGAGGAGTTATGGAACATGCAACATCGGTCTTGCCCTTTAATACAGGCACAAACAGTAGCAGTCTGTACATGAGGAGTTATGGAGCATGCAACATCGGTCTTGCCCCTTAATACAGACACAAACAGTAGCAGTCAGTACATGAGGAGTTATGGAGCATGCAACATCGGTCATTCCCCTTAATACAGGCACAAACAGTAGCAGTCGGTACATTAGGAGCTATGGAGCATGCAACATCGGCCATGCCCCTTAATACAGGCACAAACAGTAGCAATCGGTACATGAGGAGTTATTGAGCATGCAACATCGGCCATGCCCCTTAAGACAGGCACATACAGTATCAGTCTGTATATAAGGAGTTATGGAGCATGCAACATCGGTCATGCCCCTTAATACAGGTACAAACAGAAGCAGTCGGTAAGTGAGGAGTTATGGAACATGCAACATCGGTCATGCCCCTTAATACAGGCACAAACAGTAGCAGTCGGTATGTGAGGAGTTATGCAGCATGCAACATCGGTCTTGCCCCTTTATACAAACACAAACAGTAGCAGTCGGTACATGAGGAGTTACGGAGCATGCAACATCGGTCTTGCCCCTTTATACAAACACAAACAGTAGCAGTTGAGAATTACGGAGCATGCAACATCTGTCTTGCCCCTTTATACAAACACAAACAGTAGCAGTCGGTACATGAGGAGTTACGGAGCATGCAACATCGGTCTTGCCCCTTTATACAAACACAAACAGTAGCAGTTGAGAATTACGGAGCATGCAACATCTGTCTTGCCCCTTAATACAATTACAAACAGTAGCAGTCAGTACATGAGGAGTTATGGAGCATGCAACATCGGCCATGCCCCTTAATACAGGCACATACAGTATCAGTCTGTATATAAGGAATTATGGAGCATGCAACATCGGTCATGCCCCTTAATACAGGTACAAACAGAAGCAGTCGGTACGTGAGGAATTATGGAGCATGCAACATCGGTCATGCCCCTTAATACAGACACAAACAGTAGCAGTCGGTACGTGAGGAGTTATGGAGCATGCAACATCGGTCTTGCCCCTTTATACCAACACAAACAGTAGCAGTCAGTACATGAGGTGTTATGGAGCATGCAACATCAGCCATGCCCCTTAATACAGGCACATACAGTATCAGTGTGTATATAAGGAGATATGGAGCATGCAACATCGGTCATGCCCCTTAATACAGGTACAAACAGAAGCAGTCGGTACGTGAGGAGTTATGGAGCATGCAACATCGGCCATGCCCCTTAATACATGCACAAACAGTAGCAATCGGTACATGAGGAGTTATGGAGCATGCAACATCGGCCATGCCCCTTAATACAGGCACATACAGTATCAGTCTGTATATGAGGAGTTATGGAGCATGCAACATCAGTCTTGCCCCTTTATACAAACACAAACAGTAGCAGTCAGTACATGAGGAGTTATGGAGAATGCAACATCGGCCATGCCCCTTAATACAGGCACATACAGTATCAGTCTGTATATAAGGAGTTATGGAGCATGCAACATCGGTCATGCCCCTTAATACAGGTACAAACAGAAGCAGTCGGTACGTGAGGAGTAATGGAGCATGCAACATCGGTCATGCCCCTTAATACAGGCACAAACAGTAGCAGTCGGTACATGAGGAGTTATGGAGCATGCAACATCGGCCATGCCCCTTAATACAGGCACAAACAGTAGCAATCGGTACATGAGGATTTATGGAGCATGCAACATCGGCCATGCCCTTTAAAACAGGCACATACAGTATCAGTGTGTATATAAGGAGTTATGGAGCATGCAACATCGGTCATGCCCCTTAATACAGGTACAAACAGAAGCAGTCGGTACGTGAGGAGTTATGGAGCATGCAACATCGGTCATGCCCCTTAATACAGGCACAAACAGTAGCAGTCGGTACGTGAGGAGTTATGGAGCATGCAACATCGGCCATGTCCCTTAATACAGGCACAAACAGTAGCAATCGGTACATGAGGAGTTATGGAGCATGCAACATCGGCCATGCCCCTTAATACAGGCACATACAGTATCAGTCTGTATATAAGGAGTTATGGAGCATGCAACCTCGGTCATGCCCCTTAATACAGGTACAAACAGAAGCAGTCGGTACGTGAGGAGTTATGGAGCATGCAACATCGGTCTTGCCCCTTTATACAAACACAAACAGTAGCAGTCGGTACATGAGGAGTTACGGAGCATGCAACATCGGTCTTGCCCCTTTATACAAACACAAACAGTAGCAGTCTGTACATGAGGAGTTACGGAGCATGCAACATCTGTCTTGCCCATTTATACAAACATTTACAGTATCAGTCTGTACACGAGGAGTTATGGAGCATGCAACATCTGTCTTGCCCCTTAATACAGGCACAAATAGTAGCGGTCTATACATGAGGAGTTATGGAACATGCAACATCGGTCTTGCCCTTTAATACAGGCACAAACAGTAGCACTCGGTACATGAGGAGTTATGGAATATGGAACATCGGTATTGCCCTTTTATACAGACACAAACATTAGCAGTCTACATTAGGAGCTATAGAGCATGCAACATCGGCCATGCCCCTTAATACAAGCACAAACAGCAGCAGTCGGTACATGAGGAGTTATGGAGCATGCAACATCGGCCGTACCCCTTAATACAGGCACAAGCAGTATCAGTCTGTATATAAGGAGTTATGGAACATGCAACATCGGTCTTGCCCTTTAATACAGGCACAAACAGTAGCACTCGGTACATGAGGAGTTATGGAGCATGCAACATCGGTATTGCCCTTTTATACAGACACAAACAGTATCAACACTGGATGAGCTACATGATCCCAAGGTATTATAACTGAGGTAAACAGAGTTTTAATATGTTGCATGAATATAATATAATTCCATATTAGGTAGATAAAAGCTTACCTTTACCGTCAACAAAACCTTTAACAAAGAACACAGAAATGAGGTAAATATATTTATCCATTGTTTGTGAATAAAGGTCTAATGGTCAATTCCGAACTCGAATATATAATAAACACTACGTTAGTCGCAATATGGCATTACAATGTTTATTATTTGCCTAAAATCCAGAGGTCAGTGTCGCAAATCAGATTGACTTCGTTAAAAATAATATTTAAACTAATTGGCTTTGTACATGTGATTATAAATGTGTTTCCATCTGTTGTACAATTATTGTACTACATATAGTCTTTAATTAAGAAACGCAGTTACTGGTCACATGATCAAGCTATACCATTGTATTTTAATTCGCAAAGTTTAAACACTCTGTAATCCATTTACAAATGATGAGTTGCTGCAGCATTAACTTCCTCATATATTAAACAATGTTAAAACTAAAAGTTACTCAGACTAATCAAACGGTGCCCGGTCATTGTGTCACCCTCGAAAGTACAATCAAAACAAGAAACTGTATACGATGGGAAGTTTATCAAGTTCAGAATATATGATGACCATTTCAATATGCATGACAATATGTCACGTATCAAACTATTGAACTGCTTTGGTGTATCAGTTTTTTAACAAAGTATAAAACAGTTGGTATTTTTTTCAAATATTTAGGTCTATTGTTTAAAAAAGGTCTTTTTTAATTTGGAACTGAAATCAATCCCATTGCGTTGATGTGTGAATCTTACAGCAAAGTAAATCTCACACAGTAAATTTAACATTAACACCGCCAGATGTGAATTATTTGGCTAAACCTTAGCTCTCAAAGCGAAAACATCATATAAAATAAAAAGAACTCCCACCGTCATAGATAGGGACAATTGGTTTTATTTAATGTGTTTAAAGTATAAATAAGATACAGCGGTGGTTAATCGTTTGATTGGACACATTATAATAATAGAAGATCAAGTGAAATACAGTCTAAAAATTATGGATCTGACTATTATCTGCTGTTGTTTCTGTAAAACTGTTTTCTCGCTGTATTTATATATTTACAGATGTGCCGCGCTGATGGGGTAAACATGCTGATTTTCCAAATAATTTCGACGATGAGATGTAGCATCACAGGACGGAGTAAAGACATTAATATGTTTAACTACGAAGTCATTGAATGCAAGTGACGATATTTAAAGTTGATATATACCTCTGTAGATGTGCTGAACTGATGGGGTAAAGATGCAGAGTGGATATTAAACAATGATCAAGTTGCCATGTACATTAACATTTTAATTCAATAAATATGACTTGGAATAAAGAGACATTTAAAGTTGTATAAAGAAGAATAACAACAACAGTTGAATAACTATATTCTTTTTTCACGTGTCACTGGTGGCAGGAAAATTCTAGAGAGGAACATGATTCTCATGCGCTCATTTTGGGCTAAAGTGTTTATATCTAGTTATACGGCTTTGGTTTTGTGCCGATGCGTAATTTCCACATTTTTGTGCATAGCTTAGCTGTTTTATTTGTGTTGGTCGAGCGGTTTGATACAACCTTGCGTAAACCACCTAGGTACCATCGTACAGCTCGAGTCCTTTCGGGGGATTTCCTGTCAATTAAGTGATCATACGCCATTATCGTTCTAATGTGGAATTATGAAGTTTTACTGAGAATTTATGAAGTTTATCAAATTTTCAATTGATTTGATTTAGTGTTGTTTATTTAAGTTTTTTGGAATGTCTAGCGTCAATTTATGTCATGAAAGATTAAAGACGATCATTTAGTCAGCACTCAAACACTTATCCTTGCAAGTTACTGGTAGCTTTCCCATGAATCAACAGTGGGAGACGGTTGACAATGAGACGCAATGTCGCATATCAGTCATAACTGAGACTGTGGCAGACCAGGGATTTGAACTCAAGATTTCCAGGGATTTGAACTCAAGATTTCCAGGGATTGCAACATGTGACTGGCTGTGCTAACCGTGCAGGTAATATTGATTTGAGTCATCTTGAAATAACTAATTGGAAAAAGGTAATATAGTCCTTTTTTTATTTAACACCATCATAGCTTTATGAAACTAATTCAAATGTTAACATATTGGTTTTGAAGAAGTGCTTTTAAAATATCTTTTAAATTATTGTTCGTTCATGCGTACAAAAGTGCAGACGAATGTGTTATTGTTTGTTTACGAAAGAGCACTCAAGGGAAATAAATCCTGATGGCACACCAACAGTTATGGCCTTGTGAATAGATTATTATTATTATTTATACAAAGACAGGTTAAATATAATGTAATGAGAAATACAAAATATCTTAAAAACACAAAATTATCGATTAACGAAGACCTGACAAAGTTAAATCAACTAGTGTTATCGTCACTGAGATTAAAGGCAAAAGACAAAGTAACCAGAGCTTGGTCGTTCGATGGCAAACTCTTTGTTAAATACAAAACTGATGAAACAACAACAGTCACCTTTCCAGAATATTCAAAATGGTTGGAATTACCTTGGCCAAAAACAAAGAATTAATCAACGAAACTCGTGACTCTAACTTTTTTAACAGTATAGAGCGCGTTATATTATAACAATACATGAACCTTGATCGCGGTATTTATGTAAGGCTATTGAATTTAATCTACAGTAAAATAAACGGTCACGGTTGTACTGGTTTCTTAAATAAACAAGGTGCATATAAATAAAATAAGATTGCTTTATATTGCAATCAATTTGATTTGTAGTGGATAAAATGAAAGTTTTGCAAAGTGAAATTGACAAGTTGCTTTACTAGCTATTGACAGAATGAGCCATTTTAAAATGATGTCAGTGACACGGACAAACATTTCTTTTTTTTCCAGCTTTCAGATATATGGTATACCGGATATAAACACCTTGTCGAAACAGCCAAGAACGTGATGAAGACGATGTCCACTATTTTAATAGTCCGTATTATAGAAAAAAAATCAAAGTAAATACGTTTGACGGTGAAAATGCTCAATATATCAAATTCATGTAGTTACTGTTATATATACTCTTGCTTGAGGCTGTATGGCTATCTACATGTTATAATAAAGTTTGATATATATATTAATGTAATAACAATTCAAAATGTGTTTTGTTAAGGAATAGCAGTAGAAATGTTTGTAAACATATATTAATATAATGACTGAAATTTCATCAATATAATAGTTGCGAAAAATATACCATCTGTTCGTTGCAGCATGTATTAGTGTTTATACAAAAAAAATCTGTTTTATCAATGTATGTAATGCAGTAGTAAATCAAAATGTTGAAAACATGTAATAAACTATTGTAATATATGAAACTAGTATTAGTGTACATAGGTTAACATAATTTAAAGTAAACGAGATATAAAATTTAAACAGTAACTGCTTTTTACTGTTTAAATAGACCAAAGTGTAAATAAGGAAGTAAATTTGAGCTTTTGATAATGTATGTATTTTAATTTGGAAACTGAGTGAATCATGTATCTAGGAACGATACAGACATTTAATATGGTATTGATTTAAGATTTTAATGAAAATAATAAGATACATGGTGTAGTTTTGTATGTACGTATATATGCACGTGTGTGTGTTTTGAATGTGTGTAGGCGGGCACGGGTGCGTATGTGTGCATGCGCGTATACATGTGCATATGTGGCTGCGTACATGCATGTGCCCATGCATGCACATGCATGCGTGTGCATATGGACATGTGTGTGAACATGCGTGCGTGCGTGCATGCATGCATGCATGTATAGATACACGGTTATATACATACATGCTTACATACATGCTTATATTCATGTTTACATGCATGCGTTCGTGCATGCATGCGTGCGTGCGTGCGTGCGTGCGTGCGTGCGTGCGTGCGTGCGTGCGTGCGTGCGTGCGTGCGTGCGTGCGTGCGTGCGTGCGTGCGTGCGTGCGTGCGTGCGTGCGTGCGTGCGTGCGTGCGTGCGTGCGTGCGTGCGTGCGTGCGTGCGTGTGAGTGTGTGTGTTGTGTACATGTTTTATGTGTGCATGTGTGGATGATTGACAGTACAAGGTATACTACAAATAGGATAACATAAAAAGATATTAAAAACTTTCCTTTTCATTCTTATATGAACTTCAAAATATTTCGTATATAAGGATGATCAAAGGGAGTATTGTGCATGCATATATGCATACATAATTACATGCATACATGCGTGAGTGCGTGCGTGCGTGCGTGCGTGTTGTGTACATGTATTATGTGTGCAGCTGTGGGTGAATGACAGTACAAGGAATACTACAAATAGTATAACATAAAAAAGGTAGTAAAACATTCCTTTTAATTCTTATATAAATTTCGAAATATTTTGTATATAAGGATGATCAAAGGAAATTTGTTATCATAATTTTAGATATTATATTAATACCAATATAACAGTGTACCATAGTATAACACTTAAGTTCCTAACAATTCTTATGCCCATCTTTCGTATCTAGTTTATAAGGAATGTCTCAAACTTTACATCCGATTTTTATTTGTGTCAAAAGGCGTTGTTGCTTTCTTTTTAAGACAGCTTAATAAAATAATAAAAATACTAATATATTCATGTACTAACGTGTGTTAATAGAATACTAGTACATGCATACATAGATGACAATATACTACTAGACATTATCATTAGAGAGAATAACAAATACCATTTTATATAACACAATAATTAAAATTTTGTATTTTCTATTAATTGTTGATATTTAAACGAAACACAAGTGTATATTACATTTCTCAAATATTGTCTTATCGATTATAATATTGCCATCTTTTAACATAAACATTCTATATAATCATCGTCATTACATAAAATATGGTTTTGGAGGTGGTATGACTATTTATGTAATATATTATAGATATAAGAACGATAGATATTTTAAGTTCACCATATTTGTGCATACAACAAATATAAGTTGATTATAGTATTGATAACTGATATGCAAACGGAACACAAAGGTGTTTAATGCATCTCTCACATGTGTTTATCAGATAGAGTAAATAAACTGTGTTTTCAAACAGAACCTAGTAAGACTATACATTATAAAGTTAGTGGGAAATATATTGTATACTACACGTGGTATATGCAAAGGATAAATATTATTTTGCATATAACTTGTAAACTATATTCATTAATAATATGCAAACGAAACACAGGTGTTTACTACATGTCTTACATGTCAGTATCAGTTAGTTTTTACACGTTTTTTAACATAGAGACGCTATATAATCTGCATCGTAGCATTAAATATTGTTCTGCAATAGTAAGACTATTAGTTATAATTTGTATTTGCTTAAAACCACTTAATATAGATAGTATTAAAAAATGTGTATATAATAATAGATATATATATGTATATAGATTATTAAATACAGATAGTAAGCGAAAATAAAACGACAAAGAAGTCCAGTTAAAATAGTCAAAACGATTATTCCTGTTGTTTAAGTCGTTGTTATTGGTGCTCAATAATCTTTAAGTATATTTGTTAATATTTAGTTTTCATAAAATTTTATATAATATGTAAATTATTTTTCTATAACAGTTTTGATGATATTTGCATGAATGTATATTAGGTTTCTGCAAATTAAAGCAAAAAACATGTATAGATCAAAATGACAGATACTGGTAGTAAATAATTATATAAAAAAATATCAAATTTCAAAAATATTGATTAATTATTATTATTACTACTTTTTTAACATTAATGTGTTAAATGTATGAAATACTAGTTGTTTATAGTGGCGACGAACCTTTGTAATGAATGATTTGTGATGATGAATTGTGGTTTGTTTTATTGTTTGTATTTTCATCAACACTCGTACTACTTACTATTATATCTTTTTCTTCTTCCTCACCTCATGTACACTCTAAGTTTGCACCAGAATGCACATACCGAAAGTTATAATAATTTCCCCCAAATGTCGTAAAATGAATGTAAAAGTTTGCACATTTAACGTAAAAAGCTTAAACGACTCATCCAAAAGACAAAAATTATTTCATTGGTTGAAGCTGAACCGATACTCTATATGTTTGTTACAAGAGCTACACTGTGAAGAATTGTCATATAACAAATGGAAAAAAGAGTGGGGCGATGAATTATTTTTAAGTGGAAATAGTAGGAATAGCACAGGTATGGGCATCCTTATTAACTCTAATTTTACGTATACAATAAAAGAATATTATAATATCATTGACGGTAGAATGCAATCGTTAAACATTAATATAAATGAAAAAGATTATGTATTTCTAAATGTGTATACACCAAATAATGCAGCAGAACATATTACATTTCTTACGAAAATAGATTTTATTATTTTAAACGATAGCGATACTTTAATCGTTGGTGGCGATTTTAATACTATCATTGACATTGATAAAGATAAAAAAAATGGAAATATTAACAACAATAAGAAAAATAGAGAATAAATAAATAATATTATACAAAATAACGATATAAATGATATATGGAGAATTTTAAATCCAAATACAAAACACTATACGTGGCACTCCAACCACAAACCGCCAATATTTTGTAGGCTTGACTTTTTTCTTGTTTCAAACAACATAGTGAATGCAATTATTCAATGTAAAATTACAACGGGTTTACGGTCAGATCATTCAGTTGTATATTTAGATATAAATGTTGATAATCAACCTCGAGGGCCAGGATTTTTTAAACTTAATAATAGTGTTATTTTAGAAAAAGATTATCAAGATAAAATAATTCTATTATTTGATATTACTCGAAATAAAGATAAAACGTGTAACATTTCCATATTTATTACATTGTAATCACGTGAAAAGTGTGTGTATAGCTGTCACTACGTCGTATGTACTTACATACTGTCATATACAAAAGAAACAGACTTAATATTTCAAAGCGTTGGTTTATATTGGCCGCTCAAGGCTTGGTAGGGTATGCGTTAAGGCTCCTACCAAGATTGGTGCCAAGCAATACATAAGTTCTCTCAACCGAAAGGAGACCAGACGTGTTAGGCTAATCAGCCTCCTTAATCAAAACATGTATCCTACATCAGTACCGATGTTACTGTAATGCAATGCAACGACCCGAAGCAACTCGAGTGAACTAATACCTTTGTGACTAACAACATCAAGTATACAACAGAGTGTCACACCCAGGGTCCAACCGATTGTGGGACCATAGGCCTCAGCTTCCAACGGGAACGTATCGGAACCGATAACGTCGTTGAAAGAAGAGAACCATAGCCACAAAAACAGCAATAAAAGGGGGCGCTCCGGCCAAATCGTATACGCTTTATTGTTGTATTACGCAAAACAGCAATGCTAGCTAGGTCTTACCAGTACTGTAAGGGTCTCGGGTCAATAACCCTTAAAATAGCAAACGGTGTCATACACCAGTCACAGTAATGCAAGCAACGCAACTGACTCGAAGCAACTCAAGTCCAAGTGGCAAACGGTATCAATCGCAAATCACCATTATGCCAAGGAACGCAACTGACTTGAAGCAATTCAAGTCAACCACAGCCTCAGTATAACGCAATAACCTACACACCTAATGCATTGCAACAATATTAAATTAGTTTTCCGATTATAGACGAACATGTCCCGTCGGGAACGTAGCTGACTACCAACGACGAGAGATGAAAAGCCCACAATCTGGAAATTCACGACGTTTAAAGCTAAATATTACGAAAGCTACTTTTCACTGAATGCAGTGCCTGGTCACCTTCCGGTCGATAAAATTTTTCCGCCACAATGAATTTCAATTTATCCCCCAAAATTATTATCGAGCGGTAGGTAAATTTTTAACTATCGCGTCTTTTAAAAAATCTAAATAAAATTCAAGCCCCACATCATTCAAGTGAACGCCATCTTCCCGTAAAAAGTTAGTTTCCAAGTCAATATCAGGGGTAATAAAGTCACTTTTTCCCATTTTTTTTACCATATGTCGGCCTGTCCTATTAACCCTTTTCCGTTTTGCTTCTATTGCCTTGAGCCCCAAAGCCCCCCTCCAGACTCTCCTAGGCAAAATGTCCACCCAAATAATGGTGGTCTGAGGGCAGGCCTCACGGAGGTACTGCATCTCTGATTCCATACTTTTATTCAATTTTATAATGAAGTTAAATCATTCCCACCTAAATGAATTATGATAATTGACGGCGGAGATGATAGCAACACCTGGCCCTCGATGGAGTGTCGTAGTGTTGTCCATCGTAGGCCCCTTACTCCCCACCAAGCGATTGTCCTGCCTTGCAGCCTGAGATTCGGTTTTCTGGTGTCTTGGGCTCGTCTGCCAGCCCAGAATGGGATCGAATCTCCCAAAACCCATATGTCTAAAAGTATTTAAGAAAATATCATCAAAACTTGGGTAATTCCTTTTCTGTTTAAGATAAAAACTATAAAGTTACAGTCCTTAATACTCTTCTTTATTACCATAAAATGGTACCTCTGCTTAACAGTAGTACGTTGACTGGTCATACCTTTTTAGGCACGGATATATAATTTATAGCAACTGGAAGTCCACCTTCCGAGTTTCATGATCACCTCTGATGAGTAACCTTGAACAGCTAAATCTGATGCCCTACCAATCCTAAAACTATGTGACCTGTACATACCGGATAATTGGCATTCGCGGACACATTTGGCTAGTACAGCGGAGAATTGAGATCTAGTTACCGGGGTGCTATCTTTGTGGCAAAACAAACTACCGTCGGTTTTTTGACTGTCGTTTAGGAAACCTATTAGAGTGCTGACTGGGCAAATCGAGCCTGATACTCTTGGTATTTTTAACAAAATTGGCTTTCCCCTTTGATTTGTTTTGGAGTGAAGGAGCTGAATTGTCACATAGTTGTTTCCTATGAAGGACAAATCGGATTGTTTGATAGGAGTCTGTAACTGTTCTATACGCGAATGCACTAATTCACTAACTCTGAAAAGACCAAAGTACGCCAGTATGAATAATGATAAAAACAATTTAATCTCATAATGGTCAAAGCAGATCAAAGGGAGTTTATTGCAAATAGCCACTAACATGGGCATGGTCAATGGAGCCCTCCTATCTGAAGTAGTTCTGTTTCTACGGCAACCTTCTAATAATTTGCCGATGATAAAAACCCGAGCTATATCCTCAAATCCCAGTAATTTGTGAACGTAATTCAAGCCTGAGACGTATGTAGTAATAGTTTTGGATGAAAACCCCCTCTCGAAACAAAATGCCATAAACACAATGATATGTTGATTGGGGATAGTCCAAATTTTTGAGAGAGCATAACCTTTTCTGAATTTTTCAAATGCTCTTAAGGCGGTATTATATGTCAACGTTGTAATCCCTGAATGAAGAAGTTGTCTAGCTCTAGATCGAAGAGAAAATCTGGGACTGGGTATGGAATGAGATCTGCGTCCGGTGCCACTTCCCTGAATCTGATCAACTGAAAGCGAAACAAAGCATCGCAAATATCATTACTGCAGCCCGGGACATGATTGTTTTTTATCAATATATTTAAGTTTAAACACCTTAAGGTAAGAACCCTAATAAGGCACATTACCTGTTCCGATTTTGAAGATAACTTATTTAAGATTTGGACAACTGCCATATTATCGCAATTAAATTTAATCTTTTCATTCATCAACTCGGGGCCCCAAATAAAAAGTGCTGCCACAATGGGAAATATTTCTAATACTGTTATGTCAGACGTGAGACCATCTGTATGCCATGACTCGGGCCACTTCGCGTGACACCAGTGCCTATTGAAATATATTCCGAAGCCTAAGTCGGTGCCGCCTGCACTGTCTGAAAATAACTGTACATCCTCATTTGTAACCCAGTACCGGTCGTGAAAGACACAAACACCATTGTAATTTTGAATGAATACTAGCCACATGGCCAAGTCTAAACGGATCTCTTTCTTGATCCTAATATGATGATACGGTTTAGTTAGTCCACAAATAGAGTTTATCAAACGGCGAGTAAATGGTCTACCCATTGTAATAGCCCTACAACAAATATTCAGTGAGCCTATAAATGATTGTATTTTCTTCAATGTTGCTTTTTGATTGGCTAAGATTTCTTTTATCTTTTGTATTACCTTTCTAATTTTGAAATCGGTATTCTGATAGTCATTTGAATTGAATCAATTTCTAATCCAAGAAATACAAGAATCTCTATCGGACCTCCTGTTTTTTCGTCAGCTATAGGTACACCTAACTCGGACATGGTATCTTTAAAACAATTAAGTGCATAGACACACGACTCTGTCGTTTTATCTCCTCCTAGAAAGTCATCCAAGTAATGTATCAACTTGCCAGAAGTATATTTCAATTTGACATAGAGTTCTAAGAATCTAGCATATCTTTCGAAGGTTATGCAACTTATGGATGCCCCAAAAGGAAGGGCTTTGTCAAAATAAAACATATCATTAAAACGAAATCCCAATAATTCGAAATCTGACGGTTGTATAGGTATCAAACGATATGCGCTTTTAATATCAGATTTAAACAATTTGCAGTTTTTTCCTCAATCCTGAACCAATTCAATCGCCTCATCAAAGCTTGTGTATTGAACTGAGCATACAACCGGATCTATGTAATCGTTGACAGACTCCCCAGGGGGATAGGACAAATGATGTATCATTCTATATTCCCCCGGTGTCTTTTTGGGGACTAATCCAATTGGAGATACTATCAAGTTGGGCAGTGGGTGCTCACTAAATGGACCCGCTACCCTGCCTGCTTCCACCTCTTTTATAATTTGCATTTTTATTAAATCAGGGTTCAATAAAGTTGAGCGTAATTTTTTTTAATCGCGCTCTGACCTTGGCCCTGTGTACTGGACAGGGAAGCCCTTACTGAAACCATTTATCACAAACATTGCTTCTTTTTTATCATAAAGGTGTGAATAACGTTTTAGAGCTTCTATATTAACCGGTGACTTTGCTAAACTGAATATATCTAAATTTGGAGGTTCCCCCGACCAGAGGTCGTTATTTATTTGTGACCAAGATGTCGGCGTTATAGCTTGACGTAGACGAAATTGCTCGTCGTATGTTCTCCATGCCAGGCCTCCTTGGGGCATGGCACATTCCCTTATGTTGTACATATAATGGAGCATTTCATGGACCCTGTCACTATGGTTTAGCAAATAAATTGAGGCGTATATGATAAATGCATTTGACCATTTTTCTACTGAATTTAATTTCTCCTTACACTCTTTTTGCGTTGACTCAATGTGCCCCTCGCTTGATAGCTTGAAAACATTACCCTTGCAAAATTCTGACAACTCCACAGCCCCCTTCAACAACAACGCTAAATTGATATACTCGCCTCTGCAAATTTGTTGTTTAAGAGACAATGGCACGTGAGCTGCCAGGTCGTCACTGGCAAGCCTAACCAGCGGCGAGCTTTGTATTAAGTTTGAGTCTCTAAGCGACGCATTGTTTATTTGACTAGGAAGTAAATCTCCACTTAGGTAATTATCCCCCTGCCTAACACCACACCCCGTATTCTCTTTTGAACCAATAACATTATTACTGCAAGACGGGTTATTACCCGTATCAAAAAGAAGCTGCTCAATATCAATGATATTAGAAATTGACCCACCGGTATTGTCCTGTATGAGTCTGTTGTCGCCCGCATCAATTTCATCCGCCTGAGCAGCCCTTCCTCCATTTCCCGTTGTTCTGCATTCCATTTCTGACCTCGTGTGTTAGGTCTGTTCGCCGCTACATTGCAGTTTTGTTCGCCTCTCGCATAGGAACTCTTCTTGCACCTCTCCTAACTGGTCGACCTCGTGGCATAGTTATACACTTCAATCACAATTCGATATACTTTCCGCGCTAGTTACGAGTCAAAAAAACCTGTTGCACGAATTTTTTGCTTTAAATACTAATTTGCCGGACTGTTTACCGGGTTAGTCCCACGCAGTAAGATTGCTACCGTATAGAAACAGGCACCAGATTATTTCTACGGTAATGACCGAGACTTAACAAATCTTAGGAACCAGACAGCTTGATTTATTTCTCGAACAAATAAATTAAATTATTTTAATCGAAATAATTTCTTATATTGAATACAAGAAATAGCAGATATTAATAAAGAAGCTAATCCTAACACGTTATGGGAAATCATTAAGGGTACAATAAGGAACGAAACTATTGAATACACATCCGCAAAAAAAAAGAAAATAGTCTAATTAAAAATAAAGCTCAGAAACGATATTGATATCTTAGAAAAAGAGTTATCCAACAATCATAACAATGAGACAATTTTAAATAATATAAAAGAAATCTGAATTAGAGGAAATAATCAAATTACAAACAAAAGGATTTTACTAAGAGCAAAAGCTGAATGGATAGAAGGGGCAGATAAAAATAAAAAATATTTTAGTAATTTAGAAAAGAAAAGATCAGAAAATAAAACTATTAAAAGACTAGTTAAATATGATATAGAAATTACGAAATCAAAAGGTATTTTAGATGCAACTAAATCATTTTATAAAACATTGTACAGGAAAGATCCACATTAAATAATGATGACATATTTTTAACACAATTAAATAATACAATTTTGATCGAAGATGAAAAGAAATCGTGTGAAGGTCTAATTACTGAAGCAAAATGTTTAACAGCTCTCAAAGAAAATAAAAATTGTAAAGTCCAGGATCAGATGGAATTACAGCAGAATTCTACAAAATATTTTGGAACACGGTTAAAACTTATTACATAAACCCGATTAATTATTCATACGAAAACAATTCATTAACAACAATTCAAAAACAAGGTATAATTTCTCTTCTACCAAAAAAAGACAAAAATTTAACAACATTAGGGAATTGGAGACCAATAAGTTTACTTAACGTTGATTATAAAATTACTACAAAAACAATAGCAAATAGAATGAAAAATGTTTTAAATAATCTTATCGATAACAGCCGAACAGGTTTTTTAAAAGGAAGGTTTATAGGTGAAAACATTCGAACTATCTTTGAGGTAATAGAATATTTAAATGACGAAGACAAACCAGAACTTATATTTTTGCAGATTTTGAAAAGGCATTCGATAATATAGATCACGATTTTATTTTTAAAACTCTTGCATATCTTAATTTTGGTAACGCTTTTATAAACTGAATTAAATTATTTTATAACGATGCTCAAAGTTTTGTACATGTAGTTAATAACGGACACATGTCCGAGTTCTTCAACATCAAAAGAGGAGTACGACAAGGATGTCAACTTTCACCATATTTATTTATATTAATCATAGAAATTTTATACAAGTCCGTAAAAGCAGATACAGATATAAAAGACATAAACATATATAATAGAGAAATAAAAATACAGCATTTGCAGATGATGCAACGTTTATGATGGATGGGTCATATAAAACTTTTACATCTTAAATAAAAAGACTAAATTATTTTAGTAAAATATCTGGTCTAAACTTAAACGATAAAAAAAGTGTTATCTTAAGATCAGGATCATTAAAAAATTATATTGAAACATTTGGTACAAATAATCAATTTATATGGACATCAGAATGCTCGTCTACGCTGGGAATTATTTTTTCAAATGACAGAAACAAATTCCACGAATTGAATTTAATACCAAAAATACAAGAATTTACAAACTGCTTAAAACGATGGAAGAAGCATAATTTATCAATTATTGGAAAAATAACTGTTATAAAAACTTTTGCATTACCAAAACTTATATACCCTCTTACAGAAAACCCAAAATTAATCAATAAAACTATATACACTTATTTATGGGATAATAAACCTGATAAAATTAGTCGAAAAACAATAATACAGGATTATGAAAACGGAGGCCTAAAAATGATTGATTTAAACATGTTCATAAAAGCTTTTAAAGCAGGATAGGTCAAAAGAATAATTTATAATAAAAATGAGGGTGATTGGAAACATATATACAATAACACATTAAATAAAATAGGGAGACAATTAATATTTGAATGTAATTCAAATGAAAATGACTATATTAAAACACAAAACCAACCATTTCCCAAATTTTTCTTAGAAATATTACAATCATGGTCAAGCATAAACTTTGTAGATAAACCAGAAGCTGAAGGATTAAACAATCAGATATTATGGAACAACTCTTATATAAAAAAAACAATAACACGACATTATTTTATAAAGAATGGTATGCAAAAGGTATCAAGTACATCAAACAAATATTTGCTAGTAGGCAAAAAACGTTTTATACATTTCAGTTTGTAAAAGCTAAGTAAACGTTTAATAATTCAGATTTTTTAAAATAGTATACTTTAATTGAAAGCATACCAAAAGTATGGAAACAAAACTTGAAAACCGACAACATAGCTGATAATAATAAACAAATTAACTAAATGCAATAAATTCGAAACATCAAGAGTCCAAATAATTTTTTATATAACCGACAATTAAAAAACACTAACAATATTAATATTATCAAACTTCATATTAAATGGGAATCAGAAAGTACGAACATTAACTGGAATGTTGTACACCGTACCTTTTAAATCCTTAATTGATACAAAAATAAGAGCTTTTCAATACAATTATATTATGCGAATTGTACTAAACAACAAATTCCTGTATAAATGCAACATATGTAATACAAGTTTATGTGATGTTTGTGCCATGAATGTTGAAACAAATAGACATCTATTTTGGGAATGTCATTGTTCTAGAGCCATCTGGACAAATCTTGAAGGATATCTTAATGAAAAGCAGTTTACAATAATGTTAAATTATATTATAATATCTCTTGGATATGTTGAATGGAGCAGTTATTCAAACTTGTTAAATACTATATTGATTTATGCTAAATTTTTTATCTATAAAAATAAGTATGCAAAAACAATTCCCATATTTATCAATTTTATAAAATATTTAAAAAATATTGAAAACATAGAAAGAATAATAGCAACGACAAAATATAAACTTGAACAACATAACGGCAAATGGGAAAAATTACAACTGTATTAATGCCGTCATCAAACTGATTTCAGACTTAGAGTGACGGGTATTCCTCCTCTTTATCTTAACCTTCATTTCCTGTTTTATACCTTATCTACTCTCCATTATCTACTGTCTACAAACACCAACAACTTATTTCTCAATTAATGCATGAAGTATATTATACTTATAAAGACCATTGTGACAATGCTTCATTATAAAAACATTTACAATATTATTGTTAACATATAAAAACAACCTCAATAGACTTGTATATCAGATATATATCTTAACATGCTAGTATAATATCAACGCTAATCCTTCTTATTGTATTATGTACAATGCGTTGCTATTTACTTGAATGTATATGTTTTATAAGAAATAAGATATTTAAAGACAAAAAAAAGATTATTATTATTGGATTTTAAAACATTATACATGTATTTGCAGAAGATGTGTTAACAAAAGGAATAAGAAATGAACTTTTCTCTCTTTGATGAGATGTTTCACGTTTCTATCAATGACACGTCGTATTCCGTATTTTTCTTGTTAATACTTCGACAAAAGATAATACTATATAATCATCAACCATTTTAAAAATGTAGACACGTCTCTTATATGTTTTGCGTCCACATTTATGAGACAAATTCGTTTTCTGCATTCTAAACATATGGACACACAACCTATAAGAGCCATGTCCACTGATCCAAAATGCAGAAAAACATTTTAAAAGCTTGGATGTGTTTTCTTTGGAAGGGGACGGGGAAGAAATCAATAATTAGGAAATATTGTCACAGGTCATTAAATTTGACTGTTACGTAATGTTTGTATTCCACCGAATGAGCTAAAGAAGGAAATGAAAATACAAATTATTCACAATTTCTTTTAGTTTAAACATATTTTATTGCCAAATATATACATAAATTCATATTATTAGCACAGAATAAATATGACAAAATGGTCTGGCTACCATATATGAAAATGTATACATGTAGTAAAATGTTAGGAAGTTTTAAAAAAAAATAGAAACAATTTTAAAGAATACACTTAGAAGAATATTTGTTATCAAGAACACAATGTATACATGCATGCTTCCTGCAGAGGACTTCTGTGATACTAAAAATAAATATCACGAAATACTAGTCATTAAAACGGTTTGGTTGTTTAATATATATGTGCATGTTGTCAAATAGATCACCATTTTCAAGATCAGTTAAAGCATTGCTGCCAAACAGAATATTTTGAATATGCAAACGATGATATGGTCTTGTATTAGTAAATAATTGAAGCCTAAGTAATAAGGTACATTGAAAGAAAAAATAATGTGAATATTTTGTATCGTATCCACATTCACATTTTGCTGTTTCATTTAAGTGGTATATGTCCAGATCAATATTTTATTTACTACACAGTTTCATGTTGGTTATTGTGTATATTGCACATTTAGGCCAAACTTGTGCATGTGTGTATTGGCTTTTCAAATGGTTCCTATACATGTACACATTGTCATCTATGTGATTAATTGAGACGACTCGACTCTCAATTGTGTGTCAATCTCAAGAATGTTTGAAGGACATCGAACATAGGCAGCTAACTTACTAAACTGTGTACAAGTGATTCATGTAACATAAATGAAGACTTGCAACAGTGCTAACATAAATTTAACAAAAAATATTGGCAAACTCAATATTTTACCAAAAAGGACAACAGTCAACAAAGCAATCCATTACTTACTCGAATGAGTGGATATATGACGTACACATTGTAAATGTTAAACTATGTTGTATTAAATAGCCAATACAATCGTTACAAATAATTTGCTTCTCCGACTGTAAATGAATCTTTCATTCAACATATCAATGTAAAAGTAGTAACCAACACCGACAAATCAAAACCTTCTTCTTTTTTTTTCTTCTTTTTTAATTTCCATTGTACATTCACATACAATTTATTACTTCATACATAATACAATTTACATTCTTTATATATATTTGTTTATTAACGTATTATCAGAAATACAGTTTAGGATCTTGACAGAATAGGTCGGAGAAAAGAGAAAAAAAGAAGGTGAAGAAGAAGAAGATTATTTTAGGAAGAAAGGTAAATTAGTCCTCACCGTCACTTTATAGATTAAATTATTTTATTAGAAATTAGAAAAATTGCAGTTTTTCCATTTGTTTTCATATTGTGTAATTTTGTCTTTTGTCAGTGCAATTAATCTTTCGAGGTTTTCATGGTGTTTTAAATATTTTTAAAAGTGTTCAAATTCGGTGTTATGTTTGCTTATTTGTTTTTAAAAATGAAATATTTTGCGAATATCAATATACAGTTAATGTAGCTACTCTGGTCTACATATCCGAAGACGATCATTGAATAATATAAATGTATGTATATTTGTTTTTCATTTAAAAACATTTGAATTTCCGTCCAAAAACTTCTCGAAATGTGACATTTCCAAAACAAGTGTCTATTAGTTTCTTCATGCACATTGCATAAATCAGACAAACTTGTGTTATTCATATTACATTTAAACAGAAATTTGTTGTTTGGGATTATTCTCATCAAGTTTTTAAATTGAAACGCTCTTAATTTTATATTTATTAAAGATTTGATAGGTATAGTATGTACAGTTTTCCAGTTTATGTTATTCATTTCATGTTTCCATTTCATATGTGGCTTTATGACTAATGTGTTTTCGATACAACTTAATTGTTTATTATATAAGTATTTGTTTGGACTGTTTAAAGTTTTAATTTGTTTTACTTGTTAAATTTGTTGCATATTAGATAATATGTTATCATTCTTGAGTTTTACTTTCCAAGAGCGTGGTATACTTTGAATAAGTTTATGATATTTAAAAAAAATCTCTGTCGTCTTTAGCATGTACATTTTACAGATATTGAAAGGGGTGAAATAATTTATGTCTGCTATCAAAGAGTTGGTCAATATATTTTATTCCTTTATCATACCATGGTTTGTAGAAAAGAGGTTTGTTATTGTTTTTAATAGGAGTTGTTCCATATTATCTGCGTTTTTACATTTTCGGTATGTTCACAAAAGTTTATATTTGACCATGATAATACTATATCTGATAAAAACTTGGAAGTTGTATTGTTAAGGTGTTTCCCATTGATGTTACATTCAAATATAAATCGTGTATATTAATCCTAATGCGACGGGCACGAATTGAATATTTGGTATCTCTTAAAAATTGGCCGATATTTAAACAACCATGAAAAAAGACTGTTGTATTTCACTTGACTTAATTTTCCCTTTGAAGTGGTAATTTAAAGATCAACATGTTATTTAATACTGTATTGTTACTCTTGGTTAAAAATGAGAAAACAACGATAAAAACAAGTAAGTAGCACGTGCTGTAAAACAAAACAGACAATGTCGAAGTCGGTTTCCACGTACATGCTAGGACTAGTATGTTCCGTGTATATCAAATCAATCTTTTGATCTGATTTTATAGACTATATTGTCAATTAGAAAGCTACGTTAAAACAACATTGATGTTGTTGTTTTTGTTGTTGTCGTCATTATTGTTTTTTTGTTGTTGTTGTTGCTGTTATTGTTGTTGTTGTTGTTGTTGTTATTGTTGTTGTTGTTGTTGTTGTTGTTGTTGTTGTTGTTGTTGTTGTTGTTTAGCGTCGATTTTAACAATTTTCCAGTCATATTTTGACCCAATCTACATGAGACAGTATTCATAGCGCTACCACACTGAGGTATCATATCAGATACACGGTGTATGGTAAAACACCAAGTCAACTTATACTGACACCAGCTGACCTGACATTCAACTATACTCTTAATGCTGAGCACCAAACAAGAAAACTTCTAGTACAATTATTAAACTCTTTGGTATGACCCGGCCGGGGATCGGACCTATAACCTACCACATGCCAGGCAGACGCTCAACAACTAGGCAAAATTTATGGGAACGTGCCATTACTGACAAAAAATAAACATCCGCTTTGTTTCATTGCAGCTATGAATGTTTACGACCGACATATTTAATTAATAGTCTCATATTTTTTCTGTTATAATACAGTCATAATCCTATCCATACAAATGCACCTTAAACTACTGTTGCAATACATAAAATAATAGTTTAAACTTTCATATTGCTAAACCATTTTATTCAGATATGCTTTACATTACCATTAAAATTGATGTTTTGAGGTCCATAGATGTAGCTAATTACCTCTTCATCAGGCAATAACTGTATACTACTTCATCAACATGCATATATACATTGGTCTTCGTACTCGGTGAAGTAACACATCAGGTCCATAGATATGGCTACTTACCTCTTCATCAGGCAATAACTATATACTGCGTCATCAACAGGCATATATACATTGGTGGTCGTACTCGGTGAAATTACACATGTCAGGTCCATAGATATGGCTGCATACCACTTCATCAGGCAATAACTGTATACTGCGTCATCAACAGGCATATATACATTGGTCTTCGTACTCGGTGAAATTACACACGTCAGGCCAATAGATATGGCTACTAACCTCTTCATCGGGCAATAACTGTATACTGCGTCATCAACAGGCATATATACATTGGTCTTCGTACACGGTGAAATTACACATGTCAGGTCAATAGATATGGCTGCATACCACTTCATCAGGCAATAACTGTATACTGCGTCATCAACAGGCATATATACATTGGTCTTCGTACTCGGTGAAATTACACACATCAGGTCCATAGATGTGGCTACTTACCTCTTCATCGGGCAATAACTGTATACTGCGTCATCATCAGGCAAATATACATTGGTCTTCGTACTCGGTGAAATTACACACGTCAGGTCCGTAGATATGGCTACTTACCTCTTCATCGGGCAATAACTCTATACTGCGTCATCAACAGGCAAATATGCATTGGTCTTCGTACTCGGTGAAATAACACACATCAGGTCCATATATATGGCTATTTGCTTCTTCATCAGGCAATTACTGTATACTGTGTCATCAGCAGGCATATATACATTGGTATTTGTACTCGGTGAAATTACACACATCAACTCCATATATATGGCTATTTACTTCTTCATTGGGCAATAACTGTATACTGTGTCATCAACAGGCATATATACATTTTTCTTTGTACTCGGTGAAATTACACACTTCATGTCCATAGATGTGGCTACTTACCTCTTCATCGGGCAATACCTGTATACTGCGTTATCAACAGGCATATATACATTGGTTTTCGTACTCTGTGAAATTACACACACCAGGTCCATATGTATGGCTACTTACCTCTTCATCGGGCAATAACTGTATACTGCGTCATCAACAGGCATATCTACATTGGTCTTCGTACTCGGTAAAATTACACACATCAGGTCCATAGATATGGCTACTTACCTCTTCAATGGGCAATAACTGTATACTGCGTCATCAACAGGCATATATACATTTGTCTTCGTACTCGGTGAGATTACACACATCAGGTCCATAGATATGGCTACTTACCTCTTCATCGTGCAGTAACTGTAGACTGCGTCATCAACAGGCATATATACATTTGTCTTCGTACTCTGTGAAATTACACACGTCAAATCCATATATATGGCTACTTACCTCTTCATCGGGCAATATCTGTATACTGCGTCATCAACAGGCATATATACATTGGTCTTCGTACTCGGTGAAATTACACACATCAGGTCCATAGATGAGGCTACTTACCTCTTCATCAGGCAATAACTGTATACTGTGTCATCAACAGGCATATATACATTGATTTTCGTACTCGGTGAAATTAAACACATCAGATCAATAGATATCGCTACTTACCTCTTCATCAGGCAATAACTGTATACTGCGTCATCAACAGGCATATATACATTGGTCTTCGTACTCTGTGAAATTACACACATCAGGTCCATAGATGTGGCTACTTACCTCTTCATCAGGCAATAACTGTATACTGCGTCATCAACAAGCATATATACATTGGTCTTTGTACTCGGTGAAATTACACACATCATGCCCATGGATATGGCTACTTACCTCTTCATGAGGCCATAACTGTATACTGCGTCATCAACAGGCATATTTACATTGGTCTTCGTATTCGGTGAAATAACACACATCAGGTCCATAGGTATTGCTGCTTACCTCTTCATCAGGCAATAACTGTATACTGCGTCATCAACAGGCATATATACATTGGTCTTCGTACACGGTGAAATTACACACATCAGGTCCATAGATATGGCTACTTACCTCTTCATGAGGCAATAACTGTATACTGAGTAATCAACAGGCATATATACATTTGTCTTCGTACTCGGTGAAATTACACATATCAGGTACATAGATGTGGCTACTTACCTCTTCATCAGGCAATAACTGTATACTGTGTCATCAACAAGCATATATACATTGGTCTTTGTACTCGGTGAAATTACACACATCATGCCCAAAGATATGGCTACTTACCTCTTCATCAGGCAATAAATGTATACTGCGTCATCAACAGGAATATATACATTGGTCTTTGTACTCAGTGGAATTACACATATCAGGTCCATAGTATTGCTACTTACCTCTTCATGAGGCAAAAACTGTTTACTGCGTCATCAACAGGCATATATACATTGGTCTTCGTACTCAGTGAAATAACACACACCAGGTCCATATATATTGTTACTAACCTCTTCATCAGGCAATAACTGTATACTGCGCCATCAACAAGCATATATACACTGGTCTTCGTACTCGGTGAAATTACACATGTCATATCCATATATATGGTTACTTACCTCTTCATGAGGCAATAACTGTATACTGCGTCATCAACAGGCATATATACATTGGTCTTCGTATTCGGTGAAATTACACACATCAGGTCCATAGATATGGTTACTTACCTCTTCATAGGGCAATTACTGTATACTGCGTCATCAACAGGCATATATTCAGTTTAAGCATTTCAAACTGATATTTTCAATATTTAAGTTCTACATGCAATGTGAGTCATGCCATCAAAATTTTTCATAATTCGGGATTGACTTAATTTAAATTAATGTAATTAACGTTTGTTTTGCAGCATAGGTAATAAATACATAAACTAATATTTACATAGAACAAACGTATATCCATTTACATTCTTGGTTGGTCCCGTAGATGAATTAATTGATGAAATATTAATTAACAAATTAGACAGGCAACTGTACATTGTCTTTCACTATTGTATATGTTTTCTTTTTTCATTAAGGAGGAATATACCTTTTAAATTATTTTCGAAATCAGTAGTATATTTGGTATAGAATGAAACTAGAAGTAATTTCCAATGTGAATATGTATTTTTTTGTAAAGTTAATATAACATATATTTATATGTGACGTCGTAAACATTGCCATGTTCGACCTTTTTGACGTCCCAATTTATAGCAGTAAAATCGCGTATTTTTCGACCTCAGTCAAGTTTTACTGAATGTACTGAATCGAAACACATATCACCACGTATACATTCAACGGATATATGCATTTACATATGCAATAATTACGACGAACGCCACATTCTGAAAATATTAGCGAAAAACAGAAATTATTTTTTTCTCGATTTTTTCGAAAAAAATGCTTCAAATCAAAATTACCAAAAAACAAACCGAGCGATTTTGGAATAATTTTTATGTGATTTCAAACACTTTACGTTACAGTGAATGTAAGTTTTTTAGAACAATTGACAAACTAGATTTTTTTTAGTTTTTAATTATTTAACCCCACCCTACGTCAAAAAAGACGTCAACATATTGCATAATTCTACGCGTTTTCAATGAGTTTTTTGACGGTTGATTAAAGTTAAATTATTTTCGAAATCAGTGGTATAATTAGTATATTATGAAACTATAAGTAATTTCCAATGTGAATATGTATTTTTGCAGCGGTCAATAGAATATATATTTATATGTGACCTCGTAAACATGACCATGTTCTGCCTTTTTGACGTCCCAATGTATTGCAGCAAAATCGCGTATTTTTCTACCTCAGTTGAGTTATTTCTAATGTACAGAATATAAAAACATATCACCACGTACTCATTCAACGGATATATGAATTCACATATGCAATAATTACAACGAACGCCAAATTCTGAAAATATTAGCGAAAAACGGGAATTATTTTTTTCTCGATTTTTTCGAAAAAACGGCTTCAAATCAAATTTACTAAAAAACAAATCGAGCGTATTTTGCATAATTTTTATATGATTTTATTACTATATATTGTACAATTATTGTGAGATTTCTAAAAAAAAATGACAAACTAGATTTTTTATGATATTCAATTATTTAACCCTACCCTACGTCAAAAAACGCTTTAAAACAAACGTTTACGTTGGTATAGCGCATGAGGTATACGTTTTGTGATAATTAAACAAGTTTGTTCTTACCATTATATTAATATTTTGTGCACACAAGCTATAATATACTTCTGCTGTTTAGTGGCAACTAATTTGTCTATAGCATTTATGATAACATGTCTGTTTGGAACACGTACAAAACCGTCCCTTTTTTTACTTAGACGGAACTGGATTCCAAAACAATATTCTCATTTCTGACTAGCTCCACGACTGCTAGTGAAATGTGGACATCGCGATTATCAATTTTCACGGTTGGCCCTTCTAAAGTTCGGAGCAAACTGTTACACATTCATAAAATGAGCTTGAAACAATACCCACTATGATTAGCAGTGAAAAGCCACGATCCAGAGATATCGTCATTGAACGTACGTAAGAGCAACCTTCCACCCAGCCCCATTAAATAATATTACTATAACGTGTAAAATGTTTCATTTGCAGAAACACACAAGTGGGCAGTCGCGTAGTCAGCTGTTACTACCTCCGATTAAATACACTTCCAAGCGGTTTAGGGCAAATTTGGTCAAAATTGACAACTGTGATGTCCACATTTCACTAGCAGTCGTGGAGCTAGTCAGAAAGGAGAATATTGTTTTGGAATCCAGTTCCGTCTAAGTGAAAAAAATGACGGTTTTGTACGTGTACCAAACAGACATGTTATCATAAATGCTATAGACAAATTAGTTGCCACTAAACAGCAGAAGTTTATAATAGCTTATGTGCACAAAATACTAATATAATGGTAAGAACAAACTTGTTTAATTATCACAAAACGTATACCTCATGCGCTATACCAACGTTGACGTTTGCTTTAAAGCGTTTTTTGACGTAGGGTAGGGTTAAATAATTGAATATCATAAAAAATCTAGTTTGTCATTTTTCCTAGAAATCTCACAATAATTATACAATATATAGTATAAAATCATATAAAAATTAAGCAAAATACGCTCGATTTGTTTCTTGGTAATTTTGATTTGAAGCATTTTTTTCGAAAAAGTCGAGAAAAAAATAATTTCCGTTTTTCGCTAATATTTTCAGAATTTGGCGTTCGTCGTAATTATTGCATATGTAAATTCATATATCCGTTGAATGTGTACGTGGTGATGTGTGTTTCTATTCTGTACATTAGGAATAACTCAACTGAGGTAGAAAAATATGCGATTTGGCTGCTATACAATGGGACGTCAAAAAGACTGAACATAGCCATGTTGACGACGTCACATATAAATATATATTCTATTGACCGCTGCAAAAAATACATATTCACATTGAAAATTACTTCTAGTCTCATAGTATACTAACTGAACCGCTGATTTAGAAAATATTTTAACTTTAATCAACCGTCAAAAATCTTATGGAAAACGCGTAGAATTATGCAATATGTTGACGTCTTTTTTGACGTAGGGTGGGGTTAAATAATTAAAAATAAAAAAAAATCTAGTTTGTCAATTGTTCTAAAAATCTTATAATCACTGTAACGTAAATTGTTTGAAATCACATAAAAATTATGCCAAAATCGCTCGGTTTGTTTTTTGGTAATTTTGATTTGAAGCATTTTTTTCGAAAAAATCGAGAAAATAATAATTTCCGTTTTTCGCTAATATTTTCAGAATTTGGCGTTCGTCGTAATTATTGCATATGTAAATTCATATATCTGTTGAATGTGTATGTGGTGATATGTGTTTCGATTCTGTACATTCGGTATAACTTGACTGAGGTCGACAAATACGCGATTTTGCAGCTATAAATCGGGACGTCAAAAAGACCAAACATGGCCATGTTTACGACGTCATAGGTAAAGAAGTGTTATATTTACCGCAGAAAAAAAGCATATTCAAATTGGAAATTACTTCTAGTTTCATTACATACCAAATAATCCACTGATTTCGAAAAAAATTTAAAAGGTATATTCCTCCTTAAAACCAATAGTAATCATTATTAAGCAAAATAAAAGTATTTAACTAAATGAGCGCACCCACAAAATACAAGTCTGTTTAGACTTGAGGGCAAACACAAAATAAAACTATTTACATAAATAAATAATACAACAAGAAAAATGTATGTACAAAATTCAAGACACCTACAAAATACAAATATGTACAGATATGAGTACGCCAATAAAAATTAGCTTAATATCAACAACATAGTAATGATTATTCTCTCAGCCATACATGACAGAAATATTTGCTCTAAAGAACAATATCATTTACACATGTTGTTACATAATCTATATATGCTTGGGAAAATATAAAATCGTAAATTACTTCGCATCTGCAACATACATTAGCTATATGGTTTTACTTAATTCTATTTCAAACGTATCACGAATTTAGTCTTATTGGTAATATAAGTATGAGGTTAAATAAAGTTGTTCCACATCGACATATAATATTCCTTAAATATAATTCTTATTCCGTAATACAACAAAAATCAGCACAGAGCTAAGAACAAGTTCAAGAGATCCAAGTGCAATGAGTGTATATATAGCTATGGACCTTCCATATATGGTGTTGTCATTATCGTCTGCTTTGCATCCTGTGCTATCACTTCCTGTTAAGTCGTGCTGATGCTCTGAAATAAACCTAAATAATCTATTTAATACCCTTGTTTAACATATACATGTATGACCCGTTAATGTTATCAAACACAAAAGGTAGATATGATGAAGGGCGATAATTTGATATAGACAATAATGCTTGGTCTATGTGATGCGCGTGGTTGAGCGCGTATATCATAGCGAATGCACATGCGTATTTTTTCATACATTGCTTGCGAGTGTGTTTGTTTCTGTATGTGTGTACAATGCCTGCTTTTATGATGTATATTTAATGACTCATATCTTCGTGCAAAAAATTGACATGTTGAATAGGAGTACTTTTTTGTTAAATGAAATTACCTATGACAATGATTTCAATTTCTTCTGTCTTTGTCCCAAACACTTCATTATCAGCACGACAAGTGTACGTTCCACTATCTTCCTGTGTTGTGTCGTTGAGACTAATACATATGGCATTAGGACCACACGTCTGTCCTGTGATTGAAGTGTTGTCATTGTTGTTGATCCAGCTTAGAACTGATTCAGGGTAACTCTTTACTGTACATTGCAGTCCAACAGTCGTACCTTTCGTGACATATGACGCAGGTGTAGATATTGTTATACCTATGAGAGGTGCATCTGAAATAGATGTAATAAATTGTATCATTCTGAAAGATTAGGTATACTTAAAATTTTATAAAGTGTGCAACTACTCTTTTGAAAAAAAAATGTTTTCATTTGTTGTATGTTTGAATTGTGTAGTATAACACGCGGTTTATATTTTATATTATCATTTTTATTATGATAAGGCTTCTATGGGAACGATATTTTTTGAAATTTAATTACATATTATATGTAATCTATACCATAAATGTTCTTAATGAAGTATTAAGTATCCAATTCCTGACATTGTATAGATGATCATGTTTGCATATAACATTGTTTAATATCTATTCGTGTAACATGCCACCAAGCATGCATTCGATTTGCTAGTAATGAGTAAATATATGTTTTGTTGAAATATTTCAAAACATTTACAATCTAAGTTTATACATAACTTTTTTTCAGAACCATATCGATTCCGGAAGTGGTATTGTGTGCTGTATTCATACGACATATGCTATATTAAAATACATTGATATTTACATGTATAGTTTATCATTTGATCACTCGTACACAAGTCATCTATTAACATCTCATGGGACAGACAACACTTTATCGGTTTCTTGTTCCACGTCCTTTCCATGGTTGTCAGCATGGCCGTTGTCATCGTTTCAACATACCCTTTAGTTGTTTGTCTACTCATTACGGGGTTTCTAGAGATGTAGAATGTAACATTTGGTGCGGGAAGTCCTCCTGTACTCACACAAGACACGTTAATTGGCTTGCCCTCAATTAAAGAGTTTAGACTGAGTTGGGGGTTTCCTGGTTTGCCTGTGTTTATACAAGGTACATTACGATAGTTACTTCTTTTCCTACTTAAACATTAACAACCGTGGATATCGTGTTATTTTGCATATATTACCCAACCATATAAGAGTGGTTGCAAGTAAGCCATTTATCAATTGACAATATCACCAAAGAAAGATATTAATAAAATGTAATAATAAAGTAATCAATGCTTGCTTATATAACGTGTTATATCTAAAACATTTAAGTCAGCATATTATTTAACACTTAGTTTGCCATCGTACAGTGTCATATCATTAAATCATATTGGTGTATGGTATATGGTGGCATAGTTCTGTCCGCTTGTTAGCCTATTTAATTTACCTTTTTAAGTTGACATAGAGGATGTACTACGTACTATGTCGACATCTTAATGCTATATTTACATTGTCATATTTATAATAAGTAATGTATTTGTGAATATGGCGACTTATGTAATAAACCAATGGTTACTTATTAATGTTTATCATAATAATGTAAAAAAAAATACGTTAATGATATAAATGTGTAGTTATTAATTGATATTTTCATTCAAAAATCTTCCTCAGGGAAGTAACCATATTACACAAGTTCAATTTAATTCACTCAATATTTAATTTTCGGCCACCTGGCCTTTATCAAAAATTGAAAATTTAATATTGCAGCTAGGTAACGTCCATTTTCCTTTAGATTGTTTTTCTATAATGATGACGTGACGTCACATCCTGTATGGACAACGTCAAAAGATGTAACGTCATTTCCCGCACTATATAATAATTAATGAAGTTGAATTCAAATGTTATATTTAACATTGCAACCATGCGGGAATTTTGTTGCCAGTTTCCTTATCCATTTCTCCTCTACTATTTGTCTGTAAACACGACCTTCTTTGTATATCCTTTGCAACACAACAACTTTCAAGTCTGTTTCATAATGTCCTACAAAATGGCGATTGATCGGTTTGTCTGATTGCTGCCTTATATCACGCAGATGTTCACTTATTCTCTCCTTTAGCATTCGTTCTGTCTCTCCAACATACACTGTTTTGTTACATTGCTTACAGAGTAAACCATACACCAGATTTGTGTCAATACAGCTTGCGTTCCTAACTGTCTTGTACATGTGCGTGTTTGTTGTATCAGTTACATCCCCTTCATGTATCAGTAGACAAACATGACAGGAACATATAGCAGCAGGAGACTTACACGCTCTGTTTGTTTTGCCATGTACCAATACATCACTGATATTTTTATCCCTCCGAAAGGCTAACATTGGTGGACCTTGAAAAACAGATTTCATACGTTCTGAATTATGTAGGACTTTTTGATGTTTACGTAGAATGTTCCTTATGTCCGGTAACATTTTGGAGTAAGTCAGCACTAACGGTACTCTCTTTTCTTTTGATTTATTCTTCTTTTTTGTTTGCAACAACTCTTGTCTGTCTATCTTGTCCACCCGTTGTAGTTGTTGTTCGATCTCATTGCTGCTGTATCCTCTTTTTCTTAGCTGTTGCTTCAAATCTTCTCTGTGTTTACTATAATCTGTTTGTCTTTCGCATATTCTTTTAATTCTTATTCCTAGGCCATAGGCCAGTGCCCTCTTGGTATGTGCCGGATGACATGAATTTTTCTGTAAATAAAGTTGTTTATCTGATGGTTTCTTGTACAGTTCTGTATAAATGTGGCCATTTTCCAACTTTACCAGTGTGTCTAGAAACTCAATTTGATGACAACTCCACCTAAGTTCAACTTTTATGTTTACATGTATGTTATTTGCAAATATAGCAAATTGCTTTAACTTATCAATCCCACCTGTCCACAACCCAAAGCCATCATCAATAAATCTTTTGTAGAACAATGGCTGTATCTCAAAGTTCAACAGTTGCTCGTCCCATTTCCGCATATAGCTGCATGCAAAACTTTTTCCTAATCTTGAACCTATTGCAACCCCATCAGTTTGTATGTAGTGTTTGTCTCCTAAAACAAAATTGTTGTTGTCAAGTACAGTTTCTATCATTTGTAAGACATATCCAGTTGGAATAATTGGATTTGATCGTTTTGCCAACCCCTCATCACATGCTTGAAGGCCTTCACTTTTTGGTACTGATGGATAAAGCTTGCAAACATCAAAACAGAAAAGTATAGTCTCACTTGGGATGGGTTTTTCAATCAGCGTAAGCTTCTGCATAAAATCGGTAGTGTCCCGTAAATAACTAGGTGACTGTGTGACATATTCATTTAGTTCGTATTCAGCTACCTCTGCTAACTTTTCAGTTGGTGTGTTTATACCATTGACAATGGCTCTGAATGGTGCATCTGGTTTATGTAGTTTAGGGTTGCCATTCAATTTACCTGCCCTCGGGTATCTTGGAATAAGGTATGCCTGCATTTCTTTTGATATGGCCCCGACCCTGTACATTTTGTTAACCAGTCTCTTAACTTTTTTGAGAGATGTCATAGTGAGATCTTCTTTGGTCTCCTTGTACGATTCATTAGATTCCATTTCTCTATATAATCTGTCTATATACTCCATTTTGTTTTAGGAGACAAACACTACATACAAACTGATGGGGTTGCAATAGGTTCAAGATTAGGAAAAAGTTTTGCATGCAGCTATATGCGGAAATGGGACGAGCAACTGTTGAACTTTGAGATACAGCCATTGTTCTACAAAAGATTTATTGATGATGGCTTTGGGTTGTGGACAGGTGGGATTGATAAGTTAAAGCAATTTGCTATATTTGCAAATAACATACATGTAAACATAAAAGTTGAACTTAGGTGGAGTTGTCATCAAATTGAGTTTCTAGACACACTGGTAAAGTTGGAAAATGGCCACATTTATACAGAACTGTACAAGAAACCATCAGATAAACAACTTTATTTACAGAAAAATTCATGTCATCCGGCACATACCAAGAGGGCACTGGCCTATGGCCTAGGAATAAGAATTAAAAGAATATGCGAAAGACAAACAGATTATAGTAAACACAGAGAAGATTTGAAGCAACAGCTAAGAAAAAGAGGATACAGCAGCAATGAGATCGAACAACAACTACAACGGGTGGACAAGATAGACAGACAAGAGTTGTTGCAAACAAAAAAGAAGAATAAATCAAAAGAAAAGAGAGTACCGTTAGTGCTGACTTACTCCAAAATGTTACCGGACATAAGGAACATTCTACGTAAACATCAAAAAGTCCTACATAATTCAGAACGTATGAAATCTGTTTTTCAAGGTCCACCAATGTTAGCCTTTCGGAGGGATAAAAATATCAGTGATGTATTGGTACATGGCAAAACAAACAGAGCGTGTAAGTCTCCTGCTGCTATATGTTCCTGTCATGTTTGTCTACTGATACATGAAGGGGATGTAACTGATACAACAAACACGCACATGTACAAGACAGTTAGGAACGCAAGCTGTATTGACACAAATCTGGTGTATGGTTTACTCTGTAAGCAATGTAACAAAACAGTGTATGTTGGAGAGACAGAACGAATGCTAAAGGAGAGAATAAGTGAACATCTGCGTGATATAAGGCAGCAATCAGACAAACCGATCAATCGCCATTTTGTAGGACATTATGAAACAGACTTGAAAGTTGTTGTGTTGCAAAGGATATACAAAGAAGGTCGTGTTTACAGACAAATAGTAGAGGAGAAATGGATAAGGAAACTGGCAACAAAATTCCCGCATGGTTGCAATGTTAAATATAACATTTGAATTCAACTTCATTAATTATTATATAGTGCGGGAAATGACGTTACATCTTTTGACGTTGTCCATACAGGATGTGACGTCACGTCATCATTATAGAAAAACAATCTAAAGGAAAATGGACGTTACCTAGCTGCAATATTAAATTTTCAATTTTTGATAAAGGCCAGGTGGCCGAAAATTAAATATTGAGTGAATTAAATTGAACTTGTGTATTAATTGATAGTAACACGTTCTGATTCAAATTTGACCCTTTTCTGAAAAGGTCAAAACTATTGATATTTGTAACTTCTGTTCTCGCGTATAAAATCGATATTTGCCATTCCAGCTCTTCACTGGCTGAATTCAGCCAAACTTTATATTTAGAAGTCAGTTTGCAACTTCTGCTTTTGAAGGAAACCATTTTGCTTGCTGGCTGAATTCAGTCAGTATTGGGCATCTCACAATACATCATGAAAACTACGGAAAGTATTTTATACATTTCATATAGTTCTTCTGTAAAACATGCTTGGCTGTATTCAGTCAGTAGCATCACATTTATCTGTAAGATAATTTTGTGAGCTCTTTAATTTTATTTTCTTTCTCAAGCTGTTTCAGTAGGTTAACAAGGGCCGAATGCAGCAAAAATGTACAACGACCTTTTAATATATAAAAGAAAATGTGAACAAATACTATCCTAGCACAAAATTAGTAATCTTTTAGTTGTTTTTTCGCCAGTTTTATTAGGATACTTTCCCTGTAATATGATAATATAAATCCAACAAAAAATCCAAATGCACGATGCATGGATAAAATAAAGCTGTTTGATTTGAATGAATATAAAGTAGCTTCTAATGAATAGATCACATTGAAACAATATTGGTTACAAATGATATCAACAGATAATATAAATTGATTTGGAGGTTTTTGTTTTGATACTATCCATTTATTTTGATATCTATCTATCTGCTAAAATTTACAACTAATGCCATAATGACCAGAGTTACTGGTTCGATGGAGTTAAGTGCCAATATAATATTATTTTAATATATTTGATTAATGCTCATAGTCTCAGTTTTTATCTCATACACTATTTTTAATTAAACTTTGAAGTAGGAAAAAGTTGAAAAAAGGATATATTTAAAACAACATATATACACTTGATTGGAACATAGATTTTTTCAAAATCACAATAATGCCGAGTTTTCCTTGTATGTTAATCCATCTTGCAATGAAACACATTTTGCAAAATTCTTTGTGTCATGTTTCATACATGTACGATACATAGATACCAGGTATAAATAAAATAAATAAAAAACTCTTTTCTCTCCATATATATATAAGAAAAGAATGTAAACTGGAAACAACCGATACAAAATATTTATTTTGTCTTATGCTTTAGTATAATACATATCTAAATTATGTGATTAAAAAATTATAACTTCAGAAATATTGTTTTAGATAACACTACACATAAGAAAAAACGGGGAAAAGAAGAAAAAACAATAGTTTATTTGAATGATAAATGAAATGAAAACATGTTTTACTCTATTACAACTTAAACATAATTATATACTTCTTTTGTATAACATCCCGGTCCTCATACACCTATAACATGTTGAATAAATGGACCACCATATTGGTGGTTGACATTTAAAATGGTACAAAGACATTGGAGGATTGGGTACTTTTAAGTGCAGTCTGCTTTGCAATCAAAATTTATACATGTATAGAATAGCAGATTTAAAGAAAGAATGTAATTCTTCAATGAATAATTTACGAAATAAACAATGTAATATATAACAATTTTATTTCATACTATAGTTAAAAGACATGAAATGCATTACATTCAGATATATTATTTGTACTATTGGATATAACAAAATACAAAATAGTTTAAATCATATTCAAACAGTTCCTTGTCTATCAATAAAATTACAAACGTTTATAGCCAGGTCATTTGAACAATATAACTGCAAATGTGAACAGGGATAAGTATTCATTATGAACTATGTTAAGTGCTTGTTTATATTACATCATCAATTAGGACATTGCTATAATATTATCCAACACTGATTTAACATTACGTTGGGTACATCACACGAGTCTCAGAGTATTAAAAGTCATATATATATATTGAAATGGACTTGTGAAAAGCGTTTGTAAAATTCATTTGGTTCTTTGGAAAAATGAGCTTATGGCTAACATTTAGCTAGCCCAATCCCCTTTATCAATAGTAGAGACGGGATAGACAACGTGTATATACTTCAAAATAACGATTTTCTTTGTAAAATCATTTAATAAAGCCATATTCTATTTAATCTTAATGTTAGTTCTTTTGGTATAACATTTTTATTAGAATAATTAAATGATGCCAATATATCTGGTACATTGCACTTTCCATCTTTTGGTCATAACACCACTACCAGTCAACAGATATCCCCTCTCTATTGAATAGCCATTTAAAATTAATCATCTTTTTTTTTTTTTTTTTTGGTTTAAGTTACTTCCCCCACTTATCACCGTTTGTGTCTGTTGGGGGACGCACTAATATCCACACGTCCATATCGACAAAGGATGGATAGTCTTTCAAAGTAAACTCTGAAAAAAGTAATGTGAATGTTAGGTTAACAGTGGCATAAATGCATAACACTATATGGACGTTTAGTATATGGACTGTTTCTGTATTATACAAAGCTCATGTGAGCTATTCAGATCGCATTGTTCTGTCTGTTAACATTTGGTTATGTGCACTCTAGCCCTCGCATTTTAAACTTGACAAGTAATTATAATTACAGTATCAAGGAAACGTATTGAACTGACTTAATCCAATATTTTATGTCAGAGTTATATAAAGACCTTGAATTGTTAAAAAGTATGTGAATATATATCAATATAATATCTCAGAAAAAAAAACACTTTAACAGGCCAAATATGATAAATAATGTTTAGGTTACGAATCACAACAAAATCAAATGCGTTCCCCATCACCTGAACATGTTTCATTTTCATTGTAGTTGTATACCATAAGACCTCGGACAAGTTTTGAACAAGTCAATTCGGAGAGCTATGTATGTATTGTGGCTCTTGATCATAAAATTTTGCTTTATTTGCCTTTGTGTACAGCATTATTTCATGATACTATGGAGAAAGTTTTGTACTGTTCAAATCGGACGATCAATGGCCGTGTTACGACACTTCAATCATCCTTATTTGTACTATTTGAATTTTCCGAAATACTGTAATTATATATCTATAATGTAATCTTGTTAATGTCTGAAGTAGTATCAGCCTTCTTTAGTATGGTATACTGCACTACAGGTGGGCGATTTATACTCATTGTGACCTTCTTGCAATGATATAATATCAAACTGGGAGGGTAATCATACTCATGGTGCTGTATTTAGTCGGTAATGTATAGTATGAATATTAAGTTCTATTTATGTTGAATAACGTTATATTTTATTTCAAAGTATTTTCCTGTTTACACGATAAAATTTATTCTTTATTCTCATTAATTTCGTATTAGTAAGAAATATGTTTACCTTCACTAGTTTTTTCACTTCTTCTGTTGCATAATATTCATGGGGAACTAAAAATTAAATTATGTATAGTGAAAATACTATCTATTAAAATACATGTAACAAACAGTACAGATATTTTATAAAATTTAAATTTTATTGATTTCATTATAGTTGGTAAAAGTTTTCAAAAATTAAAAAAAAATAGTTTGCACAATATACTGGCTATGCTTATAGTGATGTTGAAAAAGTATTATGTTTTATTAAATCTAGGATAAATATGTTAAAATAATGTATGTATATTATTACTTACTGTTTTTACCCCAAAAATGGTATACAGCCGTGTCCGATCATTGTTTGATATCGCAATAGGCTAGTTTTCGTTGGTAGGCTCAATCGATATCCATCTAAATAGGCATACCTTCAGTCATGACATTGATATTTTTATTGTGCATATTGTTGTTTGCGCCAAGCATTAAAGCTTCGTCTCTTGTCAATTGTGTGTAAATATGACAAAAGACACTGTTAGCAACATAGCTTCAAGCTATTTCCTTTGTTCACCTTATGTACTTAAGAAGATGGGTTCCATCAACTACAAGAACAATCTTCGCAAACTCTCACCGTAAATATATTCCCCACTTGGCTCCTGAATACTATTAATATCAATATGATATTCCCCTACAATGTAAAATGTTTAATACATTTGAAGAGGCTGCCATTAGCAAATATTCTATAACATTATCTGCCATATTGTTGTTCAAGTAGTTTCACTTTCTATTATTCTGCGGATACTATTTATGCACTGACTCATTGAGTATGCTGACCTTCATTTCACCGTTTCATTATATAATATGTTTGGAGGCCTCATTGGCTACCTAACATTTACTCCCTCCCGCCACTGAATGCTTGAACATCCTATTTGCTATCAGCACAGTTCATTTAATTGGCTGGGTTGAGTATCTTTACATCAGTTATACTATTTAGCTTTCTCTAGCATATACATTTCTGTACGACAGCATAACATACCCTATTTGTATTTAAGGCAAAAGAACATATAAATAATCGGGTATATTTTATGTTTCAAGAAAGACAAATGTTTACACTTGCCACAGTCATTATGAATTGTATATTCCATACAACACATGTTTCAACATATTATTAATCATTATTTTTATATATATATATTGTTTATCAGTCTAATAATTGGACTGATGCAAGTGTATTAATTGCATCAGCGGGGTGGTAGTCTAATTGATATGTGTTGGCCGCTCACGCCAGAAGTTGTGGGTTCGATTTCATAAAACAACACTCAGTACTGGTGCTACCCATGAAGCGGACTGGAAAGCGGTTCATATAAGCTCAGAGCTTTCATCGTAATCGAGCTAAAAAAAACAACAGTATATACTAAACTAATTGTACTAACCTTTGAACTTTTTCTGAATCATACAGTTGGATTATTATGCCCGCCCCCCGCCCCCCCCCCCCCCCCACATTACTTGTAATCACATTACATTACTGCATATCTAAAGAAAAACAACAATATTCAAGAAGTCAGTTATATGTCAATTCAAACTTCCATGGTAGGTTTGTAAAACTGTGCACTTCATTATTGTATTTGAAATTCACAACACTTATTTATCAATATATTCTTGTGAAATTAATATGATATATATTCCATATTTTTGTGGAGCGTGTTGTGCAGTGGAAGAACTTCAAACACTGATCGGAGGGTCATAGGTTCGATCCCGCTCACAGGCTTCATGTATGTGTAGTGTCGTTAAGGAAGACAATATATTTACATGTGCTTAGAACTGATTCTGTTACGGACGAATTCGAGCGTGATTTATCTAAGTTGTAAGAACTTGTTTAACAATGAAAGTGAAATCAACAACTAACCCGATTAACAACAACGTATATATTTAACATTTAGTGTGCAGCAATTTTTCATCCATAAAGAAATTTATAATATTCTATACCGCTGGTACTGCATTAAACATTTAGTTTGTAGGATTTTCACCACACACACACACACATGAATTAAAATATCAATTTTTGCATATTAAATAAAAAATATATGAAAAAGTATTCGTTTTGCACTTTTATTCATTTACACTCCTATTTTGAAAAAATATACCATAATACACTACATTTTAACATAACACTGTTAAACGGAAGTGTATCAGGATTTTTCAAAATATAAGAATTGACAAAACAAGAGACTTTTATTCAAAATGCCTAAATGGTTTAATTATATATTCACTAAGTCCGTATTACCATAACGATATTGATAAATAGGCCAAAGACAAAGGATTCCAAATTAGGCCTATGCGCTCAGGGGTTTTTTTGCTAGAATTTCAATGGTTGTTACAATTAAATCACCTGATTCAATTTTTTATAAAATTGGTTACATATTTTAAAAATAATCACCTTTTTTCATAGTATAATCAACATTATACATGATTAGACGACAGAGATACTAAGATAGATGTTTCATTGAAGACCAATGTAAATATGACTAGGAAACCAGCTGGGCTTAAAAATAATTAGAAAACAGCGTTTACGTATCGCCGAGATAATAATTCACTCACACAGAGCAACCAAAGTGTAAATGGTACATTCCAAAAATGATTATTGCTCTATTAAAACTGATATATTCTATGCTCATTAAAGCTCAATTGATCAGTCTAGTTTTATTGAGGATCCAATAGAAGAAATGAATTATTTTCAAAGTTTATTTCAAAACTGGGTATTTACAGAGCAAAATCTCGAATTGTAAAGTATGATTGGTTATTTATCTGACAGTGTTTTGCCTAAAATTCATTAGAAGTCAAGATGAGTTTTATAAGGGGTTAGTCATTACATTTTAGTTGATGAACTTCTGTTCTATTAAAGTGTATCAGAACCAAATTGCTAGCCCAGAACCAGCAAATATTTCCAGATACATTGATAAGATGGTGATTATAAGCATCATATTACTATTCTCATTATTACGGGCCATCCATGATTTCATATTAATTTAAAAAGGATTAAAAGAGTATAACCTTTTTTAGAGAGTAGATTTGTTAAAATCGACTTGACGTTCAGCATTTAGAGGAGAGTTCTAGGTCTGGTCGGCCCGGTGTCAGAATAATGTGACTGGGTGGGTTATCATACCATGTGTCTTCGGCATGATACTCCAGTATGACAGCGCTTAGAATACTGTCTCAAGTAGACACCGTCGCTATATGACTGAACATTTTTTGAAAGCGACGCTAAACACCATACAATTGTTAAAATCGGATTGGGTTAGATCATGTCTACAATATCAGAAGTGTTAACAAACTAGACATAATTCAAAATCAAGTTCATGTATAAATGGCTATTGAACCCCAACATCATCTTTCAGGGTGAGCAAGTAGACTTGTATGGGTCATTACCTGTTACACAATGAAAGTATAGCTATGTAATGATAATGGTTGATATATTAACAGCTCCGTTAGCAAAACAGGATACATTATCAGTTGCTTCAGGGTTCAATCAAATAATTACGAAATATGGTGTTGTTGATACTGTAATATCAGCCATAGGGACATAATTGCATTTGTCGTTTGTGTTACTAATCAGTTCGTGCATTCTACCACAAGTTATTCAACACACATGTTTTTATTTATTCAAAGTGTATGTTAAGTTCACAAAAGTCCACTAATTTTGATTAATTCCATTAAACATACACATTATGATATATTGTGTTCATAAACATAGTGAAACATAATTTGGTCAGAATTCAAAAGTAATATTTTTCAAAGCACAACAGTGCATTGTGGATTGTATAAATGCAAACAAACACCATTTGAACAAATCACATGTGTTGCATTTCACGAATAAACTTACGATAAAAATAGGTTGTAAACGTAAAGTATATTGTTCATAAAATTTTAGATATTAAACCCATCTACGGGTTGAATAATTAAGAAAATGATATGTTTTCTGAAAAAACAATACTAAATTCATGAGGATGACTAGGCACAATATTATGAATATTTCTTACTTTACGGTTACGGCTGTTTTTTTATCAAATTATTTTAGTGAAATGCAACCCTGTTGATTATGTTTATTTATTCGCAGAAAGTACAGGAATTGGGTAAAAAATGATTATTTTGATTTAAATTGGCATGCGTAATAAATTCTAACTTTTTAATGGGAAATTATTTGGTTTAGTAAGATAGAATCTTAATAAAGTCAAAAATAACTCTGCAACACTGTGCGAATAATGCAAAAAAGTGATAGTTTCTGTTTTGTTTAATCTTCTCTTCAAAAACACAGACAGTAAGGATATAAGTTTCGATTTCCTGAAATAAATGATATAACTATAAATAAGAATAATACAATAACATCGCTAAAATGTATGGTAGCTGGCATTTTGTTTTCTCTCAACTATGATATATCATTTTAAACTTTACCTTTACTTTTCTGGCTTAACCTAATGTTTGAAATCATGTATTTATATAGCCAGGTATTATATATATATATATATATATATATATATATATATATCATGTTAATATTGAGGTTTTCTCTCTCTTTATAAGTAAATATCCATATATCTATATAGCTATATCATGTTAATGTTGCGATTGTTTCTCTCTTTATTACGTTCATATCCATACCGTTTGCCAGTTTGATGCGTTTGTAATTTTTTTTTTGCAATTGTGTTAGTTAAAATCTGTAGTAGCCGACATTAGGTATGAAATCATGTATCCTGCACTTAGACAGCCAACCAGGAAGTGTAATGTACCAGACATATTGGGTATGATGGTTAACCGTGTTGGTAGATTCCCAAAAACAAAGCATGTTTTGGGATAACAACGTACTGATAATAGTATAACTACTTTATGTACAGTTTTGTTGGAAACCAGCCGAAAACGTTTTCTGGGAACTCACCTCATTATTTATTAAGTTCAAACACATTAAAATCTGGCAGAACAAACTATACCCAATTTTTACTCGTACATATCAAACCGATTGTATTGATAAATGTGTAATACATCTTTGAACTCACCAGAACTCCTATCAGCCCAGATGATATGATGTTAATGTGCTGTGATTTATGATGAAACACGATAGTAAATTAAACGTTAAGTACCTTATATGTTATTTCATTTATAACTATGCACATGAAGGTGTTTTAATTTGCTTATATTACTTGATTTCTTAGAAAAGTTTTCCAATGTTTTTTATTTACATTAAGTCTACTGTGAACATATCAATAGTTATAATTTTTAGTACAAATTGTTTCTATAGACTTTGTTTACTTATTTACAATATGATTTATTCTGATCTCAAGTTGTAGAACAGGGTGATATTTTGTAAAAAATCAAATACAATTTTCAAATTACGTATGATTAAAAGGTTTTACACAATTTTACGATTAACATTTGTTTATATAACGAAAATAAATAAATTTCAAATTGTTTCTTTATTAATTTTTCATGTTCGTCAATGTGACCAAGAGACAAAAATATGTATTCAATTCTATTATTGGTCATTTTTTTTTAAAAAAAAAAATGATTATCTTTTTATTAGAACAAGAAAATATGTCACTTGGTTTAATTTTGTTGTTTTCTGCATTTTATGTATGAACATAATGTATGAGCGTTTCATTTTAGTGTATAATTTTATTCTTACAGTGAAAGAAAAATGTATGTGTGTGTGTGTGTTTATTTCGTAGGGGATGTTGTATATTGACAAAACATGTTATTTTTGTACTATGGCGCTTGCATGTATGTTAAAGAGGTGTCAGTTGATCAGGTTTTGTTATCTTTGTACAATGCTAATGTTCTGTGGATTCAGTTGGTCAGTTCTGGACAGTATCCAGCGAGAGAAAGCGTTGACAGCATGCTGTGATAAGGGTTGCTATTGTTGATACATGCTATGCTGGTAAATCTGTGTGCAGGGCAGTTAGAATCTGATTTCGACCGAACAATGTCTAAAATTATTTCCTCTCTTTATATTAAAAATGTATATTCCCCAAATAAAACACCAGGGAATTCCCAGGCAGTGACACTGCACAATTATACACAGGTATTAAATAACATTTTTGCAGTTAATATATTGTTTGTATGATGCTGGTCTATAAGTACCTTTCCATCATTCTGTGAGCATCTAAGAACTAAATTACAGTTAAATCTAGTTCAGACTATTTAATATATTAAATATCTCCATTTAGAGTGCATTATTTAAATCAGTTTATATTATTACAATATAATATTACACTTTTATTAATACATTTATTTTATTAGGAGCCGGGCCCGATTAGCTCAGTCGGTTACACTTCTGACTATTAATCCAGGGTTCGTCAGTTCGAATCCCCCGCCCAGCAACAGTCTCAGTGATGATTGCTATACGACATTGTGTCTCGTTATCATTCGTCTATCACCACTGATTAAAGTTGGAAAGTTATCAATTACTTGTGGAGATGGGATGTGCTCGAGTACTTGTTAATCCCAGGAAACAGTGGTTAGGTTAGCTGATGGTTAGTCCTCGATGGCATAAAATGACGCTAAATGTTCAATCAATCAATCAATATTTTATTAAGATGTTTCACTCATTTACGAGGGGTTATCCAGAAGTTCGTGGACACATGCTATAAAATAAAAACTACATCTTATATATGTGTAATATTTTCAGTTTATAGTATTCAATCTCAGTGTAAGTTGTATACAAATTTAAAATAAAATACACAATATAACAAATAATTTACATACATTCGATATACATCATGTACAGTGATGTGCCGCAGGTCAATTTTGAAGGCGACGTCGCGACGTCAATTCTTCTCAAAGTAAGCACCGCTATTTTCTATACATTTGCGGTGGCGTTCTACCCACTGATGAAAAACTTGCTTGTACCAGTCCGATGGGTATGAATACAAAATGGAATTATATTCCGTTTGAAGTTCTTTTAAGTTATTAAAATGTTTGCCCTTCAATTCGCACTTTAATTTCGGAAAGAGTGCGAAATCACAAGGTGCGAGATCTGGGGAGTACGGCGGATGTGGAAGAACTTCTGCCTCCATTTGTATTTCAATTGTCGTCTGCACTTCTCTCGACGAGTGAGCTGGTGCGTTGTCCTGATGTATTATAAGTCCACCCTCATAACCAGTTGGGTGTTTCCTAGTTATTGCTCTAGCAAGATGCCGGCGAAGGACCTGAAATTTATACGAAAAAGCAATAAGAAAATCGAGTATTAATTATTTAAATGTCACGTTCCTTAATCTGCTAAAGCTGTAAATATATAAATTATATAGAATTTTGTATTTTTATAGTACATGTAATACGTTGTTTATTTTATTTTTAAAACTATTGTTAAATTATAAGTAAAATATATGTTTGTTATAAAATCGGTACCTTTGAATAATACATTGCGTTGACAGACTGGCCTTTCGGAACGGCATGGCTCAGGATTATTCCGGTGATGTCGAAGAAGACGATAAACATATGTTTTCCTAACGATTTGGACATTCTGGCTTTTTTCGGTGGCGGCGAATCGGTTGATTTCCACTGACTTGACTGTTGTTTCGTTTCCGGATCATAATAAAACAACCATGTCTCGTCGGTAGTTATAATCCTATTTAGGAATGAGTCGCCCTCTTTTGCGTATCTCGCTAGAAACTTCCTAGATTCTGTTACCCGGCGTTCCATTTCATGATCTTTTAATAATCGGGGAACCCATCGCGCACTTATTCGGCTCATTTTTAATTCATCTTTGATGATTCTATGGACGGTGCCGTAGCCCATATCCAAATCCTGGCATAGTTCATGTATTGTTACTCGGCGGTCCTTGTCTAGAAGATCTTTGACTAATTTAACATCACTTTGACGTGATTTTGACGTTGGGCGACCACACCTTTCATCGTCCATTATGGTTTCCCGGCCATCACTGTATCGCTTATGCCATTTGTAGACTAGAGAACGTGCGACAGCAGGTTTCTTTGAGGCTCTGTTTAGAAGTTCCATCGTCTGTATCGGTGTATGCCCGAGATTTACGCAGAATTGTATTGCCGCTCGTTGTTTTAACCGTTCTTCAGACGCCATTTTTACGCACTCTGGCGAAGACCTCCTCAATGAAATATACGCTGGATTCAAATGCGTGCGCGTAAAACAACAAATGATGTTAAATTTAAAGACGTTAATGACGTTGCGTCAAACATGTATGTTTTCCCGCGGAATTGTAGAAATATATTTTTAATAATTAACATGTATAAATTTGAGTTTATTAAAAAAATTGAGCTGCGGCACTTCATGTGCATGTACGTTACTATGGTTACTATAACTTTATAATGGTTGCATGAAAAACAATAAATTACTTACTATAGATTTGTAATACATAAATGTTTAAGTTATGTAATTTACACTTATGAACGTGTGCACAATAATTTTTTATAACATTTGTCCACGAACTTCTGGATAACCCCTCGTATTTTTACACACTGCCTTTAAACGTGCATAAATAGTTGATACATGTACACACAGTCACAGTATGACACCATCTCACAGATTAGTTCACTCTGAATTGTATAAGCAATATTGCAATTGATGTCAAAATATATCTGATTTGTTAGCATTAGTATATTTTTTTTTAAATTCGATTTTGAAACAAATTCTTGCTTGCTTAAGGACATTGGGAGAATGGAGTAGAATGTGGTAGATTCTATTATAACTTGTCTTGTTCAGGTACATTAGGTGAATGGTGTAGAATGCGGTGTATTCCAATATAATTCACATTAGGTGAAATAGATATAATGTGGTGTATTTTCATTTAACTCGCCTTACTCAAGGACATCAGGTGAGCGTTGTATAATGTGATATATTCCCTTATAACTTGTCCTGATCAAGGACATTAGGTAAATGTTGTATGATGTGGTAGATTCCCTTCTAACTTGCCTATCTCAAGTACATTAGGTGAATGTGTTAGAATGTGATATATTCCCATAGTACTCATCTTGCTCAAGGATAATCGGTGAATGGGTAATACTGTGGTGTATTTTCATATAACTGGCCTTGCACAAGGACATAAGGTGAATGTGGTATAATGTGATAGATTCCCTTATAACTTGCCTTGCTCAAGGACATTAGATGAAAGTGGTATAATGTGGTAGATTTCCTTATAACTTGCCTAGATCAAGTACATTAGGTGAATGTGGTAAACTGTGATAGATTCCCTTATTACTTGCCTTTATCAAGGACATTAGATGAATATAGTTGGTACAGATTATTTCAACTATTTTGATCCATGCTCATGAACTGGTACCGATATATTGCCCCGTGAAATTTAAATACATAGTGTATAAACTGTATGTGTTGATACAAAACTATAGATCTATTTACAGGAAATGGTTTATTACCATATGATAAAATTTTGAAGGTAGTGCTTATATCGCATATGTAAAACATTGATAAAATACTCTTGAAACAAAAGATCATCTATGGCTTACACTATATTTTAAATTACACATCAAAAACGTACTTGTTTAGATATCTAAGACATAAATTTGGATCTTAATAGAGAACATCTCAGCATAATATCTAAAGATAAAGTACTTGGCATATTTATTGATGACAACATAATTTGGAAAAATCATGTAGATCATATATGTAAAATAAATCCATGAAACGTTTGGCTTCTGTCAAGAATTAAACAATATCTTAGCCTTGACCATAGAGTTCAGTTTTATAAAGCTTATATTCAACCTCATGTAGATTACTGTAATTTTGTATAGGTTGGCACCTGTCAAATGAACCTAGATAGAATTTTAAGGCTCCAAAAACGTGCTTGTAAAATCATCTTGAATTACAATGATTAAAACACACTAGAAAGCTTGCAGGAGTTAAAAAAACTAACAGTTTTTGATAGGATTTATTTCCGGAAAACAAAATTTATGTACAAAATAGCGAAGTCCAATAACCTCAGCCGAAATCAATGAAATGTTTTACTTCAGACATACAAATAAAAATACACCGGTAACACGGTCAAATTCTTCAAACAACATCAAACTAGCTAAACCCGAACAAAGAATTATTTAAACGAAGTATATATATATTTGGTCCAATAAAATGGAATAATCTTCCAGAAAATATCAATGTAAAACTTTTGTAATAGCATACCATGATACCAAAGCAATCTAATCAGATGGATGAAAATTGTATAATTCAATTTGTTTTCTGTACAAGTGTGTTCAAAATCATGTAAATAGTAACATACTGCCACTGTCTTATATAAATTTAACAAACCACTTTTAATGTTGACATGTATTGTTTTCCTGAAGTGAATGTGTGTATGTGTGTATGAATATCATGTGGGAAGAGAAATGTTTTAGCATTTTTTTTCACTGAATATTTCATGTATAATTTTATGTGTATCTCATCTTTGTATATTTTGTAAATAATAGAGGGCCGCATGGAAGATTAGTTTTAAACTAAATATGTCACCCTCAATAAATAAAGTCGCTTATCTTATCTTAATTCTTGCTGGATTATTTCAGATAATGTTAAATAAGTATTTCCTGATATGCTTGACCAACTTATATTGTTCTTATATATTATTCTAGTCATGCAATTGTAGTATTTAGGGTAATTATATGTATATGGTGTGCCTTCAAGTATCCGCACATATATCATTTTACTGCAATGGTTAATAAATTAATAAAGCAATTTTAAGGTTGGAAAGACATATGTAACTAAATGCTCAATTAAATAATATTAAGGCAATGTGTGCTATCCGTTCACTTTTGTGCATTATGTAATAATTATAGCTTAATTTTGCCATCCCTGAGTTTTATATTAATTGCCGTACATTTGGTACTTATTTCCTGAAAAAAGCTGTTGTTTTAGAACAGTATCGAGCGTGCTGTCCGTCCGACAGCTCTTGTATTATTTCTAGAGTTTTTTTTCTGTGTTAAAAGAAATACTCTGCCTTATTTTAGCTTGACCCTAGGGGTTGGCCTTCTTTACTAAATCTATATAAGAGAAATGCAAAAAAAAGATATTTCTTATGACTGAATAGACTTATGTGAATGTTTTTTGGTGTGATTTGTTATTGCTGACATGACAATTGATATCTATGTCAATTTTATGGTCTTCACCCTTATGAACTCTTAGGGTGGATCATAGATTCATATAGCTTTATGCCATTAAAGATTTTCAGGTGATCGTTGAGGCCAGTAGGTCACTTGTTTAAAGTTTGTTTTGTATTAAATCAAATAATTCAACCAATTTCATCTTTGGTATCTTTTCACACACCTCTCCCTACCACAATATACTACCCCACATAGTTTTGTTTTATTATGAATAGACCAACGTATTATGATGTAGATAGATGCTATGATAACACTTGTATAGATGATCAAACCAGTTTAATGAAAAAAAAACAGCAGAGGGGTTGGGGGATTCTATAGCCAGTTTATTTTCATCCCTATATTTTCAAAAGTATAGCTTGGCTATTTCCATTATAATGACAAACTATGCTTCAACAAACAAAATAGTGTACTGGAGATAATTACACAATATTATTATAAAAAAGAGTGGCAAGTGTAAATAATAAAGATATTATTGTTTACCACTCTGTAATCCCAAGTTTCATATTGTTGTTTATTTTCATTTTATTTACAAACTTTGCTAATAATCTACTAGAGATAGTTTCTTGTAAGGTTTATATTAGCAGTGCTTGATTATATTTACTATTATGACAAACATATCCATTCAACTTCAGGTAGTAACAAGAAAATAAGGGCGAGTGACATGTTATAGCTATTATATAATATTATTAATGTTATGTTCATCCCTCCGTTATCCTAGTTTCATATTTTGGATTGTGGAGCTTGGTTGTTCTCACTTTAATAAAACACTGCAACAAATAATGTAATTTATTTAAAAAAAGTATCCTTATGTATTTTGTAAGAAAAGGGATGCAGGTGAAAATATTGCAGCCCATATATGATTAGTCCCTGAACAGTATTTTTTTACTTCTTAAATTCAATTGTATTTCCTTATGTTACATGTTACATACGACATAACAACAAAGATAAAGCCCTAGCTTTTCTCAAAATAAGAGTTAGAATTTAATGACCTTGATTTGGTCGTGACTCAATAAAATAAATGTTAAAACAACCAAGTTTAATTTAGCAGTGTTATTGCTTTTATTTAACATTATTGCCCCCAAACAGGTTTATCCGTGATATATTCTTTTTATATCTATTATATGTATCATGACATTGTTTTAAAAAACATTTCTGAACAGTTCCATTTATAGAATTAAATTTTAAGACAATAAAATAGCTGGCATTTTTTAAACCTTGATGAGATTTGGTCTAATTTGCTAATTTTATGTTTGTTTTCAATGCGCTATCTATATTTCACTATGTCATGTCATTATATTGTACAACTCTTTTTTCTTGTTCAAACTTAATATTTATGTTGTTAACTTGTACAGATATGGTGTTAAATATCATATTTTTGTTATTCATTTTATATTCTTACCCAAAACTCACTTTTCTTACTCGAAATTCACTTTCCTTACTCGAAACTCACTTTCTTTACTAAAAAAAACATTTTCATATGGTTCTTCAATTAACTGTTAAATCTTTTTTTTCTCGGGATTAAAATATATTCACTTTACTCTGTGTTTGAGTGTATATTGCCAATTCAGGAAGGTTAGGATATCTGTAACTATTTGTTAATCCATAAGTTAGTTTCACTACATTTTATCAAGAAAAACTAACATTTACCTACCATTCTTTTATTTAACATATAAGGTAGAAGTTTACCCAGATTCGCACTCAATCCTAGTACAATAAGTGCCTGAACCTAATCTTCTGACAATTGAAAAGTTTACTATTTGTATACCTGCTAGCTAATCTATGTGTTTGGTATTGTGCAAATAACTGAAACATCTGCAAAAGTACTATCAGCGTCGGCTAATATATGGGTCAGTAGGGATTCGTGAAATCAAGTGCCATGGCAGAGAACAGCTATTATAATCATTGCAATAGCCATTAGCGTCAGATGGAGAAATTTATAGACTGAAAACATTCCTGTTATTTGTATTAACTGTCAATTATATAGTTAGAGAGAATAATGGTAGTTATGCAAAAATATACCAGAACATGGTCAAAAGATGTGTCTTTGTACCGTTAATTGAAATTCACCTGACTAGCAAAATTAGGAATTATTAATAAGTATACATAGAGATATATAATGTTATTGTAAGTATATGCTGATATACATACATGTAGTACATACAGAAAAAATATGTAACGCAATACACAATATGACAAACCAAATTTTTTTAAATAGTTGTTATGGATATTTATGTGATATTGCACTGTACAAGGTTTCTCCTTAATTATTATACAGACTGTTGTTACTGATATGGCTTTTTTTGTCGTAATGGCATATTAAGAGAAAGTAATTTGGTATTAGTTTATATGTTATAAATTCAATAGAAAAATTTATGTAGTGGATGGACTTGTGAAAAGACTTATTTAATTGATGAGGCTGACTTTATATAATAATATGCAAATTATAATCCGCCACAATCTAAATTGTCATTCATTATACATTGGTTTAGAATTTTGGTATCGTATTTACAATTTATATCAACTATAAGAACTTTGGTTTAAAAATACCAGAGTGTGACATTGGTAAGTTAATATTCAAAACTTTAAAAAAAAATAAAACCGAATATATGTATTTATATTATTGTTCTTTAGGAATGTATAAAGAACACTTTTGAAAATGATAAAAACAATCTGTCAAATGCAAACAATGTCCAACGAATACGTTATGAAAGAAAAACCAACATTTTTTTATTATATTGCTCGGAATCTTTTAAACTTCTACATTGTTTAAATTTGCACTTTTCATATGATTGTTACTTTTTCTAATAGCAGAGTGTTTCACGTTCATCAAATGTTGTATTCAATTGAAAATATTCAAAACCTTAGACACTTGAAAGTTCTGTGTGTATTAGTTTATAAAAAGGTATTACAAATGACGAAATTTTACCGTCTCGTGGTACTTAAAGTTAACGAACAAGCAATAGGATAGTGCGATCCTCAACTTAGTGGTACAAAGTATTTTCTTAAATCCTCATCTGGGATCACCATTGAAATAGGCCCTAGGTATTTGATATTGCTTGAAACCCTTGGTCTTATGTGTCCCAGATTTAAAGAAGACGCTTTAGTACAATTAAAATGCATTTTACATAGATATGATTTAAGTACATGTAAGTACTTCAACACTGTAAGTTCATTAAGGACAATACATGCAATCTGATGTAACTAATATTGAATTATGTTTTGTGTAGTTTGGTCTTCCGCTAAATAAATTAAGTTTAACATGACAAATTAAAAAAAAATTGCACTTAATAATTTATTCATTATTTCCATTTTAAACATCGCCTAGCGCTTTATCTTTAATATCTTTTCTACTATGAACTTTAACAATGTATTTTCAATTTCTAAGTTAATATAAGTTAATATATTTGAACAATTTGTATCAATATCATTTTATAATTATGTTGATGGAAACGATTCCACAAATATACGAACATAAACCAATAAGAACCAGCAATTTGTGTATTAGCAACAATTTATCAGCAATGATACGTGTGCAGTGTAGTGTATCTCTCTGGAGCAGAGAGTACTGACCCTCTTCAGACAACATTACTGCTTAATGAACGGGTTGTGTAGTTCATGTTTGTAAACTGCAATATGAAGTATACTGTTAATTGGTATAAAATCTATTGAATGGAATAATTGTCATTTACATGTGTTACCACTTTTGATAATGAAATAATTATGCTATTTTGATAAAAAAATATACATGTTTTTTGGAGACAAGTTCATTTTTAATGAGTAGTGATGATACAAATAACTCAGAGCCAGGAATATATACACAAAGAGAGTTCACCAGGAAACAAACGTTTGAATGGTATGTATCCAGTTATCAATTTTTACATATTGAATTATCATTTTATTTACTCTTGAAAATCTAAATGTTCAAAATAAACAAAACTGCGAAAATTATAACTTAAAGGTATGTTCTTTAACTTTAAACTCTATATATTATGCAGACTAAATGTTCACAATGGTTAAGTTGATTCAAAACATTCCACAATGATTTTTCAAACAACGAATTTTACTAGCGTAACGCTTTTTTAAAAAAACTATTTAAACATGTATATTTGTTTACCTATTAAATACATGAACTCATGATATGATGAATTATTTTAAATATTTTAATGCAATCTTGATATAACGTTATTGTATATTGTTAAGATATCTTTAACAGGAGTCGATGTGCAATTCAAATTTGAAAACGTCAATGAAACACTGTAGTTATTTGATCACACATTTTAATTTCAGTTTCCTGAAAAGATGTTGCACTTGATGTTGAAAAATTGGAAAGTGTCTTCAAGAAAAGTGTTGTTACGATGTATTCCTGAAGCGTTAACTGTAGATAGTGTTTTGAGTTGGCGCCAGAAATAAAATTTACTTGCCCAAGGAAGTTTGAAAATGTTGAAGCTACTTTTCAGAGACATATTTAATGGTAGAAATCAAATCATCGAATGAAAGCTTGTTTTCAGGTAAGTAATCATTTGGTATCGCATTATATTGGAATATGTATTTGTACATATGGGCAGAAGTACCAGTACACACAATTTATACTGAGGCAGTCTTGATGGTGTATCTTTGAGATTAAAAATCATATCCATTCAATGTATATGGTACTGGAGATATATGCAGTGGTTACATTTATAGTTATCATTGGTGTGATTTTTTCTTACTTTCGGCTTTAACAAGATGAATTTCTGTACGCACCCGGCATCGGCTCTGATGTCAGCTTCCAATCTTCGTTTTAAAAAGTTTTTTAAAATTGTTCTTTTATGTGTAGGGCTTGAGGTTATTTGCATATAACTTGGCATAATTGTGCATGCTTATGCTCTGAGGCAGTATATTTTTGAATGGATTCTACGCCATTTTTCAGCACATTTCATGTTATATATGGCATGTCTAGTTTAACTGGTGGAAGATGACCTCAGACTGAGTAGAACCACCGTCCTTCTGCAAGTAACTGGCAATATTTCTCAAATAAAGTTTTGGTGTGAACAGGACTTGAACCTACGACCCTAGCGGTGAGAGGGAAGTGATCTTTAGACGGTGCCTTTGACCTATCAGCCATGGAGGACCCTAGTATGTAACATATCAGGCTACAAAATTCAAGGTCAATGTCGTATTTGAGTGCAAAAATGTCACATTTATTGTCTCATAATTGTACATAAGTGTAAAGTTATATGGATGGAACTTGATATGATTGTGCGTGCTTATATTCTGAGACAGTGCAATCAACTATATCAGTTACCATCGCATGTATTGGCTTAATCTTCACACAAGACTTCACAGTAATCAAGCATTTGCATTATAAATTGCAAATTACCGCCCTTGTATGACTTATAATATAGAAATTCTGGTTAAAGTGTTGCATGCAAATACAATTAATTTCATATGTCATAAAACACTCCATGTATTTGATGTAACTTTAAAAAAGGTTTTGCTGTCGAAATCAAACTACATTAATGAACAGGGGTAACTATTGCTATTATTTTCTAAATTATGGCCCTTTTTTGTGTCTAGAATATTTGGTTAAAATATATGTCTCAGAAGCCACTGCATGTATTTGACTGAAACTTCATACAAGGTTTAAGCTATGTAATTCCATAAATAACTCTTTTTATCTGGATTAGCCATCAGTATCTGAGTTTGTACTTTGTCACAATATAATTCGAATAGCTTTTTTTTTACTATTAGGAGAATAAAGAGAGCTATTCTACTCACTCGGTCATCGGCGTCACACATTGGTTAAAGTTATGCATGCAAGTGCCTATCTCAATAACCATTGCATGTATTGACTTGAACTTTTATACAAGACTTCCCAGTCATCAAACCTACTCCAATAACTAAGTTAAGATAACTCTTGGGTGGTTATAATGCAAAAGTGTTGCCTTTATTTGACTTAAAAATTAGTGTTAAAGTTTTGCGTGCAAGTACCATCAAGTCAATATCACAACAAACATGCAATGTATTTAATTGAAACTCAACAGTCTTTCCGTGTATTGGATGGATTGAAATTTCATTCACAGTATTGCAGTTATAAGCTGTACTCAATTTAGTAAGTTAGATAAATCCTGTAAGCTTGGAGTTGTCATTAGTCTCAATCAAATTTGTACTTTTGTGACAAATATTCAAATAGTCGAGCGCGCTGTCCCTCCGACAGCTATAGGTTAAATTTTGTTAAATATCACATGAAATATCCTCCCCTACCAATTTTTATTGATTTTCTTTTGCTTTTTATAAAAGAAATGCTCTGCCCAATTTCAATTGTGTTGCCTACCAAGAGCACTCTGACCCCAACCATACCTTTCCTACCCATTTTTTATTTTGTTTTGCATTAAATATGAAATACTCTGCCTGATTGTAACTTTGGTAGCTACCAAAGAGCCTCCCTCTATATTATTATGTTAAGATACTTTATAAGCTATGTTTAAATCTTGTCTGAGCCTTATACCCTATTTTCTACCCCATCATATTTCATTTTTGTTTTTGTATTAAATTAGATTTACTCCGCCGTTTCAATTTTGCGTCTGTTATTTTCCTCACCTCCATTTCACATACATTTTAGTACTATAGTGCTGATATTTTTATATGTTTCATACTTCTGGTATTAAATTTTGTTTTGTGGCAACACTAGAAAAGTCGAGTTAACGCTGTTCACTTACAGCTTTTGTATTCAATGCGACCAAAACTACAATGTATAAAACAAATTTATAATATGTTAAAATTGATTATACGTATAAATTGATACATAATAGACAAAAAGTTACTACTTGGTGAATAATAAATACTATTAAATTTGTATTATGACAGTAAAACATGGAGGTGTCATGAAGGTGTCTGAAAAAGCATACAAAAGAACAAGAAAAATGTATATGGATGGAGTACATGTGTTTGACCGAGAATGGACATCAGAAAAAAGTCAAAAAGGTATCACTTTCTGTTTGGAACATTAACATAAAACAAAAAACCTATTGCAATTTGATATAATAATCATAGCAATTTTAACAAGAGAAATGTTGTTACCTGTTGTCATCATACAGAATTAACAAAAAAGTATGACTAAGTTGTGTTCAGAGCATGACTATATCTCATTCAAAGTTAGACACACATATAAGATATATATATAATAATGGGACTAACACTATTAGAACTCCATCAAACATATTGTCGGCAGATTCAATTATATAGAGTTCTGAACGCATTGTTTAACATCCACTGATTCGATTACTTAATAGATCAAGATATTTAGATCTATACGGCTATTTTGTTCATTTACAACCCCCATTAGATCTTAATTAAACACCTCATTAAAGACCGAAGTAACAGTATAATCGTCAGCAGCAACGAAAAATGGCCATTCCCACTGATTTTTCTGTATTCGCTTAAATAGTGACGATGTCTTTTTAAATTTAAAATTCATACCTAATTTATTTGATTGAAAATTAGCAAAACTGTTGATGAATACATGTGTGTATGTCATGTTGATTTAAAAGTTTATAAATAAAAAAAAATATTCTTTGAAAACCTTTTTAAATTTAAATAAAGATATTGCCAGTTTTTATTATAGGATTGTGTGCATTGTGTCGAGTATACATTAAAAAAGGCAAATTATCATTATTAATGTAAGAAACATTTTGTTAATTTAGGAATCATTGTGTATCCATTTGCAAAATACACTCCGTCATGTAGCCACTTCTAACTCAATTTGACCAATGAGAACAGAATTATTAGTATGCATTATAATGTTGATTATCAGTATTATAAATAGTGATCGGCCCCAAGGGACCAGTCATCTTATCTCTCATACATCAATAGTTCCCACAGCTATCAATCCAAACCACATGTAGAGATAAGAGCAAGCAGACCAGTAGTTTAGCCAACCTTCTGTTTTAAATATGCTGAACGGCCAACCATACCGGTTTTCGATAAAGTGACCTCCGCCCTTCTTACTTTGATAATACATAGCTGTAAATATCTACAAACTAGGCATACATACTTACAAATGTATCAATCAACAATGGAAATATGTAAAAGTATTTAATACATCAGTACCAGGCCCCGGTTTCACAAAAATACTTAAGTCTCTTATTTTACTTAAACTCGATAGTGTGCTCAATTTTATACTGAAATTGAACACACTATTTGAGTTTTAGTAAAAAAGCAGACTGAAGTATTTTCGAGAAACCGGGTCCAGGGCTTCTAAAATCACCGATTTTTCGTTTTTTGGACCGATTTCTATCGTTCAAAACCGGGTTTCGTTTCAAAATTTAATAAAAAATCGGTCAGATATTTTCTATCGGACGTATAAATTACCCCTATCAATACAGATATGTAAGGGAATTCAAGGGTGGATTCAGGGCGGGGGGGGGGGGGGGGGCACGCACCCCCAAAAATCTGGCAAGCATAGGTTTTTCTTCTACACATTCACCCTGAACTCAAATAACCATCTTAACGGTTTGTATTAACACAAATTAAGCACGTATTTGATGTACCTAAAATATGTACAAACTACTTCTAGCATGATGCTTGAGTATATTTTAGTGTCGCCCAGTGTTTGGTCGTTTTTTTAAAGTTTTTTTCATTGTCGTTAGATCTATATCAATTCTGGTAATTTTACGCGAAAAAGTTTGTTATGGCGGCACCATCAACGCAAGCAAAATCTTAAAAAAAAAGCTAAATAGCTTTTTTTTTACATGTATATCATCATCTGCAGAAAGTCAAACGCAGAAGAAAATGTATGTATATTTGCATGTCATGACATGTGTAAATGATTTTAAATAGACCAGTCTGCTAAAACATGTATACAATTAAAATATCTACACTGCGTAGACCAAACTTTCAAAAGCACCGAGACAGAAACAACCTAACTGTTAGACAAACTGAGGCAAACAAATAATCAATACAACACTGAAATCTATGTTAAACTTTCATCTATTTTCATTCACTGTTATATTAAAAAAAAAGATTTAGTCAGGAAAACAATATGCCATCGGCATGCTCCTAACAAGAAAGTGATGTGCTATGATTGTTTCTAATACAAATCTAGGTGGTGCAGTAGCGTAATATGTAAGGCGTGCGCCTGTCAATCTAGAGGTTTAACGTTCGAGCCTGCCTAGCAACATTTTCTTTTTGTAAATAAAAAAGTTTATAAAAAAAATTCAAGGTATACGTGTTATTATGTTTATCTTTATTCAAAAGAATTAAGTTATAAATGTATATACATTCACTTAAGTATAATCTGCCGCCCTATACCCCCGAACCCTAACATCAATTCCTGGATACGCACATGCGCGCTCCCTCTAAACTGAAATCCTTGATTCGCCCCTGGAGTTTTTCGGAAGAGTCTATCGCTACGTAACAGGCCTTCGATGTGTGATTTGCGACCCATATCGGTTCATCAAAACGGTTTTGCTTGCCGTAATGTGTTAAATTGTTTGCTCGTGACGTTTTTTTTTTCAAAGTGGTCAAAGCTGAGACTTCGGACCAAAAATGGCTTGCGTCTTTAAAATATTTTATAAAATAAACTTTTTAACAGTGACTTTAATTATGAAATTAATGATATTAATTAGGAAAGTGACCGGGACCGATTTTATTTTGATGTCAGACTGGAATTATTTGCGTCAGCCATAACGTTTGGAAAAATAGTTGTTCACAGAGTAGATATTTCTTGAGTACATACCGTTGATATATCTTATCCATTAATTTGATATATTTCCTCCATATTACTAACTTCGCAATCCAAAAACATGCTTCAATTTTCAAAAAGAAACGACATAAACATGTCACTTTTAAGGACTTGAAATCATGTACGTTTCGCCCGGACAATATCTCTTTGATGTTAGCCGACGCACGGTGACGTCACAGTCATCAAAGAGACGACAGCAAACGTGTTGTTTTATTCAGTACATGCAATGAAAGTTTGTGTTCACTTAAAATAGGATTTCGTCGATGAGTTTTATATTCCATTTTAAATATCTTCCATTAGATGCAAACGCTTTTTTAATAAATTGATAATATTATGATAGGAGACAGAGTTGAAAGTGGTTGTACACAAATTTAGATATATTCATATATAGTTTAGCGAGAATAATACTGCTATTGACTAGTCTGTCTGTATAAATGACACATTCAATAAAAAGTGCTTCTAACAATGCTCAAAGCATTCAGTACTAACATTATAACAATTAAAAATATTTGTGGATCTCTGTGGGGAAAATAGTGTGGCTCGGAAAATCAACCAAAAATAAACCATAATGTATGTCACGGGATTTGAACCCGGATCACATACTCCATAGATATTACCACTTCGTTCGGTAGTATGAATTTAAGTATAGATTTTCGATAATGCCTGTAATATTTTGAACGAGTTGGCTATAATTGAGATCACTATATGCTATATCATTTATGTGACTCAACGGGTCAGGTCTAATTCAAATGTTGGAGATAAAAGCAAGTTTAAAAAAATATTTTTAAGGTAAACAATGGTATTTTGTACCAGACGTTATCCATCCAAATAGCCACCATTTGTGCTAAATTTTACAACTATGCCAGTATTTTATTTAATAAAAAAAGTATCATGTTGTCCTTTTCCTAAATGTATGTCCATTTGATATTTTTTTTTTCAAATCTGCGAGATATCTTATTTAGTTTACTATGACTCTTTTATTCTTAATCTAAATTATATTATAATATATACATAATAATATGCAAAATAAGCTTGATTCTAAATATATCATGATGTGTTTTGTTATTTAGTACTGCTTGTAGTTAACATGTTAATCTAATGTAAAAGCAGAAATATATCGAAAATAAAATAATTATAACATTTAATAGGATATATAAGTAAAATTTATGCATAGGTTAGCATTAGTAAAATCGTGAAATATTTTATTTTTGTTGTTATTTCAGGTATATTCAGGAAAAAGATGTGGAAGCAAAGAAAGTAGCATATCGCCATCGACTTCTGTTGAAGCAAATTGTTTTAACTCTAAGAACACGAAACGAAATAAATATGTTTGATTTATACCAGAAAATAGTAGCTTAGGTTGTTCTCAAATGTGTCATCAAACTCAGTTTGACATTTAAAACTGTATTGCAATTGAATGGTTCATTTTAAATATTTCAACTTATGTCTCAAATGTTGCACTTTTTGAAAGTCACTATGTGTTTCAAGAATATGATATAGTTTTTCATGTAATAACTAACCGGTGGTCAGATTTCAAATAATTTTGTACAAATGATCATCAGTATGAGACCCTCTACCCAAATAGCTGAAATCAACTTGATCCGCTTAAAAACATGGCAGCCAGGGAACAAGGGTTATTTTCTTTATGTATGTATTGTATGTGTTATTTTTAACAGAGGGAAACAATTTCTTCTCTTCCACTAATGATACAAATTCAAAGTTATGCAATAAGATTGATCCTTGGATTATTGGTCATCTGCTTACATGTTTTATTATCACTCCCATATAACACCTAAAGAATGAAGGTGGCATGTAGCACGAAAATTAAGGACAATGCATGAAATAGTGTTCAGCGTCCTCTTTTTAATGCTCATATTATATATATATATATATATATATTGAATATAATTTTAATTTGTAGACAAATATTCATACTGTAACTATTTCTTAGACGAGCATGAATAATAAATACTTCAAAATAACTTGTTAAATGAAAACATGGTATTTTGGTGCGTTTAACACATGATGTATAAGTTGGTGTTTAAATGATGTTATATATTGAGAATTAAGTATATGTTCCGCAATATTGTTCATCATGAAAATGTATGGTATAATTTTTTTTCTAAATAATTGAGTTCTAGCATTTTTCACATGATGAAACTACATGTATTTTTATATTTAACAATCTCCAAATTTATATTAAAGACATGTAATAACATGGTATATCATATTTAACAAAATACAAACAAAAATGTTACAATAAGGTTTTCATTAAAAATGTGTTTGTCAATTTATTTGTAAATGTTTCAAATGTTTGTAAACTACAGTAAACATACTTCAGTTTGTCATAAAAATATAATTCTTAAAAAGTTTTATTTTATATCAAATGTGATTCGTTTATTTTGAAAGTGTCCATTTGAGTAGTTTTATCATGAATTTTATGGTTATATCTTTTGTTAATCTAAAAACTGCATTAAAGCTACTTACATTTCATATCCATGTCTAAGACAATTAGCTTTAAACTTGCATAGGTCATCATACCATATACGAAAGGTATTTCAATCATTAATAATGAATCTTAGATTTAACTTAATCCCACTTTTGAGCTGTAATGACCACCCCAGCCACATGGTACCAAATATTTACTCAGGCATAGTTATTTAGAGAAGTGTTTTAAAATATCTATCTCAGAAACTACAAATGACAGCATATAACTACTCGATAGGTAGTACAGTTGTGTAGTCTGATCCCACGATAATATTGAAATGGTTTTGGGTGTCAATCATTAAAAAGTAAAAGGCATCTCTAAAACTGGAGATGTTTTAAACCATAATACTGTATATACATGTGTGTGTGTGTGTGTGTGTGTGTGTGTGTGTGTGTGTGTGTGTGTGTGTGTGTGTGCGTGCGTGGCCTTGTTAAGTGATTCGAACGTATCATAAGCCTACAGAGATTTAACTGTAAAATCCTCTTCTATTCAGATGTTTGTTTTTATAGATTTCACATTCTTGTTTCATGATCACTTCCCGTTAGTACAGCTTATATTTATTAAATACTATTTTATTTTCATTTAAACCAAACAGCTATATTTCATTAGAGCTAAATTTGGCGACATTGAATTTTTGTATAATGTATATTAACCATTACAGGTAAGGATCTTATTAAAACTGGCAAAATACATTATCAAATAATAAAAAGATGGATTATAAAATTTTGTTCTAGTATATCATTTGTTTATATTTCATTTTATATATTAAACGTTCATAAAACTTAAAGAGCGGTAACAAAATTGTCTGATAACCAAATTTGATCCTAATGACTGAATTCAGCCAAGTACATTTTACAGAAGAACGATATGAAATGTATAAAAGACGTTCCGTAGTTTTCATGTTGTATTGTGAGATGCCTAATACTGACTGAATTCAGCCAGCAAGCAAAATGGTTTCCTTCAAAAGCAGGTTTGCAAACTGACTTCTAAATGTAAAGTTTGGCTGAATTCAGCCAGTGAAGAGCTGGAATGGCAAATATCGATTTTACATGCAGCATTTGTAATTCGTGTTAACTCAACTAAAGTTTGACTGAATTCAGCCAATCACTTCATCAGGATTTACTGATAATGCCCATTTTACTTTTAAATGATACAAGTTCACTTTATTATCCAGCAAAAATATTAAGTGAAACCTATAACCACATGTAATGTAAATGACTGAATTCAGCCAGATTGAAAGAATATAATCTACAAATAGGCATGCTGGTTTTAACTTCTTTTGTATTTATATAAAACGACCATGCCGATCATTTAAATGATACTCAATGAACATAGCGAGAACAGAAGTTACAAATATCAATAGTTTTGACCTTTTCAGAAAAGGGTCAATTTGAATCAGAACGTGTTTAGTACAGATGTTATAATTATATATACATGTATATAATGCAATTAAGTTTCATTTACAGCAAAGTTTCTTACGTATTAAGTATATATGCGTGGATACGACGAGTGGTTTCTCTAGCGCTTTGTTGGCAACGTTACATTGAGCAGTCATCATATGTTCTCTACTCGTTAATGTCAATTTTGCTGTATAGAACTCTCCCAAAGATACGGTCGTTTGTTTCTTCTTATCAACCAGGATATCCACATGGAGAGGTTGTGTGCCACCCGTTGTATTGCACCTGAATGTGATGGTGTGGAACAGTGTACCATATATTTACTGCTTACAACCCTCATAGTCTCTAGTGTCCACAAACATCGGGGTACTCGGTGGAACTGAAGGTAAAAACATAACAAATGTCTCGATCATTTTTTATATAACGTCATTTCAAAGTGATGAATATACTTTTTAACGTTAACACAGCATATAAAACGATACTGGTAAGATATGTTAGCTTAATTAATGTTTACATCGGTAATTCAAACACGGTACTTTTTCAAAGCGATATGGTGTTATTTGGAACAATCAACTATTATTAAAGACTTCGACATCAATATGAATTTAATCATATTTGATCGCATGAAAAACTGATAATGATAGACACTGGCTCATTTCAAAGCCAATGATATAATTGCAATTATTTGTTACCGGAATATGTCTTAAAGAGACGTACACATTCCAATTTCTCTATTTACACATATTGTAATACTGTGAATGAAAGTATAGATGTCAAAATGTAATTACGTAACTGAAATATGCATATGTTTGCTGTGCACGAATCAAAAGAAATTCAGTAATATTCTCAATAACACTAAATGAATTCTTCTTTCAAACTACATTAAAATGAAAACAAACAAAAATCGAACTACTCTATCACATAATTATTATTATATTTGGTTTAACTCGGTGTCAAAAACGTTTAATTATTCTACATATATACAGAATATTTACATATCTAGTACTTAGACGAACTAACTGTCTCCACTATTTCGGAAAAACAAGATCTCTACTAAATAGCAGTCTGAGAGTTCTGTACGGAATCAGATATCATAAGAACTCGATAGAACTAGATATCCAAAACTATCAAAATATTGATATTTGATGGAAAACAATCTCAGCCTAATATGAAAGTTCTGTAAGAAATAAAATATCTACTTTAACCTGAGACCCTTGCCTATAAATATATCTACCAAATATCGGAGTACTCAATGTTCCAAGATATGTCTATTTAAATATAACTCCTCAGCGAACCTAGATTTTGACATCTAACTATGTACTAACTGCTAAATGAACTTAGATGTCCACACCTGTCCAAATACTACTGCTCAGTGAATCTATATGTTTACACCTAACTAAATACTAACTGCTCAGTGAACCTTATTGTCTACGCCTGTCTAGATACTTGTGTTTGGTGAACACAAATGTATGTACCTAGCTAAATACATGAACGTCTCGGTGGAACTATATATGAAATAGATATTAGCAATTATACAGACATCTGCGTGTTTTTCTATAGTTATACGAGATAAAAGTATTTTAAATAAAATATTTGCTTGAAATAGATCATATTGTCAATAAATATCAATTGCTTATGTATACGGATATCAGGATTCTCACCAAATACTTCAATCTGTTCCCCGTTCTTTTTTCATTTAAAAATACTGGTTGTAACTGCCATTCTTGAAAAAATACTAGTTAGCGATTTACATTTTACTTAGTACATGTATACATTAAAGATATAGTATCAAGTATATAGTAAGATTAGTGGTATATGTGATATTTATATTTTTGCCGTTCATTTTTCATTTAGAAATACAAGTTGTAACTGCCATTCTTGAAAAAATAATAGTTAGCGATTTACATTTTACTTAGTACATGTATACATTAAAAATATAGTATCAAGTATATAGTAAGTTTAGTGGTATATGTGATATTTATATTTTTGCCGTTCATTTCTCATTTAGAAATACAAGTTGTAACTGCCATTCTTGAAAAAATAATAGTTAGCGATTTACATTTTACTTAGTACATGTATACATTAAAGATATAGTATCAAGTATATAGTAAGTTTAGTGGTATATGTGATATTTATATTTTTGCCGTTCATTTTTCATTTAGAAATACAAGTTGTAACTGCCATTCTTGAAAAAATAATAGTTAGCGATTTACATTTTACTTAGTACATGTATACATTAAAAATATAGTATCAAGTATATAGTAAGTTTAGTGGTATATGTGATATTTATATTTTTGCCGTTCATTTCTTATTTAG